>JBBGZY010001054.1:3412500-3838915 GCA_037952925.1 Lithobates clamitans | reverse complement strand
CCTCTCGCCTCCCATAGGAACGATCAAGTGGCGGAACGGCCGCTATGATCATTCCTATGGTGTAGAGATTCGCAGACTGAAACCGGCAATATCTGAATGATATCTGTAACTACAGGCATCATTCAGATATACCTGCTCAAAGCCAAGGACGTCATATGACGTCCTTGGTATTGAAGTGGTGGCAGCATGTACGTTTTTGTTTTTTTTTTTGTTTTTTTGGGTTTTATTTGAATAGACAGCAGTAGCCAGGATTGTGACTCCCCTCCCACTTTATCAGCCCTTTTTTTTTTTTTTTTCCTCATTTAGCACATCTTCACCCCAGCCTCACCCAACTCCCCCTACCTCCCAAACCACCCCTTTACCTACTCTTCTATAGGTATCGGTAATCGGTATTGGCAAGAACTTAAAAAAAACAAAAAACAAAGTATCGGTACTTGTACTCTGTGTCGAAAAAATGGTATCGGTGCATCCCTATTTTCTAGCAAAAAATACTGATTTTAACTTGTAAGCACCAAGTGTCAGAAAAAGGTCTGGTCTTGAAGTGGTTAAAGTGGTGTTCCGGCCAAAATTATACTTTTTAAATAAAAATACTCCTATAATACACAAGCTTAATGTATTCTAGTAAAGTTAGTCTGTAAACTAAGGTCTGTTTTGTTGGTTTATAGCAGTAGTTTGTTATTTTATAAACTTGCAGCAGGCCGTGGCCATCTTAAGTGTGGGCATCTGATGCCAGACTGTATTTCTTCCTGGATCTCATCCTTGCAGATCTCGCACATGCCCAGTGAAGCACAAGCAGTGTAATAGGTTTCAGGTAAGGTTTCCATAGCAACGGCAGTGTCAGAGGAAGTTGCCGCCCCTTCCCAGAAGGCATTGCAAACAGGAAATGATGCGATGGGCCACGGCCAGGGTGGAGGAAGTGAAAAATGAATACAGCAGATATACAGTTGGTGCTGTAAGTCGTTTACAGTGCACAGTTTAGTGAGGGATGCTGAAGAGTTGTAAAAGTGGATGGAACTCCACTTTAAATCCCTGTACTGTTTTTGGAATACTATACTTCTTTTGCAGCCTGGGAAGTGGTGCTGCTTTGTCCCTCTGCATGATGGGTCGTCACACACAGCTTACCCTGCACACTCTCTACTTCTCCCTGCCAGAGCTGCTGGGCTAGAGAAGAGGAGAAAGAGGACTCTGCGGGTGCTGGATTGCGGTCCCACCTACCACTCAGACAGCAGGAGGGCAAGGATTGGCTACAGAATATCCTGGGAAGGGAAAGCCCACCCAGGGAGCTGCATAGGGCTGCTGGGAACTGTAGGGATTTGTGGGGGATGTAGTCCCTATCTGGAGCCAAGAGCCAATGATGTGGTTCTTTAAACATGTGATCGGCTGTGTCCAATCACAGCCGATCATATGTAAATTCAGAAGTGTTGTTTATCGGCTTTCATCGCCCCATACTGTCAGAGTGTGAGGAGAGACGATCAGCAGCATCTCCCTGCAGGGGGAGACCTGTACAGATCATCAGGGTACTGATTATCGGTGTAGCCCCAGCAGTGTCCATCAGTGCCACCTATCGGTGCTCATCAGTTCTGCATATCGGTACCACCTAATCAGTGCCCATCATTCTTTCTCTGCCTGTATGTACACTGCACAGTGCCACTTCTCTTGTCACCTGTGGGTATAATTCTCAGTATCTGTTCTTATTCTGCATGTAAGGAATCAGCACAGTAGCACTTCTCTTGTCCTGTATGTTGGGTGTAATTCTCTATAATGTTGTAATTCTTTCTGGACTCTACAAACATTGATGTGGCCCTAACTGCTTTTCTTATGTTTTTGGATTTCTTCCAGGACCCTCATCGAAGGATTGCTGTGCCATATAAGACATGACACCATCCCCTCTGAAGCTAATAAGCATGATTACCTGAATGGGCCACTTGCAACATTTGATATTAAAAACAGAAGATCTACTACATCTTGCACAAGTACATAGATTGTGAGCTGTCTGGTATCGGGAAATGGTGGGTCACATTACAGGGTCATCAGTACGGTGGTGGGGTGCATATATTGTGAGAAAAATATCAAAATTACCGCGCTCCCCAGATGTGAAAATTACATAAGCTGCAGTTCTAATTGTGAGGCATACACAAATACATAAATCCAAATAATCTATAGGAACCACGCTACAAGATTGAATTGGTATACAAATGTGATTAAAACCAAACAAAATAAAATTGAATGAGCATATATAGAAATCAATCATTTAAAGTGACAGTAAATAATATAAAATGTGTATTGATAACAGAAAAAATAAAGTCCCATCTCTGGAATCTCAGTGGACAGACCACTGAGATTCCACCAAATGGTTAATGAGCAAACCCTGCCACACAGAAAGCAGGCTATGCTGCAAAAAAAATGTTATCTGATCAGGACAGACAAAGAAAAAGTCTGAGGGTATCCTAAAAGGAGTCAAGAGTGGGAGCGGCGCCGGAATGCGGGTTATGGGAAGAGACAAATTGTGTAGACAGGAGACTATAGAATAAAACCGGAGCCGTCTGATTGAGCACTGCACAGTGCACCTGAGAGGAGCTTGTTGCAGGCACTCTTCACCATTTCTGCAAGCTTTAGTTAAATTGGAAGTAAAGTCACGTCATACTGCAGCAGGAGTTACGTCATCCTGTGCCGGCCAATGAAGATGGCTGAAGACCAACACACAGCAGAAGATTCCAGCGAAAGACAGGATCGTTGAAGCAAAAGTCTCCCCTGCTGGTCATTTGGATTCACTGGACGGAGGGTCCTGCCTGTCCATCCTCTGTGAGGAGATTGAAGGTTTTGTCTCCACTGAGTGGATATCTACTTACAAGCTGATTTATAGCTTGCCTTTGGTAAGCGTGCATTTTTACAGGTGGTGGATTTTTGCACTGGGTGTTTGCCGATGAATTTATATTAGTCACTATTCGAACATTGATTTGGCTGCAGGGATCCCCTTTCCTCTAATCATCGTCATTCATCCTCACAATTTTATGTCCTCACAATTGATCTTGGTTTTTCACCACTTAAACCACGATTTGGTTTTGGGACTTTATTTTTTTCTGTTATCAATACACATTTTATGTTATTTACTGTCACTTTAAATGATTGATTTCTATATATGCTCATTCAATTTTATTTTGTATTTTGTTTGGTTTTAATCACATTTGTATACCAATTCAATCTTGTAGCGTGGTTCCTATAGTGCATATATTGTGGGGTGTCCCTTATGATGGGAATGGATGGGGAATCATACGGTGCAGGTTGTTGGGTACAGGTGCGGATGGAAGAGGGAGTCGCAGTTTGCAGGGTGATCCTTAAAGTGGTTGTAAAAGTAAACGTTTTTTCACCTTAATGCATTCTATGCATTAAGGTGAAAAAACTTCTGACAATACCGCCGCCTCCAAGCCCCCCCATTTTACTTACCTGACCTCTCGAAAGTCCCGCGCTCGCTCCCGACATCCTCTTCGCCACTCAGCCTGGCCACTGATTGGCTACAGTGGATGGATTGAAAGCAGCGCAGCCATTGGCTCGCGCTGCTGTCAATCACAGCCAATGATGCAGCGCACCGGGGGGCGGGGCCGAGTGATACAGTGAGCGGCTATAGCCGCTCACGGGAGCGCTCCCACAAGAACTAACCACCTTGCGAGGGAGCTCGCATTAAGGTGGTGAGTCCTTGCGGGGAGAAGCTGAAACAGCCGCCGAGGGACCCCAGAAGACCAGGTTCGGGGCCACTCTGTGCAAAACGAGCTGCACAGTGCAGGTAAGTATAACATGTTATTTAAAAAAAAAAATACCTTTACAACCCCTTTAAGAAAGGTAAGGGGGGGGTGATCATCAGATTAGGGGGTGCTCACTACTAGATAAAGTGATGACAGGCCTTTACCATTCTTGATAGCCTCAGTAATGTAAAAACGTTTACTTAATTGTATTACTGTCTTTTGTAAAACTAATAAAAACGTTAAGCAGAAAAAGACCAAGTAGTCCATCCTTTTTATTTATTTTTTAAGTTTATTGTCTGAGTATAGATCTAAGTTTGTCCCAAGCATGTTTGAGGTCATTTACTGTTGACGGTCTCACTACCTCTGCTGGTAGTTTATTCCAAGCATCAACTGCCCTTTCGGTAAAATAATAGTTTCTAAGATTAGTTTTGAACTTTCCTCCAGATAGTTTAAGGTCATGTCCCCGTGTTCTTGATTTTGGTTTTAGATTGAAAAAAACTGCCCTTCTGAACCTTGTTCACCCCCTTGATGTATTTCAGTGGTTCTCAACCATGTCCTCTAGTACCCCCAACAGGCCATGTTTGCAGGTTTTCTTTTTATCTTGCACAGGTGCTTTAAATCAGAGTCGATGGCTTTGTATTTTGGACAGCTATTTTATCTAAGATAATTTCCCCAGAATGTGGCCTGTTGGGGTTACTTGAGGACAGGGTTGAGAACCACTGATATATTTAATATTTTAAGGCCGGCTTCACATATGTGCGGGTTTTCCCGCATCCAATTCACATGCCATGCAAGTGTGACCGGTTCACACAGGTCCGGGGCGGCCGGGGAGTGGATTGCAAAAGGGTCTTGTGTGTGTTTGGGTCCGGTTCAGGTGCAAATTCAAGAAAAAATTTGAACAGGCACCAACCCGCAGCCGCACATATGTGAATCCGGCCTCAATCAGGTCTCTCCTTTACTCCAGACTGTACATATTAAGTTCCTGAATTTGCTGTCGATATGTTTTATCCCCCAAACCTTTCACCATTTTTGTTAACCGTCTCTGGACTCGTTCTATCTTATCGATTAGCTTACAGTCGGCATGTTTGCGGATGTTCAGGAGGAGGAGCAGGAGTCACAGACTGCCCAGGATTTAGGATGGAGTCTCAGATAGCCAGATGGTCCACAGTGACCTGCTGAGTGCCTTGTGAAGTCACCTGAGGGATGGGATCACTGTTTGATTATCACAATGAAGCCTCTTGTACTCACAATAAACCAAACTGATCATCTCTGCTAAAGACCAATTTATTCATTTGAACTTTCTATCTAGGATTAACTATACCCCCAGTGTTTGCATCACATTAACCCTACTGTCTCCCCTATCAGCAGCAGATATCAGACTGAGATGGGCACCTTTCTATCACATGGTGTGGAGTTGTTCTTAAAGCAGAGTTCCAGTCATTTGTGTGTTTAATAAAAGGCAGTAGCTCCAAAAAGTGTAGCTGCTGACTTTTAATAAACACACACTTACCTGTCCCACGATCCAGTGGTGCACTCACCCCAGCAGTTTTCTTCCTCTCTCAGCAGCGCCAGCATCACTACTATGGGCACTCAGCTGTGACAGCTTGCGGCTTCACAACCGGGTGACCACTGTGCATGCGCAAGTGGTGCTGCGCTCTGTGATTTGTCCCGAAGTCTTTTAGACTTGTCCTTCCTCCCAGAAGACTTCTGGAGGGAGGGGGAAGGATAACTTCCACTTCCGATTGGTGACCGGAACGAAAGTGGCTGCGTGTTCCTGTCAAAATCGAGGTACCCCCTCCTCCCCAAAAGCTCCATTTCACCCTCAGGAGCTGGGGAGAAGGTCTTAAAGCGGAAGTTCCACTTTTGGATGGAACTCCGCTTTAAATCCCAAATTGAGGAACGGCAGTGGTCACATTGAGCTACAGGAAGCAGGTCCAAGCAACAGAATCCATTGATCTGCATCTTACCTGTAGCTCCCCTTAGGGTTGCACCGATACTGGTATCGGTGCCGATACTAAGCATTTGCACTTGTACCTTCAAGTTTGTTTCTTTCATCTGTCAGCGGGATTTCCCCGCTGACAAACTAAATGTATGCAAAGGAATGCAGGCAGTCATCGGTTGTTAAAGCGGTTGTATACCCGCGTTTTTTTGTTTTTTGTTTTTTTGTTTTTTCCCTATACCTGCAAGGGAAAAGGCATAATGAGCTAGTATGCACCGCATTATGAGATACTTACCTTAGAACGAGGCGCCGGCATCTCATCCTGTCCACGCCGAGGGAGCTGACATCTCCCCTCGGCGTGTCTTCCGGGTATCGTGGCTCCGGCCACTCACAGCACGGGAGACTTCAGTCCGGCAAGCTCCGGAGTTTGCCGGGCTGTCAGCTGAGAATCCCCTGTGCGCATGCGCCGCTGCAGTCAGCGGCTCATTGCGAGGGGAATATCTCCTAAACCGTACAGGTTTAGGAGATATTTTTTTTTACCTACAGGTAAGCCTTATTATAGGCTTACCTGTAGGTAAAAGTTAACAAAAAAGGTAAACAACCACTTTAAGAAGTGGAGCCATCGCGTCCTTAACAACTGATGACATTTCAGTTGTCAGTGGGATTTCTCATCCCTTTTGCGCCAGCCCCGCCCACTTATCTCTGTCTGTTGTGTCCTCCTCGGCCTCTTGCCAGGTGACTGATCTGCCTGGTGAGTAATGTGTCCTGCTTCCCCCCCCCCACCTCTGACAACTTTCCCCAGGTGTCTCAGCTTCTGCAGAACTTCTTGGAGGGGGAGGGCAGGTCTGTTGGGTGTTTTAAGTGCAGTGATTGGCAGCTGTGCGGTTCCCAAATACCCCCCTCCGCACCTCTCAATCCTAAACAACTCCTGGGGGAGAAGGAAGAGCTGGCCGCTCCAGCGAGGACAAAGACATTCTCCTTCCGGCCGATTGGAAGTGTGTCATGAGACACGATTGCTGGCCAATAGGGGCTTCCTGATTTGCCGGGAGGAGAATTTGGCAGAATAGTGAATATTCATTCGCTAGTGTCACAAAACTGGGTGGGATCAGGGCGCAGTTTCTGCTCCCCGAGCCCACCCTATTTTGAAGCCTATTAGAGCCTCTGGCTCTAATCAGGTGCTTCAAAAGGCACCCCCCGCCAATCCCGGCAATTGTAATTCATGCGCCCGGGGTCCCTAAAGGGGATTGGGCACATGGATAGGGAGGGGGGGCGCAGCACCCACAATGTGCGGGCTGCCACTGTGTGTGGGGTGCCATTGAGAATTAACAGGACCCCTGTGTATTGCAAAAGAGCTGCGTGTTTTGGCTGCAGGTGAGGGAATGTGTAGTTTACACGCTGTCCCCCACCCATAATAGTGTATACCTAGCCTAATACAAACCTCTGCTACAGTCTGCTAGGAAACAGACACTTCTAGGAGTGTTTTATTTCTTGGGTTTCCCACACCACTCAATGGTTCCTCCTGCTAAACTCCGCATCACTGTATTTACATGGAGGTTGTGGAAGCAACAACTGAGTGCTGTGGGGGTGGTTTTCATTTTTAACCTCAAAGGGTAACTAAAGCTTCATTTAAAAAAAAAAAACAAAATAAACAAACATGTCATACTTCCCTCCTCTGTGCAGTTGGTTTTGCACAGAGCAGCCCCGATCCTCCTCTTCTTCTGGGGTCCCTCAGTGGCGCTCCTGGCTCTTCCTCTTCTCGAGTTCCCAGTCGGAGAAGCGCTCTCCCTCGGGGGCACTCGTGTGGGCGCTCTTCCATGTCCTGCTGCTGCATCTATTGACACAGACAGCAGGACTCGGCCCCACCCCCTGGCCACCACATCATTGGATTTGATTGACAGTAGCGGGAGCCAATGGCTGCGCTGCTATCAATCTATCTATTCAGTCAGGACCCAAGACACTGGCTGGAGCTGGTGTGCTCGTCCCTGTCGCGGGAAAGATCGGGATCAGGTAAGTTAAAGGGGGTTCTGGGTGGCTGCAGCACAACAGGAGGTTTTTCACCTTAATGCATAAAGGTGAAAAACCTTGAGGGTTTACAACCCCTTTAACCACTTGAAGACCAAGCCTTTTCTGGCACTTTTTCTGTACAAGTTTAAATCAGTATTTTTGCTTGCAAATTACTGATAACCACCAAACATATATGTTTTTTTCTTAAGCAGAGACCCTAGAGAATAAAATGCCAATCGTTGCAATTTTTTATGTAACACTGTATTTGCACAGCACTTTTTTATTTTATTAAAAAAAACAAAATATATACCCCAATTTTTATATATTGTTTGAAAGATGTTGCACCGAGTAAATAGATACCTAAAATGTCAGGCTTTAAAATTGTGCACGCTCGTCGCCATAGAGGCAATCAAAGACTATCTAGTCTTTTATCACCTCTGTGACCAGCTGGCTGCACCATCAAAACATTTCCAGGATGATCCGGCAGAAATGGAAAGCCTGAGAGACAGCGGTGGGAGGGGGCTCATGAGCTGCTCAGAACGCTTCAAGAGAAAGCCAGCCGCCGGCTGAAAAAGACAATACCGGAGTTACAGCTGCTTGCTTCAGCCATAATCCCAATATATACAGGGGGTCCCCTAGTTACAAACATCCGACTTACAAACGACTCCTACTTACATACATTGGGAGACAACAGGAAGTGAGAGGAAATCTACCCCTAGGAAGGGAAATTCTCTCCTGTAAGAGCTATTATGGGGAAAAGGAACCTCACCTGATGCTTTATCACCAAGGCTTGTTTGCAAAACAACCCAAAATTTTCAAAATCCAATTGTCATTGGGACAGAAAGTGAGGTGAAATCTTCTGAACAGGGGCACAGACAGCAAAACAAATGTTACAGAGGTGATAACCCTTCCCTATGCTATCCAAAAAGCTTAAAAATAGTTATTTGGCTGGAGCTACACCTAAAAAATGTACCTGTTCCGACTTACAAACAGATTCAACTTAAGAACAAACCTACAGTCCCTAACTTGTTTGTAACCCTAGGACCCCCCTGTGTGTATATATATATAATAAATTGCTGTTGGCAAGTGGTTAAAGCCTAGTTCCAGCTTCCTATTACTTTATAATATTTAGTTTGGTCCGGGTGCCCCAGCTTTCAGTGCTGTATACAGCAAGAGCTACACACAGTATACAGCGCTGTGTTCCAGCAGCAGGATGGGACTTCTCAGCGCTGCTCAGCCATTCACAGTAAGCTTTGTATATTATGAATGATACAAGGCTTCCTCTGATTGGCTGAGGTGCAGATGACATCCACCTGCTTTTTTGCCTCAACCAATCAGAGGAATCCCTTGTATTCATTCATAATATACAAAGTTTCCCATAAAGAGCTGAGGTACTATGCCTTGCTCCGTACTGTGTCTCTGGGTGGAGAAGTCCATCTTGGTAGAGGAGCCGGGCTTTGCTTCCTCATATCAGACCTCCTCTCCTGATGACTGCTAATGGCCAAGCAAAAACAGGAAAGATGAAGGAAGCCGGGGGAGACCTACAATGCAGGTCCTCAGGCACAGCTTCCTGTCCAGCACCAAGAATCGTGACCACTACAGATGTGACATCACCCAATCTCACCAAAAATGTATATTAGATGTGGTGGCTGCATTTGTTTTCTCTTTTTAGGCCTTTTGCCCTAGTGATCTGGCCGATACCACACCTTCTGCATTAGTGAGACCCAATTCCAGAGGAATGGGCAGAGGAGGCACAGCACACATTAGCATTTTCATTCTGGGGGGGGGGGGGTTAAATATACTAGAAAATTTAAATACATTAACAAATTATAGCCAAATTCTACTTCACACTTTGTAATGAATTACAGCAGTTTTTTTTCTTTTGAAGTAAATGTTTTATAGAAATAAATAATAGTTGATCATCGTAAGCCCTCGTCAGTGGTATATGGTTTGTCTCATCCCTGTAAGGGATACATTCTGCTGGAGAGCTTGTTCTTTTGAAAAACAACAGACTTGCACGCAAGATCACTAGGAAAGAGTCTAAAAACAGAAAACTAATACAACCATCACATCTAGGGATTTGTAAGCTGCAATATAAATGTTTGCTTTTGGGTTCAATGCGATTTGCATGGGTAAGGTGGCAGAGCCTCAGATCTCACACTTCAATATGAGGCTGGGGGCACAGCAATCCCTAACCACAGAGAAGAGAATCTTTTATTTTATAGGAGGAATTCAGGACAAAGAAGAGGTACAGTTCACATTCTTCTAGCACTCCATCCTTCCCCTATACACCATACCGCACTCCATGCGCTCTCCATACACCATAGCACCCTCCATGCATGCCCCATACACTATCCTATACTCTATAGCACACTCCATGCATCCTCATACACTCTCCTATACACCATAGCGCACTCCATGCGTCCCCCATACACTCTCCTATACACCATACCGCCCTCCATACACCATAGCACCCTCCATGCATGCCCCATATACTCTCCTATACACCATAGCGCACTCCATGCATCCCCCATACACTCTCCTATACTCTATAGCACACTCCATGCATCCTCATATACTCTCCTATACACAATACCGCCGTCCATACACCATAGCACCCTCCATGCATGCCCCATACACTATCCTATACTCTATAGCACACTCCATGCATCCTCATACACTCTCCTATACACCATAGCGCACTCCATGTGTCCTCCATACACTCTCCTATACACCATAGCACCCTCCATGCATCCCCCATACACTTTCCTATACACCATAGCACCCTCCATGCATCCCCCATACACTCTCCTATACACCATAGCGCACTCCATGTGTCCTCCATACACTCTCCTATACACCATAGCACCCTCCATGCATGCCCCATACACTCTCCTATACTCTATAGCACACTCCATGCATCCTCATACACTCTCCTATACACCATAGCGCACTCCATGTGTCCTCCATACACTCTCCTATACACCATAGCGCCCTCCATACACCATAGCACCCTCCATGCATGCCCCATACACTCTCCTATACTCTATAGCACACTCCATGCATCCTCATACACTCTCCTATACACCATAGCGCACTCCATGTGTCCTCCATACACTCTCCTATACACCATAGCGCCCTCCATACACCATAGCACCCTCCATGCATGCCCCATACACTCTCCTATACTCTATAGCACACTCCATGCATCCTCATACACTCTCCTATACACCATAGCGCACTCCATGCATCCCCCATACACTCTCCTATACTCTGTAGCACACTCCATGCATCCTCATACACTCTCCTATACACCATAGCGCACTCCATGTGTCCTCCATACACTCTCCTATACACCATAGCGCCCTCCATACACCATAGCACCCTCCATGCATCCCCCATACACTCTCCTATACTCTATAACACACTCCATGCATCCTCATACACTCTCCTATACACCATAGCGCACTCCATGTGTCCTCCATACACTCTCCTATACACCATAGCACCCTCCATGCATCCCCCATACACTCTCCTATACTCTATAACACACTCCATGCATCCTCATACACTCTCCTATACACCATAGCGCACTCCATGTGTCCTCCATACACTCTCCTATACACCATAGCACCCTCCATGCATGCCCCATACACTCTCCTATACTCTATAGCACACTCCATGCATCCTCATACACTCTCCTATACACCATAGCGCACTCCATGTGTCCTCCATACACTCTCCTATACACCATAGCGCACTCCATGCATCCCCCATACACTCTCCTATACTCTATAGCACACTCCATTCATCCTCATACACTCTCCTATACACCATAGCGCACTCCATGTGTCCTCCATACACTCTCCTATACACCATAGCGCACTCCATGCATCCCCCATACACTCTCCTATACTCTATAGCACACGCCATGCATCCTCATACACTCTCCTATACACCATAGCGCACTCCATGTGTCCTCCATACACTCTCCTATACACCATAGCGCACTCCATGCATCCCCCATACACTCTCCTATACTCTATAGCACACTCCATGCATCCTCATACACTCTCCTATACACCATAGCGCACTCCATGTGTCCTCCATACACTCTCCTATACACCATAGCGCCCTCCATACACCATAGCACCCTCCATGCATGCCCCATACACTCTCCTATACTCTATAGCACACTCCATGCATCCTCATACACTCTCCTATACACCATAGCGCACTCCATGTGTCCTCCATACACTCTCCTATACACCATAGCGCACTCCATGCATCCCCCATACACTCTCCTATACTCTATAGCACACGCCATGCATCCTCATACACTCTCCTATACACCTTAGCGCACTCCATGCATCCTCCATACACTCTCCAATACACCATAGCGCACTCCATGCATCCTCCATACACTCTCCTATACACCATAGCGCACTCCATGCGTCCCCCATACACTCTCCTATACTCTATAGCACACTCCATGCATCCTCATACACTCTCCTATACACCTTAGCGCACTCCATGCGTCCTCTATACACCATAGTGCACTGAAGTGAACCCTGCACATGGTACATAGCGCACCCGTGAACTCCGAGGTGTACAGATACAACCGGGCCTTTCAGTCAACCATAATGCTGATGCGGCCCGCAATGAAATTGAGTTTGACACCTCTGATCTACACGAACACACACACAGGTTTAACTGGATGGACTATTGTCTTTATTCATCCTTACCAACTATGTAAATTAGAACGGTTCCATTGCACTTAATGGGGCACGACTTGTGCTCCGGAGATTTGGAGTGCATGCCTTAGCCCAGGTTCACATTGCTGCGGGTTTGAAATCGTGCAAGTTATTTCAAACCAGCAATGCAGTCCGACTTCGGGGGCGATTTGACAGACATCTGTGGGGGTTCCTGCACAGATGTCTATACAAACCGCCCCCCGAAGTCGCCAAAAGTAGTACAGGAACTACTTTTGGGAATCGGAGTGGCACTGCACCGATTCGGAGGGTGCCATTGCCAGCAATAGCCGCCGATTTGACATGTCAGCTCGCATGCCAAATCGTACCAATGTGAACCTAGGCTCAGTGCTACTGATCTCCTCTAATCCTTTTCAACCACTTCCTGTCTACATGCACTCTCTGAACTGCACATCATTGCTTTGACTACACAATGGGGGAGATTTTCTAAAACTGGTGCACACAATCTGCAGCTGTGCATGGTAGCCAATCAGCTTCTATCTTCAGCTTGTTCAATTAAGCATTGAGAAAAACACATAGAAGCTGATTGGTTTATATACAGAGCTGCACCAGATTTTGCACTCTCCAGCCTTAGTAAATAACCCCCATTGTGTAATGGTATGTATGTGACAGGGTGACAACGCAGAAGCACAACTTGCAAACAGTTGTTACTCCATAACAGGGAGTGCCTGAACAAATACTTTCATGGCAGGATTACCAGGTATAAATTTTAATAAAGCCGCAGATTTGGAAATACAGTGGAACCTCGGATTACGAGCATAATCCGTTCCAGGCGTATGCTCGTAACCCAAACTACTTGCATATCAAAGCGAGTTTTCCCATTGAAGTCAATGGAAACGAAAATAATTTGTTCTGCATTGACTTCAATGGCATGCAATACCGCATGCGGCCAGAGGCAGGGGGGGCGCCGGAGAGCCTCGGAAACGACCGGAAAGGCCCGAGGACACCTCGGCAAACCTCAGAAAGACTCCTTTCCCGAGGTTTGCAGAGCTCAGCCGAGCTGTCCTCGGGCCTTTCCGTACATTTCCGAGCGGCGCTGATCAGCTGCGATCAGCGAAGCTCGTCTCCGGCGCCCCCCCACCTCAGGCCAAACACGGTACTGCACACGCTTTGGCCTGAATCGTGCTCGTTTTGCGAGACAACACTCGCAAACCGAGTTACGATTTTTAAAAATACAGTGTTTGTATTGCGAAACGCTTGTTAACCGCGTTACTCGCAATCCGAGGTTCTGCTGTATTGAAAATGACTTGCCATGTTAATATAATATTTTAGTGATTGGATTTACAAATACTTAAATTCTTCAATCTATGTACTACCCTGCTATGCGACTGTTACTCAAGATATTGCAGTGGAACAGAGCGTTTTTTTTATACTGTTGCATTCAGGCTTCATGCACAATGGGGCTCTTCTAAACGCTTTTATCCTAGCAGGAGAAAGGCAGCTGCAAAAACCCTGCATTTTTTCAAATGTGTTTAGGAGTGTTTATTCATTTCTTTGGCCAGAATAATAAATTTATACTGGCCATTGAAATTAAAAAAAGCTCTAAAGACGCCTAGTGTTAATGTGCGTTTACCCGTGCCAGGCGTTTTTTTTCTGCCAAACCATTCCACTCTTTAACGCACAAGTGATTTTTCTAAGCTCCACTCCTTTAAGTTCCACTCTTGTAAACGTCTGTAGTGTGCATGAACATATACTGTAGGTTTACATGGAGGGGAGCTTATAGGCAGAGAAAAAAAAAAATCTCAAACGCCTGTACATTTGGGCTCAAGTGTGAAGCCTTACAGGTTACTAATGTGTATGGCTAAAAAGTATTCTTCTTCAAAGTTCCAAAAAAACAATTAGTGACTTCTATCCAGTTTTTATTTGGAAAATGTTCCCTCGAATGAGGACAATGATCATGCACTCCAGTAGAAAAAAATAAAAATAAATAAAATAATCACATTTTCAGGTAACAAACAATTTTGTGGTCTGAAGTGCGGTAACAATCAAAACCAAAAGCGTTGTTTCAAGTGCAGTCTGCCAAAGGACCAATCAGAATTCAGCTTTTACTTGTCTTACGAATATAAAATTAAATTGTATTGGTTGTTCTGAGTTACAGCACACCGTCACTGCGCTTTCTACTGTCTTATGTGCATTTAGATTTAAACAAAGTAGAAAAATTGCGCAGCTAAACATCAGGTCGGCCTCCACCCCCTGCAGGTTCTGAGTTAGTGAGGGAGAGGTAAAACGTCTCCAGAATTTGATGCTGTATGCTGCCGATCAAAATGTGTGTCTGGATATTTGCTATGAAGGCAGAAGTGACATCTGGATCCCATCGGTGTCTCCGTGAAAAAAAAAAAAAAAAAATGTTTAGAGCCACCTTACTATAAACCAGTTATATCCGTCATCACATTTTTCATTTCAATTGTTATACCCCATCATTCTCAGAAATCGCTGCCCCATTATTATACTTGCCTTCTTTACACTGCTGCACAGGTCTACACTTGCGGATTCCTCTTCATGCCATCCTGTTCCTGATTGGATGACACCCAGCATCATCCAACCTCTTCCTTCACCTCCAGTGGTACTCGGTCTTTAAAGCGGAACGTCACCCAAAAGGGGAAGTTCCACTTGTTTGCACCCCCCAGGGTTGCCAACCGCCAGTAAATTTACTGACAGTTTGTAAAAATCAGTGATTTTTTAAACAACTGCCAGTAAATATCAGGGGCTGATCATTTCATGCTGTGTTGACTTTTTAAGTGTTAATCAAGGAAATTACTTTGTTATAGGTATTGTCAGTGTTTCCATACCATGTTTATACTGTTCAAATATTCATTGTGTTAGTTTTCAATAGGAGTTCTGTAATTTCTCAGGTTGCCAGTAAAAAATGTGCTCCGCCAGTAAATTTTCCATGTTTTGCCAGTAAAAAAATGCTGCGGGAGGTTGGCAACCCTGGCACCCCCCCACTGCCACATCTGGCACTTTCTGGGGGGGGAGCGGATACCTGGTTTTGACAGGTACCCACCCCCACTTCCAGTCAGATGCGCTGCAGCAATCTGAGCTGGACGTTCAGCCCCTCCCCCTTCCCCCACAGTCTTCAGGGACACATCACAGGTCCCAGAAGACTACGGGGACCATTCACAAAATGTGCATTTATTATTTTCTTTTACAGTGCAGCCTGTAAGGCGTTGCACCCGCGATCAGCAAATTGCTGGTGCATTGTCAGGATCCTGCAGACTCTACAGACCACTGGTTGGCGACCGCTGCTTTAAAGCACCTTTGCAAGGTAAAAGGAAATCCTGAAAACATGACCTGTTGGGAGCTACTGCTCTAGGCCTTGCACATCATGGACATGCCTCCTGAAGCCCTGTGTACCACAATCTGTGCATCAGCATGCTTTCTGGGCCTACAGTAATGGATTAGCAGCCTTGAAGGAGTGTGCCGCCAAACATACATACACCTTCGCCATAGTTCCGCAGCAATGTCAGAGCGTTGTATGCAGGAAAATGTAGCTCACCGGATATATAAGCACTGTTCAAACCAACCCACAAAGGGATAATGGAGTGGGGAGGGGGAGGGGTATTGGTGGTCATGTGACCACCACTTTTAGAGCAGTTTTTAAGTATCTGGGAGGTGTTCAAGTAGGGCAGGGGAAATAGGCTGTCGGATATTAAAGCCCAACTCCAGGTAAAACAGTCTGAATAGGTTTAAAAGGAAAAGGTTTAGAACACCTGCCTTGTTTTTTTTTTTATCTGTTGTTTGTTTAGGACTTAAGTACAAGACCAGGTATACATGGAGATACTAACAAAATGCTGTTAGGCAATAATGCACAACGTAACCTATATATGCACATTTTATATATCTATATATATATATCTATATATATATCTATATCTATATATATATATATATATATATATATATATATATATATATATATATATATATATATACACACACATACACACACACATATATACATTGCAAAACCTTTGCCCTGAATGTACAGGTTCACACCTGTTTGTGCTCCATCCAATCCCTCTGAGGGAATGTCCCAGCCCAGCTGTATACCATATATAAAGAAGTTTGCACTTGTGGCGTAAAGTATTTCCAAAGCCAGGACTAATGGAGGGACAAGGACATTGACTTGCGGCAGTGTGCAGTGATAGCCCTTAGGGACTCGGAGAATAGATTATGGGAGGGACTTTATAGGTAAAGGAAGAAAGGGAAAGAAATGAGGAGTGGAATGGATACCGAGGATTTGGGGAGGATGGGTTCCTGTAAGCAGCAGTATAACCCGGTTGCTGCCAGCGTAACAAATATGTGCGTCGGTAAAAGGGTGGATTTTATTGTCCACACACCACACATATGGATTGCAGAGTGGCGGATGTTTCCGTGTTTAGAGCGCACTCACTGCATGCTCCCTGCACAGAGACTGAGCTGTGAAAGCTGAGAGCTCTTAGTCCGGACGAACGATTGGCAGCCGGCGGGACCAACTAGAGATCATGTGACCATTGCGACAGTCATCACAGTGCTCGCATGATCGCCGATCTTTCCCACCCTCGGATGTTCAGAACTTTTAAAAGTGGTAGTAAAACGCCAGACAAATAAAAACAATGGGCTCCCCTGTAGCTTTAAAGCGGTTGTAAAGTCACTAATCACAAATCCTGGCATCCCTCCTGGAAGATATATTGTGGAGTGTATGTTTTTTAAAATGTATTTAGTGAAATCCCTTATTTTACAGTGCCGTTATGTGATCACATGACCCCCCCACCTGGCGCTCTCCTTCCCCGATCTGAGGACTACAGTGGGAGGGGAGAGGTGAGATTCCCCTCTGACATCAGCTGGGAGGAAAGGAGGAGAGCGGTGGTAGGTCACGTGACCACACAGCGGCGCTCAGAAATAAGGTATTTCGCTGCACAATTCTTAAAAAAACATATACACTGCACAGTATATCTTCCTGTAACAGAGGAGAGTCCAGGATTTGTGATTTTACAGCCAGAGCGGACTAGCGGGGAGGAGATGGCTCACATACACAGACTCCCGAACTGACAGGCAGGAAGGGAGAGGGAGAGGGAGAGACTGCGGGATGACAGAGGCACATACACTGACCACAGTATGGATCAGCAGCCATGATTACTGTGGTCCGAACAGTCGGGGACACAGGAACAGGCAGGATCAACCAGGTATTTTACAGCATAGAGAGGGACAGATTACCCAGCACAAATGCAGTGCTGTATATCTGGCTTTAAAAAGGAACAGGATTTTTTTTTAAGAGTTTCAACCACTAAGTCATAATGTACTAGTATGCATCGCATACTAGCACATTATGGCAGACTTACCTGTACATGGAGCCCTCCAGCGCAGCGCTGTCATGGCTCCCTGGCGCTACCATCTATACTGTCTTCCTTCTGGGTTTGCGGGCTCTGGCTGTATGAATGGCCTGGGCTGTGATGATGCCCTCGGCTCCAGCACGGAGCTCTGAAGGCACGGCACGTTCTGCTGTCCCTTCATATACATACGCACCTACGCACCGGTAAGTTCAGCAACACCAAAAGACCCGGAAGATCATGGAAAACAACTGTGGTGGATGACCGAAGAATTATTTCCCTGGTGAAGAAAACACCCTTCACAACAGTTGACCAGTTCAAGAATACTTTCCAGGTGGTAGGTGTATGTGTGTCAAAGTCAACAATCAAGAGAAGACTTCACCAGAGTGAATACAGAGGGTTCACCACAAGATGTAAACCATTGGGGAGCCTCAAAAACAGGAAGGCCAGATTAGAGTTTGCCAAACAACATCTAAAAAAGCCTTCACAGTCCTGGAACAACATCCTATGGACAGATGAGACCAAGATCAACTTCTACCAGGGTGATGGGAAGAGAAGAGTATGGAGAAGGAAAGGAACTGCTTATGATCTAAAGCATACCACCTCATCAGTGAAGCATGGTGGTGGTAGTGTCATGGCGTGGGCATGTATGGCTGCCAATGGAACTGGTTCTCTTGTATTTATTGATGATGTGACTGCTGACAAAAGCAGCAGGATGAATTCTGAAGTGTTTCTGGAAATATTATCTGCTCATATTCAGCAAAATGCTTCAGAACACATTGGACGGCGCTTCACAGTTCAGATGGACAATGACCCGAAGCATACTGCGAAAGCAACCAAAGAGTTTTTAAGGGAAAGAAGTGGAATGTTATGCAATGGCCAAGTCAATCACCTGACCTGAATCTGATTGAGCATGCATTTCACTTGCTGAAGACAAAACTGAAGGGAAAATGCCCCAAGAACAAGCAGGAACTGAAGACGGTTGCAGAAGAGGCCTGGCAGAGCATCACCAGGGATGAAACCCAGCGTCTGGTGATGTCTATGCGTTCCAGACTTCAGGCTGTAATGGACTGCAAAGGATTTGCAACCAAGTATTAAAAAGTGAAAGTTTGATGGATGATTGTTAATCTGTCCCATTACTTTTTGTCCCTTAAAAAGTGGGAGGCACATATACAAACTGTTGTAATTCCTACAGCGTTCACCTGATTTGTATGTAAATACCCTCAAATTAAAGCTGAAAGTCTGCAGTTAAAGCACATCTTGTTTGTTTCATTTCAAATCCATTGTGGTGGTGTACAGAGCCAAAAAGATTAGAATTGTGTCGATGTCCCAATATTTATGGACCTGACTGTATATTTATTCCAAACCTTACCTATTAAACTACCTAAAACATTTTTTTTTTAAAAACTGAACGGCCTTTTATCATAATTTGTTTGGAAAAGTACTAAACCTCAAATTAATTGAAAAGCACTTTGTCGATGGAAAGTTTGTGGGGGAGCAGCTTTGCCAGTTCTCCTATTGGTGTCCACTCACATTCTATTTTCTAAGTTGGGAAAAATCTTACTGGCCCCAGATCAAACATATGATTATGGAGGATGATGAAGAGGAAACATTTGGGACTTTATATGAGGCTTTGAACAACTAGAACAAATGCCTCCATCCCTAGTATATGAAGAAAAAAAAGAGGAGAATGTGGGACTTTATACGTTTATATGTTTATATTTGCATGTTTTCTCTTTTTTTTTTTTTTTTTTGCATCATTGTGCCCTGGATTTTAGTTTTGGTTACACCCACTTTTACCCCTCTCTATGGGATATATTATATTACAATATATATTTTTTTCACCAGTCTACTACCTTATTCTCACTCTATGGCACAGCTTTTCTACCTATTCATTTTGTCCTGGCTATAGCACCCACATATCCACTTTAACATGTTTATCAGTCACTTTTATCCCACTGTATACATTATTTATATACTACATTATTTACATTTGTTATAGATGGATTTGCTGACACAATTTACATACTGGGGTTCAATACTGGTCTCAGCTGTCCAGTTCCATCTAGTTTCTGTGGGATATGCTACCTCAGCTCCCGTAGCTGGTGACCCTTCCGGGTGGCCTCCGACCTCCCATGCTTGCACCCAGATCCACTGCTGGTCTCTAGGTATGATTGGACATATATATACATCCCCATCTTTCCATCTTCCTTGTTTAGATGCATTTATTATAACTACCCCTATATTACTGTAAATTTTCATTCTAAAATATAATTGTTATAGACTCCTGCCTTTATTCTGCTCCTGATGAGTGGCGTTCAGCCACGAAACGCATCGAGCTATTAGATGCCTTTCTTAATACAATTTAAGATTACCAGCTTACTAATATCACATATGCGAGGCTTATTGGAGCGTACCGATTCATCAGCATTACTTATGCTAGGCTTATTGGAATGTACCGATTGAAATAATACTTCAATCATTTTTACCATGGAGATACATCTCAATGAGTTTGGTTTTTATCTTTACCTACAATATGAACTTACATGTTACCATGCTTTATTATTACCATGTTATCTATCTGTATGTAATAAACTCTACTTACTCTATATATTTACTTTTGCTATTATGTAATTATGTATTATCCACCAGACACACCCTGTCGTGTTATCTCCTTGGCTGCATGATTCATATGAAGTCCCACATTCTCCTCTTTTTTCTTGATTCTGGAGGATACATTCATGTCATTCGTAAATTTTCAAACTCTACACGATCAGAAGAAAGGCCTTTGGTTTCTTTATCTGCAACTACAGAGTTTTTATTGTTCTTTGACGCCGAAATATTCCATGCATCCACCGCTCTCAGACTTTGAGCAGTTATGTACATCTTTGGAACCACCAACACATACTATATCTAAGATATATATGTTACTATCTATTCTCAATTCACCGGGTCTACCATTATATACGGCCAAATGGGTGATGGAACTGGGCCGTCCAATACAAGAGGAAGATTGGGATCAAATTTTTATTAATACTCATACATTTTTAATAGCTTGTGATACCCAAGAGCGCAATTTTAAATTGCTATCAAGATGGTATTGCACTCCAGTTAATCTAAACCACATTTTTTCATCACAATCAGATCTATGTTGGCGCTGTAATGCCACTATAGGTAATCTTTCTCATCTCTGGTGGCCCTGTTCTTCCATTTATAAACTTTGGGATCAAGTAATTTGTTTATATAATACTGTTGCGGATGAGTCAATCCACAATTCTGCTGATTTAGCTTTTTTTTTTTTTTTTTTTACCTCGATTACTCCCTAAAATCAAAAAATCTCTCCTCTGTTTCTTTCTTTTATCAGTTAGATAATTGATACCAAGATATTGGAAATCTTCTACTGTTCCTTCAATTCCGGAGTGGATTGAGACTCTTAATGGTATTATGCATATGGAGGAATTAGTAGCTAAAACAATTATACTATTCAGAAGTTTAAAGGGGTGTGGCAGACCTGGATAACATTTAAAGATTCATCAAAGTTCTCAGAATTTTTTAATTTCTAAGTTCATTGCCGCTGTTCATTGCCGTCTGAGCACATATATTCTATTTTGTTTTAAATTAGTAAATGTTGAAGAAGAAAGATTCTATACTTTATTTAGTATATTCATTTGAGATATCCCTAAGTGTGTCCCCCCCCCTTTTTTTTATAGTATAGAGGTTCTTGTGGAGATATATTATCATGCAATTTAGTTGTTTTGTATAGTATTTAGAATTATAATGGACATCTCAGTTATTGGAATGCATTCAGGTTGATTGTATTTGTTTGTGTGTGGTTTTCTTCTTTTTTTTTTTTTCTTTGTGAAATTTTGAAATCAATAAAAATATATTGGAAAGAAAGGTGTTCCTATCTTCTTCTAATGCTCCTCATTATGTGATAAGCTCATCACTGCATTCTGAAAATTAACCACAAGTTAGCAGCAAAAGCCAATGTATAATCAATGCCACATCTAGTAACAGCAGCTCTCATATGGTTCATAATGCATTTATATGTTTCTATCACATTAGTAAATAGAAATAGATAAATGCAACAAAATTTCTGATTTCATTATAATATAAAGAAAAAAACAAAGTGTTTAAAATGAAATATGCATTTTCTAATTTTGTTAGTTGTTGCAAATGTTCATGTTTTCCAATATACAATAACGGGCTGTATTGGCATAAATAGAAACACATGTATTAATGTATAATTACTTTTGGTACTGAGATATGATTGTGTCACTGTAACATTACTGAAAAGTCACTAATACTAATAAAAGAGGTGTCCTGTTCCATGAGGGTGTAGGCTCAAATGAATGGAATTTCTGTAACAGGCATTAAAATAAATAATATATTTTTGATATTGAATTTATCATGTATTACCATGAATTGTTTAGATCCACTCATTGAGACCTATTAATACATTATTATATCAATTTACTATTTATTACTTTATATGTGTATGTATGACTTCTGCAATTAATAAACAATTTGTACATTGATTGGCTCATCTAACTGATTTGCTTCATATAAAGTCCCACCATCCATTTTCTTTTTTTCCCTAAGTGAAAATGTCCAAATTGGGACCAGTTAGCCATTTTCCTTCCCCGGTGTCATGTGACTCGTTAGTGTTACAAGGTCTCAGGTGTGAATGAGGAGCAGGTGTGTTAAATTTGGTGTTATCGCTCTCACTCTCTCATACTGGTCACTGAAAGTTCAACATGGCACCTCATGGCAAAGAACTCTCTGAGGATCTGAAAAAAAGAATTGTTTCTCTACATAAAGATGGCCTAGGCCAGCCTTTCTCAACCTTTTTATCCAAAAGAACCCTTGAAAAAAATGTTCAAGTCTTGTGGAACCCCTGTTAAAGCCGGTTCATTGGTGGTCAATGACAAAAATGCCCATACATTGGTGATCAGTGGGAAGGATGCCCCCTTTGGTTAGACTGCCATCCTTACAGACAGGTAAAAAGATCATTAGTGTCAGGCAGGTGGCTCTGCTAAGTGGCGCTGATCCTGGAACTATGCAGGAACCATCAGATAGGAAGTCAATCAGTCCCAGCTCAAGGAACCTCTGGAGGAAACCTAGGGTCCCATGGAACCCTGGTTGAGAATGGCTGGCCTAGGCTATAAGAAGATTGCCAAGACCCTGAAACTGAGTTGCAGCACGGTGGCCAAGACCATACAGTGGTTTAAAAGGACAGGTACCAATCAGAACAGGCCTGGTCGACCAAAGAAGTTGAGTGCACGTGCTCAGCGTCATATCCAGAGGTTGTCTTATAGACGTATGAGTGATGCCAGCATTGCTGCAGAGGTTGAAGGGGTGGGGGTCAGCCTGTCAGTGCTCAGACCCTACGCCGCATACTGCATCAAATTGGTCTGCATGGCTGTCGTCCCAGAAGGAAGCCTCTTCTAAAGATGATGCACAAGAAAGCCCGCAAACAGTTTGCTGAAGACAAGCAGACTAAGGACATGGATTGCTGGAACGATGTCCTGTGGACTGATGAGACCAAGACAAACTTATTTGATTCATTTAATGTCAAGCGTGTGTGGCGGCAACCAGGTGAGGAGTACAAAGACAAGTGTGTCTTGCCTACAGTCAAGCATGGTGGTGGGAGTGTCATGGTCTGGGGCTGCATGAGTGCTGCCAGCACTGAGGAGCTACAGTTCATTGAGGGAACCATAAATGCCAACATGTACTGTGACATACTGAAGCAGAGCATGATCCCCTCCCTTTAGAGACTGGGCCGCAGGGCAGTATTCCAACATAACGACCCCAAATACACCTCCAAGACAACCACTGCCTTTCTAAAGAAGCTGAGAGTAAAGGTGATGGACTGGCCAAGCATGTCTCCAGACTTCAACCCTATTGAGCATCTGAGGGGTATCCGCAAACGAGAGGTGGAGGAGCACAAGGTCTCTAACATCCTCCAGCTCCGTGATGTCGTCATGGAGGAGTGGAAGAGGACTCCAGTGGCAACCTGTGAAGCTCTGGTGAATTCCATGCCCAAGAGGGTTAAGGCAGTGCTGGAAAATAATGGTGGCCACACAAAATTTTGCCGCTTTGGGCCCAATTTGAACATTTTCACTTAGGGGTGTACTCTTTTTTGTTGCTAGGGGTTGAGACATTAATGGCTGCATGTTGAGTTATTTTGAGGGGACAGCAAATTGACACTGTTATACAAGCTGTACACTCACTACTTTACATTGTAGCAAAGTGTCATTTCTTTAGTGTTATCACATGAAAAGACATACAGCTGTAATAAAATATTTACAGAAATGTGAGGGGTGCACTCACTTTTGTGAGATACTGTATATTAGGAATAATTTTATTTATTTAATTATCATGCCTCTCCTGCCCTTTGCAGTGTTTATATCGCTGCAGAGGTTAGAATTATGGCATCATATCATACATATTAGGTCCGTTTTATTCTCTTACTATCTTGTCCTCCTTTTATTATTGTTTTTGCTTCCTTGTCAATGTGTTATAGATCATATGCAGGCGTGTATTCCGTCCCTGTGTCCCCTTGTCCCGGTGCTGACAAGTAGCGGTGTACCCCCACCGATTGACACACCCTCTCTCCCCGCATTTTTTATTAAACTGATTGTATAGGTTCGTTAAAAAAAAATAACATGTTATACTTACCTGCTCTGTGCAATGGTTTTGCTCAGAGTGGCCCCCAATCCTCTTCTTCTGGGATCCCCCGGCGGTGCTCCTGGCTCCTCCTCTGCATCGAGTGCCCCCATGGAGAGCTGCTTTCCATGGGGGCACTCGTGTGGGGGACAGCAGGTCTCGGCCCCACCCCCCGTGTCACTGGATTTGATTGACAGTAGCGGGAGCCAATGGCTCCTGCTGCTATGAATCTATCCAATGAGGATCCAAGACAGCGGCTGGAGCTGCTGGGCTTGTTCTCGTCGCTGGAAAGATCAGGTCCAGGTAAGAAAAATGGGGGCTCTGAGGGGGGTGCTGCAGCACAGGAGGTTTTTCACCTTAATGCTTAGAATGCTTTAAGGTGAAAAACCTTGAGACTTTACAACTCCTTTAACATTGGGCTCTGTTGCTGAGATAATATACTGAGGAAGGAGCGCTGTATCCATGCTCCGAAACGCCTTACCACCCACATTCTGACATCACTTCTGGTTTGTGCGGTCCACAAGCACGGCATGCGTTCCACCGCTACCGCCGGATGGCAGATCCTCCTCCTATCGGTCATCAAATAGCACCGTCTCTATCTCCTATCTTGCTAGCCAGAGTTGCTTTTACTCTCAGAAGAGTCGCTCAGGTGCCAGTGTTTTTTACATCCCCTGCCCTTACCCCCTTTTTGGAACCCAGGGCTCCACCTACACTGGTTTAGGATCCATTGGACAGAAGCACCCTATGTCCCATTTTTGATACTTTTCTGGGGTGCTCACCAATTCAAGTGCCGGCATCATCCTGTTTTTAGCCCTGATGAAGAGGGAGTGCTGTACCCCCCGAAATGCATCGGCTGTTCCAAAATAAAAATCTTTTAAAGTCTGTACAAGCTGGTGTGGTGCTCCCATTCTTTCAAAACTTCAAATAACTCCTCTGGGGGCCCAGCAGGACCCCACAGTTGCTGGTGAGCAGCCTCTAGGACCACAAACCACCTATCCTGTCAAAACACATCCGCATCAGTTTCAGCGCTCCTCCATCACAAAGAGACAAACCATTTGACAATGACAGGGGTGCTGACAATGATCAGCTTTTATTTATTTATGTAAAATCTTTATGCCAAAAGGAAAAAAAACTATTGCCGTAACTGCTTATAAAATATTAGCTGGGGTTTAGCTTCACTCTTTTGTTAGTGTATTTAAATCGGCTTGAAGCTTGTAGGCAGGTGCAGTCTATTTTCTCCACGGCAGGTGGCGCTCTTCCGCAGTGGCACTGTTGTAGGAGAGGAAGTCAAGAGAAACAGGGTTCCTACATGGTTTTCTGGATCACTGAGGAAGTTACCTATTGGATGCTACTGCTCCATGTAACTAGAGCAGCCATCTTGGGTCAGTCAGAACCTATTTAATGCCCTGGCTCCCAGGTTTGGCACACATTTTGCAAGTGGCAGAGTAGGGACAGGTACCCCATTAGTTAGGGACAGTTCTAGTGGTAGGGAAAGGTCCCCGATGAGAAGGGAAAGAGTAGAGTTGTTGCTCTTCTAGACATCTTCCTGATTGGGCAGGAAGTGGCCAGGCTGCATTCTGCCCCTGTCAGTCTGACTGGAGCCCATTCTGTTCACGTTGTTGGAAACCGTGAGTGCATCCGACTGGACAGCCTTTCCACCAGGTTTTTGTGATCTGTTGCATTACTTCAATACAAGATTTATACTGCACCTGACTGTGTGACTTATGGCAGCGGCACCCCACCTACATGCTAGTACATCCAACACTCCCATCCCCCCAGATTATCAATGCTGCTGTCCAAAGGTGCTCCCTGTGCTCCTTCATCCAGAGTGGGGGCACTTTAATACAGGAAGGGGGCTACTTGCCAGATCACCTGGTAAAAACAGAGGGAGAAAGCCTAAAAAGAAAATACCAAAAATATTGGGACGCCTGCCTTTACACGCACATGAACTTTAATGGCATTCCAGTCTTAGTCTGTAGGGTTCAATATTGAGTTGGCCCACCCTTTGCAGATATAACAACTTCAACTCTTCTGGGAAGGCTGTCCACAAGGTTTAGAAGTGTGTCTATGGGAATATTTGACATTTCTTCCAGAAGAACGTTTGTAAGGTCAGGCACTGATGTAGGACGAGAAGGCCTGGCTCGCAGTCTCCGCTCGAATTCATCCCAAAGGTGTTCTATCGGGTTGAGGTTAGGACTCTGTGCAGGCCAGTCATGTTCCTCCACCCCAAACTTGCTCTTTCATGTCTTTATGGACCTTGCTTTGTGCACTGGTCCAAATCATTTGATGGAGGGGGGATTATGGTGTGGGGTTGTTTTTCAGGGGTTGGGATTGACCCCTTAGTTCCAGTAAAGGGAACTCTGAAGGCGTCAGCATACCAAGATATTTTGGACAATTTCATGCTCCCAACTTTGTGGGAACAGTTTGGGGATGGCCCCTTCCTGTGTCAACATGACTGCTCACCAGAGCACAAAGCAAGGTCCATAAAGACATGGATGAGTGAGTTTGTGGTGAAGGAACTTGACTAGCCTGCACAGAGTTCTGACCTCAACTCGATAGAACACCTTTGGGATGAATTAGAGCGGAGACTGCGAGCCAGGCCTTCTCGTCCACATCAGTGCCTGACCTCACAAATGCTCTTCTGGAAGAATGGTCAAACATTCCCATAGACACACTCCTAAACCTTGTGGACGACCTTCCCAGAAGAGTTGAAGCTGTTATAGCTACAGAGGGTGGGCCCACTCAATATTGAACCCTACGGACTAAGACTGGGATGCCATTAAAGTTCATGTGTGTGTAAAGGCAGGCGTCTCAATACTTTTGGTAATATAGTGTAGATATATATATACCTTTTGATAGGTTTTTTTTAAAACTAACATTCATAACATACAGCTTTTTTTTCTTTTTCTTGTGGGAGCACCAATCAGTTTGCGGTGATGTAGACTAAAGGAAATGTGCTCTGCCCTCAGATTACTCAGTAAGTTCAGATTCAGGGGATAAAAATCACGTAATGGACCTACAGCCATAGAAAAAAAGAAGGTATTTACGGTGATTTCTATGTCAGTGATATATGGCGTAATATCAGTTTTATAATAGCATTCATAACTTATAGTGTAAATCATGATCACATGGGTTTAATATCACTTTAAGGGCTGACCTTGGACCCCCCGCTCTAATCTCCAATTGATGTAACAAACTACGGTACTAATAGGCTTCAAGCTCTCACACGAAGTACCTGGACATTCTATTGGATGTTGCAATTATAATAGTTACCAGCAGAGTGCGCAATGGGATGTAGCCAGGAGAAGTATGAAGACTGCAAACAAGACTGTCACTTTTAGCTGATTTCTTGAAAGCGGTTTTAAACCCAAAACCAACAAGTTAATATATTGAAGCTTACCAATATATACATGTGATGGCTGCATCAGATTTCCTTTCTTTGTCTTTTCCTCCCTGTTTTTACCTGGTGATCTTTCCCTTTAAGATAAAGGTTTTGCATAAATATATACAGTGCCTTGAAAAAGTATTCATACCCCTTGAAATGTTCCACATTTTGTCGTGTTACAAACAAAAAAACGTAAATTTATTTTATTGGGATTTTATGTGATAGACCAACACAAAGTGGGACATAATTGTGAAGTGGAAGGAAAATGATAAATGGTTTTCTACAATTTTTACAAGTAAATATCTGAAAAGTGTGGCTTGCATTTGTATTCAGCCCCCTTTACCCTGATACCCCTAACTAAAATCTAGTGGAACCAATTGCCTTCAGAAGTCTCCTAACTAGTAAATAGATTCCACCTGTGTGTAATTTAATCTCACTATAAATACAGCTGTTCTGTGAAGCCCTCAGGTTTGTTAGAGAACCTTAGTGAACAAACAGCAACATGAAGGCCAAGGAACACACCACACAGGTCAGGGATAAAGTTGTGAAAAAGTTTAAAGCAGGGTTAGGTTATAAAAAAATATCCCAAGCTTTGAACATCTCATGAAGCACTGTTCAATCCATCATCCAAATATGGAAAGAGTATGGCACAACTGCAAACCTACCAAGACATGGCCATCCACCTAAACTGACAGGCTGGGCAAGGAGAGCATTAATCAGAGAAGCAGCCAAGAGGCCCATGATAACTCTGGAGGAGCTGCAGAGATCCACAGCTCAGGTGGAAGAATCTGTCCACAGGGCAACTATTAGTCGTGCGCTGCACAAATCTGGCCTATATGGAAGAGTGGCAAGAAGAAAGTCATTGTTGAAAGAAATCCATAAGAAGTCCCGTTTGCAGTTTGCGAGAATCCATGTGGGGGACACAGCAAACATGTGGAAGAAGGTGCTCTGGTGAGAGGAGACCAAAATTGAACTTTTTGGCCTAAAAGTATGGGTGGTGGAAAACTAACACTGCACATCACCCTGAACACACCATCCACTGTGAAACATGGTGATGGAAGCATCATGTGGTGGGGATGCTTTTCAGCAGGGACAGGGAAGCTGGTCAGAGTTGATGGGAAGATGGATGGAGCCAAATACAGGGCAATCTTAGAAGAAAACCTGTTAGAGTCCGCAAAAGACTTGAGACTGGGGTGAAGGTTCACCTTCCAGCAGGACAACGACCCTAAACATACAGCCAGAGCTACAACGGAATGGTTTAGATAAAAGCATATTCATGTGTTAGAATGGCCCAGTCAACGTCCAGACCTAAATCAAATTGAGAATCTGTGGCAAGACTTAAAAATTGCTGTTCAAAGATGCTCTCCACGTGCCACTTTGTGTTGGTCTATCATATAAAATCCCAATAAAATACATTTACGTTTTTGGTTATAACATGACAAAATGTTGAAAATTTCAAGGAGAAGGAATACTTTTTCAAGGCACTGTAAAAGCTGATCATTGTTTGTCTCATCCATGTAAACTGAAAC
Organism: Lithobates clamitans; assembly: GCA_037952925.1. Lineage (NCBI taxonomy): Eukaryota > Metazoa > Chordata > Amphibia > Anura > Ranidae > Lithobates > Lithobates clamitans. The sequence goes on along the minus strand of JBBGZY010001054.1, from coordinate 3,809,568 downwards.
ATTCTGCTGGAGAGTTTGTGGTGTGAAAAACAGACTTTCTGAAAATAGAAGAAAGAGAATACAGCCATCACATCTAAGAATTGGTAAGCGCAATAAAACAAAGGTTTGCTTTTGGGTTTAATCATATCTCCCAACATTTTGAGATGAGAATGAGGGACACCTACTAACAAACGTATGTAGGCATAGGACATGCCCCCTGCCACACCCCCTTAAAGGAAAATTAACCAAAAAAAAGGTTAATTAAATCCACAAGGACTTTTTTTTACCACTACTATTCCTTTATATTGGCTCTTAAAATGTACAAATGCAGCAATTTAGAAATTGGATGAAAGGTTTAGCACTGGGAAACACTTTTTGAAAGATAAAAAATACATTTTATATACAACAATGAGGTTTAGACCAAAATGAGGGACAAATGAGGAGGAATGAGGGACAGAGGGACATTGCTCCAAATCAGGGACAGTCCCTCGAAATCAGGGACAGTTCGGAGCTATGGATTAATACCGCTTTAAAGCAGACCTTCACTGCCTTTTCTTGCCATTATCAGTACTGCTCATTACTCCTATTTTAAAATGGATCTTTTTCTCCATTCAAGAGGAGGAAACAACAGGGGGGGGGGGGGCTCTACAGTGACTGATTAATGTGTGTGTGCCAATCAGAGGCTATCACAGCGATCAAACAATGAAACAAATTTCTATCAGTGCAAATATTAATAACCTTAATCACTATGTAGTGATATGAGTAGTAGGTGATATAACAAAATCCCCCCCCCAAAAAAAAAAATACCCCCCCCCTTGGCTGCTGCACACACAGAAAATGTGCAAAGGATAATAATCTTAATCACTATGTAGTGATATGTGTAGTAGGTGATGTGACAAAATCCCACCACAAACCAAAAATTGAAAAATACCCCACCTGGCTGCTGCACACACAGAAAATGCATTCACTTCACATATAGAATATACATAACAAAACAGTGTTGCGCTTCCTAAATAACTACCAATAAATCCTTATAAAGAATAGATGATTAACTTGCAATAAAGCAAGATACTGAGTGCTCAATCAAATATTCGTGTTCCCTGACTGGGAATAGTGAACAATACACAATAATGAAATATATGTTCCCTATATGGGAATAATGAACAATAGACAATAAAGATGAAGTTCACACACGCAAAAAAATAATTGAATAAAAATAAGAGTCCAAATGCACAAAAATAATCCTCAGAGTCTTCTGCACAAAAACGCACAACACACCACCAGTGCATAAACATTGAAAATGCAAGTGCTCTCCTCCACCTCAATATCCTAGCCGCTCACCTCACGTTCTGACCCCTGTTTTACCAGAAGGTCAGAAAAAGCTGGTTCTCTCCGGGATATAAACGAATCAGCTGCTCATGGAGCTCCTATTCCGTCCGTGCTGCCTCCGGCTGATTAGATGGATACCAGCCAGTACAGAATCCCTCAATGGGGTCTGGTGCACATAGGAACAGAAAAGGCAAAATCTAGTGCTCTCTGTATATCAAAATGGTTTATTTCCTCATAAAAACATTTAAACGTTACTCACAAACGCAGCACTTGAGCAGTGCGGGCTCAGCGCTGTTTAAATGATTTAAACAGCGGTGAGACTTCCAGTCTTCAACCCTTACTGAAGAAGTCACAGTGGTGTAGAAGCCCATTTGACGTAACGCGTATAGGGGGAAGAAGTCGCAGTGGCAATGTCATCCCGTGAGCATCTTGTCGTTTCTATGCATCCTGAGCCCATACTGCTCTATCCAGGTTCAACTGCAAAATTCAGCAGTTTGTGTCCAGAACAAGGGATCCCCTCGCGCTCGGGGTGGATGCGCTGGTAGTTCCCTGGGCCCAGTTCTCCCTAATCTATGCATTCCCCACAATTCCTCTCCTGCCACATCTCTTGTGCAGAATCCGAGCAGAGATGACCTCTGTCATCCTGGTAGCTCCGGCCTGGGTCAGGAGGACCTGGTACCTGAAGATAGTGAGATTGGCAGTAGGCAATCCTTGGACACTCCCGCTCTGGCTCGATCTACTGTCATAAGGTCCTATATTCCACCCGAATTTATGCTCGCTAAATTTGAGGGTGTGGCTATTGAAGTTAGGGTGCTAGAAGATCATGGTATCTCAGGACCAGTGATATCGACTTTGGTAAATGGCAGAAAGGAGGTCACCAGGAAGAATTAACCACTTCAGCCCCGGAAGGTTTTACCCTCTTCCTGACCAGAGCACTTTTTACAATTCGGCACTGCGTCGCTTTAACTGCTAATTGCGCGGTCATGCAATGCTGTACCCAAACGAAATTTGCGTCCTTTTCTTCCCACAAATAGAGCTTTCTTTTGATGGTATTTGATCACCTCTGCCGTTTTTATTTTTTGCGCTATACGCGGAAAAAGACCGAAAATTTTGAAAAAAAATGATATTTTCTACTTTTTGTTCTAAAAAAAATCCAATAAACTCAATTTTAGTCATACATTTAGGCCAAAATGTATTCAGCCACATGTCTTTGGTAAAAAAAATGTCAATAAGTGTATATTTATTGGTTTGCGCAAAAGTTATAGCGCCTACAAACTAGGGTACATTTTCTGGAATTTACACAGCCTTTAATTTATGACTGCCTATGTCGTTTCTTGAGGTGCTAAAATGGCAGGGCAGTACAAAACCCCCACAAATGACCCCATTTTGGAAAGTAGACACCCCAAGGAATTTGCTGAGAGGCATGTTGAGCCCATTGAATATTCATTTTTTTTGTCCCAAGTGATTGAATAATGACAAAAAAAAAAAAAAAAAATTACAAAAAGTTGTCACTAAATGATATATTGCTCACACAGGCCATGGGCATATGTGGAATTGCACCCCAAAATACATTTAGCTGCTTCTCCTGAGTACGGGGATACCACATGTGTGGGACTTTTTGGGAGCCTAGCCGCGTACGGGGCCCCGAAAACCAAGCACCGCCTTCAGGATTTCTAAGGGCGTACATTTTTGATTTTACTCCTCACTACCTATCACAGTTTTGAAGGCCATAAAATGCCCAGATGACATAAAACCCCCCCAAATGACCCCATTTTGGAAAGTAGACACCCCAAGCTATTTGCTTTGAGGCATGTTGAGTCCATGGAATGTTTTATATTTTGACACAAGTTGCGGGAAAGTGACAAATTTTTTTTTTTTTTTTTGCACAAAGTTGTCACTAAATGATATATTGCTCACACAGGCCATGGGCATATGTGGAATTGCACCCCAAAATACATTTAGCTGCTTCTCCTGAGTACGGGGATACCACATGTGTGGGACTTTTTAGGAGCCTAGCCGCGTACGGGACCCCGAAAACCAAGCACCGCCTTCAGGATTTCTAAGGGCGTACATTTTTTATTTTACTCCTCACTGCCTATCACAGTTTCGGAGGCCATGGAATGCCCAGGTGGCACAAACCCCCCCCAAATGACCCCATTTTGGAAAGTAGACACCCCAAGCTATTTGCTGAGAGGCATGGTGAGTATTTTGCAGCTCTCATTTGTTTTTGAAAATAAAGAAAGACGAGAAAAAAAATTTTTTTTTTTCTTTTTTCAATTTTCAAAACTTTGTGACAAAAAGTGAGGTCTGCAAAATACTCACTATACCTCTCATCAAATAGCTTGGGGTGTCTACTTTCCAAAATGGGGTCATTTGGGGGGGTTTTGTGCCTCCTGGGCATTCCATGGCCTCCGAAACTGTGATAGGCAGTGAAGAGTGAAATCAAAAATTTACGGCCTTAGAAAGCCTGAAGGCGGTGCTTGGTTTTCGGGGTCCCGTACGCGGCTAGGCTCCCAAAAAGTCCCACACATGTGGTATCCCCGTACTCAGGAGAAGCAACAGAATGTATTTTGGGGTGTAATTTCACATATTCCCATGGCATGTTTGAGCAATATATCATTTAGTGACAACTTTGCGCAAAAAAAAATAAAAAAAATAAAAAATTGTCTCTTTCCCGCAACTTGTGTCACAATATAAATTATTCCATGGACTCAACATGACTCTCAGCAAATAGCTTGGGGTGTCTACTTTCCAAAATGGGGTCATTTGGGGGGGGTTTGAACTGTCCTGGCATTTTATGCACAACATCTAGAAGCTTATGTCACACATCACCCACTCTTCTAACCACTTGAAGACAAAGCCCTTTCTGACACTTATTGTTTACATAAAAAAATAATTTTTTTTTGCAAGAAAATTACTTTGAACCCCCAAACATTATATATTTTTTTTAAAGCAAATGCCCTACAGATTAAAATGGTGGGTGTTTCATTTTTTTTTTTCACACAGTATTTGCGCAGCGATTTTTCAAACGCATTTTTTGGGGAAAAAACACACTTTTTTACATTTTAATGCACTAAAACACACTATATTGCCCAAATGTTTGATGAGATAAAAAAGATGATCTTAGGCCGAGTACATGGATACCAAACATGACATGCTTTAAAATTGCGCACAAACGTGCAGTGGCGACAAACTAAATACATTTTTAAAAGCCTTTAAAAGCCTTTACAGGTTACCACTTTAGATTTACAGAGGAGGTCTACTGCTAAACTTACTGCCCTCGATCTGACCTTCGCGGCGATACCTCACATGCATGGTGCAATTGCTGTTTACATTTGACGCCAGACCGACGCTTGCGTTCGCCTTAGCGCGAGAGCAGGGGGGACAGGGGTGCTTTTTTTTTTTTTTTTTTTCTTTATTATTATTATTTTTTTATCTTATTTTTAAACTGTTCCTTTCATTTTTTTTTTTTAAATCATTTTTATTGTTATCTCAGGGAATGTAAATATCCCCTATGATAGCAATAGGTAGTGACAGGTACTCTTTTTTGCAAAAATTGTGGTCTATTAGACCCTAGATTTCTCCTCTGCCCTCAAAGCATCTGATCACACCAAGATCGGTGTGATAAAATGCTTTCCCAATTTCCCAATGGCGCTGTTTACATCCGGCGAAATCTACGTCATAAAATGCTCGTAGCTTCCGGTTTCTTAGGTCATAGAGATGTTTGGAGCCACTCTGGTCTCTGATCAGCTCTATGGTCAGCTGGCTGAATCACTGGCTGCATTTTCAGGTTCCCTGTTGAGACAGGAGAGCCAGAGAAAAACACGGAAGATGTTGGGGGGGGGGGGGCATTCCCTCCCACTGCTTGTAAAAGCAGTCTAGAGGCTAATTAGCCACTAGGATTGCTTTTACATGAAAGCCGACCGCTGGCTGAAAAGAATGATACCAAGATGATACCTAAACCTGCAGGCATCATTCTGGTATAACCACTCAAAGTCGTGAATGGCATACCTGAAGACAAAAAAATGGTTAACAATAAAGCACAGTAAACGGTAAGGTATAAAAAATTGCATACCTGAAAAGCAAACATGATAAAACATAATAACAATAAAACATTGCAGAATAGAATACAGTAAAAAAGAGCAGAACAATAGAGAGAGAATAGAGAGAGAGAGAACAATAAAACGACAACTATTTTTATTTTATATTTTTGTTTGTGTTTTTTTTTTTTTTTACACTTTTTTTTGTAACTAACTTTTATAACTGTAACCGGTTCCAGGTTCGGGTCTCTCAAAATGCGATGGCATCTCGGGAGACCCTGTGAAATGGCGCCTAGTCTGTGCAATGCTGTACCCTACGCTAATACTCAACTAGTGAATGGTAGCGTTCAAAAAATTCACCAATGCAAAGACCAGGATTGTCAGGACAGGAGGGACAATAATAGCGGGTGTCACGTCTATATCCGCGCTTGCTGCAGACATGACATCTTTTTTGGGGGGTTCGCTGGGTAGGGGTACTCGGGAGGACATAAAGAAAATGCCTCTCATGCAGCCGACTGCATTTGGTTGGGGATGTGAATGGGGGAAGTACGGGCGCTGCAGAAGTGGTGGGCTCCCAATTAGGATTGGCGAATGCAGCAGGAAGGGCACTATGGGCACGACGGGCCTGTGTTTGTCTTTTTGGTGGCAGCGGGACACTACTTGTGCTTGCCACCTCACCAGCTTGAACTGCACTTATGTGACTCGCCACGTCACCAAGTGTTACTGCAGTGCTGGTTTGACTACGACCGGGGTGTACTAGGCCGCTGGCGCTTGCCAGTTCACCAAAACGCTACAAAAAAAACTGTTAGCGATCACAGGGATCCGGCCTGACTCTGCGAACGCTGCAGTTATGCGTTTAGTGTTTTGTAAGTGACAGTGATCGATCGATACTGCACTTGGGTGGGCTGGGCCGGGCCGGGCGGAGGGGCAAAACGCAGGTGCTAGCAGGTATCTGGGCTGATCCTGCTAACACTGCGTTTTTGGGAACCCTAAACTGCTGGGGACGCTAGTATAGATCTAATCGGATCAGATATTGATCCGATCAGATACTATACCACTAAGGGAGGCGTATGCTGCGTGCGTGGGTGTTAGCGGTACTGGCGCTAATCTGACGCTGCCTGGGGCTGGTGCTTGCCAGTTCACCAAAACGCTACCAAGAAAACTGTTAGCGATCGCAGGGATCAGGCCTGACTCTGCGAACGCTGCAGTTATGCGTTTAGTGTTTTGTAAGTGACAGTGATCGATCGATACTGCACTTGGGTGGGCTGGGCCGGGCGGAGGGGCAAAACGCAGGTGCTAGCAGGTATCTGGGCTGATCCCGCTAACACTGCGTTTTTGGGAACCCTAAACTGCTGGGGACGCTAGTATAGATCTGATCGGATCAGATATTGATCCGATCAGATACTATACCACTAAGGGAGGTATACGGTGCGTGCGTGGGTGTTAGCGGTACTGGCGCTAACCTGACGCTGCCTGGGGCTGGTGCTTGCCAGTTCACCAAAACGCTACCAAAAAAACTGTTAGCGATCGCAGGGATCAGGCCTGACTCTGCGAACGCTGCAGTTATGCGTTTAGTGTTTTGTAAGTGACAGTGATCGATTGATACTGCACTTGGGTGGGCTGGGCTGGGCGGAGGGGCAAAACGCAGGTGCTAGCAGGTATCTGGGCTGATCCCGCTAACACTGCGTTTTCGGGAACCCTAAACTGCTGGGGACGCTAGTATAGATTTGATCGGATCAGATATTGATCCGATCAGATACTATACCACTAAGGGAGGCATATGCTGCGTGCGTGAGTGTTCGCGGTACTGGCGCTAATCTGACGCTGCCTGGGGCGACGCATATCACCGCCGTGCGATCAGGGGGCTAAACCTTTATTCGGTAATAAACGGCGGGTGCCCTGACACTATAAAAAATAAACGAACTAACCAGCGTCACCCGTAACAGTTATACGGTGATCAGTGGTGAAAGGGTTAACTAGGGGGCAATCAAGGGGTTAAAACATTTATTAGATAGTATATGGGGGTCCCTGTCGCTATAAAATGCTGACGGCGAACCTAAATATTTACGTTCCTAACTAGCGTCACCAGCGACACTAATACAGCGATCAGAAAAATGATCGCTTAGCGACACTGGTGACAGGGGGTGATCAAGGGGTTAAAACTTTATTAGGGGGGGTTAGGGGGGTATCCTAGACCTAAAGGGGGGTAATACTCACTGCCCTAACACTAACTGTCACAAACTGACACTATGCAGTAATCAGAAAAAAAAAAAAAAAAAAAAAAATACTGCTAATGTCAGTTTGTGACAGGGGGGGGGGGGTGATTGGGGGGGGATCGGGGGGCGATCGGGGGGGGATCGGGGGTGTAAGGTATGCCTGGCATGTTCTACTGTGTGTGTGTGTGTTTTGTGCACTCACTTGTCATCTCTCCTCGGCGCTGGAACGGAAACTGCCAGACCGAGGAGAGATGACATCACATCCTCTGCCTGTGTGAAACGACACACAGGCAGAGGAGGATTCCCATTGGCTGGGAGCGATCGCGAGGGGGGGGCCACGATCGGATGGTCTCCCCCTCGCCTCCCGACGCTCCCAGTCAAATGCCGACCGCCGATGGCACCGGGGGGGGGTCCGATCGGACCCCCCGCCCGCGGGAGGCAGATCACGTACGGGTACGTGATTTTGCCTGCCCGTGCCATTCTGCCGCAGTATATATGCGGTAGGCGGTCGGCAAGTGGTTAAAGGACAGGTTTCAGCCTTGTAAGTGTACTTCCAGAGGCCTTTGGCTTCCCATTCCCTGGACTCTTCTTCAGGGTGTAATGATTCTGCATCACGATAAGGTGGTGCTATGTCCTCTTCCATCCATTTTGCCTAAGGTAGTTTCTGGTTTTCATTTAAATCAAGATATTGTTCTACCTTCTTTTTTCTCTCAGCCTAGCTCGCCAGAAGAGAAACAGATGCACTTTTTGGATGTGGTGTGGGCAGTCAGAATCGATCTGAATAGGTCTGCAAGCATCAGAAGTTCTGATGCATTTTTTGTTTTGTTGGGGGGCCCCAAGAAGGGTCAAGCGGCTTCCAAGACATCCATTTCACTTTGGATTCGTCAGTTAATTACTCATGCCTATAGCCTGAAAGGTAAAGCTGCCTTTGGGTTGAGAGCTCATTCTACCAGGGGTGTTGGAACCTCCTTTGCTTTTCGCCATCGGGCGTCAGTGGCGCAGATCTGCAAGGTCGCTACTTGGTCTTCGGTACATATGTTCACAAGATTTTATCAGGAGGATGTTAGGGCAGCGGAGTATTCGGCTTTGGGCCATAGTGTCTTACAGGCTGTTGTATAAAGCTGATAGTGATTTCATACATTGTGTCTCCCTCCCCTCAAAGGGATTGCTTTAGGACGTCCCAGGTAGTAATGTATATGGCTGCTTTGTGTCCTGTGACGTACGAAAAAAAAAATTGGATTTTTTTCTACTTACCTGTAAAAATCCATTTCTTTGAGTACATCACGGGACACAGAGGTACCTCCCCTCTCTTTTTGGGAGTTCGTTGCTTGCTACAAAACTGAAGTACTTCCTGTATGGGAGGGGTTATATAGAGGGGGACTTCCTGTTTTTTTTATTCTGCCAGTGTCCATTCACCAATAGGGGGCGTATAACCCAGGTAGTAATGTATATGGCTGCTCTGTGTCCCATAATGTACTCAAAGAAATGGATTTTACAGATAAGTAGAAAAAAAACTTTTTTTTTAAATTCTTTTCTTTTCTTGTGTGTTTGTTGAGTCAATTTTTCCATATTATCATTTCCTTTTTAACCGATTCAGGTCTGCCCTATAGCAGTCTTACTGCTACAGGGCAGCACCTGTGCGCCGGAGCACGTATATATATATATATATATATATATATATATATATATATATATATATAAAATCCAACACTTCCAGGTAGTAGGCACACATGTGTGCCACCGCTGGCTTGCTTCTGCTGTGATTACACACAGAGGAAGCCGATTGATGGGTGCAGGGTACTCAATGTTCTCCGGCACCCGGGTAGGTAGAGACACAGAACTGCGATCTGCCTATGTAAACAAGGCAGATCGCCGTTCTGACAGAACACAGGGAATAAATTCTATCTCCTTCTCTATTAAAATCAGCACATATAGTATAGTAAAACACTGGTTAGGCACACAGTTAACCCTTTGATCGCCCCTGATGTTAATCCCTTATATATATATATCCCATAGTTTGTAGACGCTATAACTTTTGCGTAAACCAATCAATATACGCTTATTGGGATTTTTTTTTACCAAAAATATGTAGCAGAATACATATTGGTCTAAATTTGTGAATACAATTCATTTTTTACATTTTTTTGTTAGATATGTTGTATAACAGAAAGTAAAAAATCTAAAATTGTTGGTCTTTTTTTTGTTTATAGTGCAAAAAATAAAGACTGCAGAGGTGATCAAATACATCCAAAAGAAAGTTCTATTGTGGGAAAAAAAGACATAACTTTTTTGGGGTACATCGTTGTATGACCGCGCAATTGTCAGTTAAAGTAACGCAGTGGTCTGGCCTGGTCATGATATATGAAATAATTATCCTCTCTTGTAAGGCTGTGCCTGCACTGCAAGACAGTGGCTGCTGGTGTTTTTTTGGGTGGGGGTGGCCAAACAACCCCCCCCGTGCGCTCGGCGCCACCTCCCCCCTCCCCCCTGCTGTTTGCCGGCCGGTCTGGCACTTACCCCATCTAGGCTGGTAGCGGGTGGCTGCGTGCAGAAACTTTTTCTCAGCTGGGGGGGCCCAACTTGTGATCCTGCACACAGGCCCACTACTTTCAGAAAATGCCCCTGACCTGAGCTTATCATTGCGCATCCATTTCAGATGCTTGTTTGTGACATCACATACATCATATACATCACATACATCATATACAAGCATGTGGGCTGGATGCAAGAGGTGGATCAGCAGGATGAGTGTGCCAGTGCAGGAAGATGTGTCTCATCTCTGCTTCCTTTCACCACTCTGCAGGTCACACATATCATAGATGAGAAGAGGGTGCAGGGGTTCAGAGGTGGAACAGAAGAGCAGGAGGTACAGCGGTGGGGCAGATGTGCAGGGAGGTACAGTGGTGGAAAAGATGAGAAGGGGGTTCAGCAGTGGGACAGAAGAGCAGGGGGGTTCGGTGTTGGGCCAGATGAGCAGGGGGGTTCAGTGCTCTCTGCAGGGACAACTTAATCAATACACCAGGTCCACTCACAGGTGCCGAGGCTCGATGTGTCCCAACACACTCCAATGCAACAGTAATAAGGAGAGCCGGCAAAACTGTAATCCTTGAAGTGACGTTTATTGGTACATCAGAGTGACAATAAAACAATAAAGCTGACGCGTTTCGGCAATAGCCTTAGTCGTAGCTAGTTTAAAACAGATATGGCAAAATATATATATACTCACATACACACATGCAAACTCCATCTCTACAAAATTGGCCTATCAAATTGGTGTCACAGAAAATTAACATATTTAATTGATACCAAATATTCAAGTGGTTAGTGACTACACCTGTTTTTAGCCAGCATGAGAAGAGGGAGTGGGAAGAAAGGCAATATAAAAAGTTATTTTGTTGAGCCAAAAAGTAATGTGTAGAAAAAATGCTGGAGCAGATGTGCAGGGAGGTACAGTGGTGGGGCAGATGAGAAAAGGGATACATTGATGGGGCAGATGAGCGGGGGGTTCAGCGGTGGAACAGAAAAGCAGGAGGGTACAGAGGTGGGGCAGATGTGCAGAGGGATGCAGAGGAGAAAGGAGGTACATCCGTGGAACACATGAGCAGGGGGTTACAGTGGTGGGTCAGAAGAGCAGGGGGAACAGAGGTGGGACAGATATGCAGGAGGTACAGTCGTGGGGCAGATGAGCAGATAAGTTCAGTGCTAGGGCAAATGAGAAGATGGTTCAGTGATGGAGCAGATGAGCAGGGTGTACAGTGGTGGGGCAGATGTGCAGAGGGTTACAGTGGTGGGGCAGATGTACAGTGGTGGGGCAGATGTGCAGGGTGGTACAGTGGTGGGGCAGATGTTCAGGGTGGTACAGTGGTGGGGCAGATGTTCAGGGGGGTACAGTGGTGGGGCAGATGTTCAGGGTGGTACAGTGGTGGGGCAGATGTTCAGGGTGGTACAGTGGTGGGGCAGATGTACAGGGGGTTACAGTGATGGGGAGATGAGCAGGGGATTACAGTGGTGGTGCAGATAAACGGGGGGGGGGGGGGTACAGTGGTGGGGCAGATGTGCAGAGGGTTACAGTGGTGGGGCAGATGTACAGTGGTGGGGCAGATGTGCAGGGTGGTACAGTGGTGGGGCAGATGTGCAGAGGGTTACAGTGGTGGGGCAGATGTACAGTGGTGGGGCAGATGTTCAGGGTGGTACAGTGGTGGGGCAGATGTTCAGGGTGGTACAGTGGTGGGGCAGATGTACAGGGGGTTACAGTGGTGGGGAGATGAGCAGGGGGTTACAGTGGTGGTGCAGATAAACGGGGGGGTACAGTGGTGGGGCAGATGAGCAGGAGGGTACAGTGGTGGAGCAGATGAGCAGGGGGGTACAGTGGTGGAGCAGATGAGCAGGGGGGTACAGGGGTGGGGCAGATGTGCAGGGTAGTACAGTGGTGGGGCAGATGTGCAGGGTGGTACAGTGGTGGGGTAGATGTACAGGGGGTTACAGTGGTGAAGCAGATGAGCAGGGGGTTACAGTGGTGGTGCAGATGAACGGGGGGGGGTACAGTGGTGGGGCAGATGAGCAAGGGGGGTACAGTGGTGGAGCAGATGAGCAGGGGGGTACAGTGGTGGGGCAAATGTGCAGGGTAGTACAGTGGTGGGGGAGATGTACAGTGGTGGGGCAGATGTGCAGGGTAGTACAGTAGTGGGGCAGATGAGCAGGGGGGTACAGTGGTGAAACAGATTTGCAGGGGGGGCAGTGATCTGAGGTGTGAAGGTGCAGAAATTGGGGCTGATCTGAGACATGAGAGTGCAGGATGTTAATTTCTCACTACTAAAGTAGTTTACAGCATTTACTTTATAAAAAATCCTTCTCGTGATTGAGAGTGTGAAGTTGACATTTTTTGGTTATAAAATCGGCACGCTCAATTTCTTTGAAAACATTTTTCGGCACACTGTGCTCAAAAGGTTGCCTACCCATGGCTTACACATTTCACACTAAACAGTGCTTGATCAAAGAGCAAATCCTAGAGAAGATAAATCTCTATTTAACAACATATACTCCTCCTTTCTTCTTTCCTTCCAGTACTTGGATTACAAACAGCTGATATTAATCATAGAGTCACAGTCTCACACAACTAATAGATTGTAAATCTCAATATACAAACAAGCTTTAACATGTTATTGTAATTAAAAAATAATTTTTAATCTTTGTAAATCTACAGTTTATAAAAAAATGGCAGTTGTTTATGGTGCACGGTCATTTAGCAAATAGGATGTCATATAGTTAGCATTTATATTTACGTTAAAGCTAGCAATACACTATGTAAACTACCCTAAAGAACTAGTCGAAATTCACTATGTGGTTGGCCCTGTCAGCTTCCTCTCGTCTGACATCCTTCGATAATAAATTCGAAGGAGTCAGTTGAAACCAACCACTGGTTCTGGTATTCTGACATCCACCTGTTGAGTTGGAAGTCTCATTGGTTTGTGGTTTCTCTCAGAGGTTTCTGGTGATGAGATCTTTACATTTGAGTTTCAAGGTCCACCCACTTGCTCCAGTCATTATGAAGGGATCTTTCTCCATCTTAATCCACCTACACCCCATTTTGTAGACTTACCTGCTTTCTGCTATCCACCAGAATATGATACTTCTCAGAGAATTCAACAGTGAGGTTTCAAGCTCCTCCCATCTGTTGTAGCCTAAAAAATGGTTTCTCTGAATGCATTCAAACTTAAATTTTTCTTACATTCAAGTATACGTAAATCCAGTTATTTCATACGTAATTTTTAATACTTTTAAATCTTCACCTTTTATTCAAAAAATACCTGATGATCCTGCTACGAAGGTTCTTATTCAGGAACTTCCTATTATAGGGTGAAAATGCTGTGTCTCTGATTGTACAGATTGTATAGTTCTATTAGTGACTACAAATGGCAATTAGACATGTGCAATTCGTTTAGTTACGAATCAAAATTCGGACAAAATTTTAGTGATTTAGAGATTCGGATGTATCCGAATCTTCGAATAACATTAGTAACGAATTTCAACTAATCCAAAATAAATTATAATGAAAACAACAATTTATTCATACTTATTTGTTTTATTCAGATGACATGAGCCTTTTGTTAACGATTGAATCATAAGAAAGAACATATTGACATAACGAATTATCCAAATTGATTCGGATCCATCTGTTTTTAGACCCCTTTCAGGCATTTTAGAGCTAAAAATAGCACCTGTAAAGTGCCTGCAAAGCACCTCTCAAGCCTCCCCAGTGTGAAAGCCCGAGTGCTTTCACACTGGGGCGGTGCGCTTGCAGGACTGAAAATAAAAGTCTTGCAAGCAGCGTCTTTGGGGTGGTGCGGGAGCAGTGTATACACCGATCCTAAACCGCCCCTGCCATTGAAATCAATGGGCAGGGCTGCCGAAGTGCCTGCAAAGCACTTCGGCAGCGGCGCTTTGCAGGCGCTTTTAACCCCTTGTTAACACCCTCTGTGGGGTTAAAAAGCACTCCGCTCCCACACAGCGCAGGTAAAGCGTCAATAAAACTAGCGTCTCTTTACTGCTAACGCGGCCGCTCTAGCAGTGTGAAAGGGCTCTTACTCTAGTGAGCATAGTGTGAATATTCTAGAAAGAATATTTCAGTATTGCAATTGAACTTAAAAAGACCATTTGTTTAGTTTGTATGTGTGCAGCCCAACAAACAAAGTCAGTTGGGAATGGGGAAATGGTTTCAACTTAATAACATAACAAATGAATACATAACAATTTGGATTCATTTGTTTTATTAAGGTGAGAGTGGCATGGTAGTCTTTGATATGAACACGTAATCAATTTATTTCCACTCATTACATTACTACTATTATTATAACATATGAATATGATAAAACTAAATTATTTACTTAATGAACTAAACCGAAACAAAACTATTTTTTCATTGTGCACATCTTTAGTGGCCATTTCAATATACATTACACAGATATGCTGGGCTGTTGTCACTATCAGGTAACCCAGTCTGAGAAACTCCATGTCTTCATCATAAAAGTGCATGTAGAGAAGAAGCAACTGGTACTTTTGGTGGGGCAGGGGGCAGAGGATTGTTGGTGGAGCAGGGGACAGAGGATTGCTGGTGGAGCAGGGGGCAGAGGATTGTTGGTGGAGCAGGGGACAGAGGATGGTTGGTGGAGCAGGGGACAGAGTATTCTTGGTGAAGCAGGGGACAGAGGATTGTTGGTGGAGCAGGGGACAGAGGATTGTTGGTGGAGCAGGGGACAGAGGATTGTTGGTGGAGCAGGGGACAGAGGATTGTTGGTGGAGCAGGGGACCGAGAATTGTTGGTGGAGCAGGGGACAGTGGAATATTGGTGGAGCAGGGGACATTGGATTGTTGGTGGAGCAGGGGACAAAGGATTGTTTGGTGGGGCAGAGGACAGAAGATTCATGGTGGAGCAGGGGGCAGAGGATTGCTGGTGGAGCAGGGGGCAGAGGATTGTTGGTGGAGCAGGGGACAGTGGATTGTTGATTGAGCAGGGGACAGAGGATTGTTGGTGGAGCAGGGGACAGTGGATTATTGGTGGAGCAGGGGACAGTGGATTGTTGGTGGAGCAGGGGACAAAGAATTGTTTGGTGGAGCAGGGGGCAGAGGATTGCTGGTGAAGCAGGGGGCAGAGGATTTCTGGTGGAGCAGGGGGCAGAGGATTGTTGATGGAGCCGGGTACAGTGTATTGGCAGTGGAGCAGGGGACAGTGGATTGTTGGTTGAGCAGGGGACAGAGGATTGTTGGTGGAGCGGGGGCAGAGGATTGCTGGTGGAGCAGGGGAGAGTGGATTGTTGGTGAAGCAGGGGACAGGGGATTGTTGGTGGAGCAGGGGACAGAGGATTGTTGGTGAATCAGGGGACAGTGGATTGTTGGTGGAGCAGGGGACAGAGGATTGTTGGTGGAGCAGGGGACAGAGGATTGTTGGTGGAACAGGGGACAGAGGATTGTTGGTGGAGCAGGGGACAGAGGATTGCTGGTGGAGCAGGGGACAGTGGATTGTTGGTGAAGCAGGGGACAGAGGGTTGTTGGTGGAGCAGGGGACAGAGGATTGTTGTTGAAGCAGGGGATATAAGATTGTTGGTGGAGCAGGGTACAGTAGAATGTTGGTGGAGCAGGGAACAAGGGACAGAGGACACTGCTTTGGGGGGCACAGGAAACTGCAATGGGGGAGGAGGCAGGGGACACTATGGGAGTAATGTGAAGGGGGACAGAGGACACTACTATGGGGGTACAGAGGACACTGCCATAGGGGGAGACCCTATTAGGGACCCCATCTCCCCTGGGGTTGGAAACCCCATCTCCCCTGGGGACAGCGCTCTCATGTCCCCTAAGGGCAGGAACCGCATTTTCCCTAGAGACAGAATCCCCAGCCACATGCCCCCTCAGGGTGAACTGAGCTTTTATTAGTGAAGCACCTTAAGGTGAGGTAAAACTGTACTGTTATTATTACTATGTTTTATTATGATTTTTGGTATCTTCATTTATTAGCAGGTGAATGTGGCCCTCCATGCATTCTCATACTTTTAATCCGGTGCTTAAGTGGAGAAAGGTTGCTGACCCCTGGTCTAGAGGAGCCATGTTGTCTACTATCATGCCCTTCCGGACAGTTCTGTTCCCTACTGATAAGATTGCACTGCATTATTGATCCCTGCTTCCCTATTCTCTCTACTTAAATCTTAAAGAGCATAATATTTTATGGTGTGTGTGTGTCCCAGAGCAGGGCATAGTTGGGAAAGCCGATGAGTACTTGCTGCTGAAGTTCCTAGTATACAAGTCAGTGAATGAATACACCCACAAATCTGAAACCATAACTGAAATTTCAGTGTTGCATGCTATACCTCTTCAAAATAAACGTCATCATGTCAAGCAACAATTCGATATTTTAAGTCTGACATTTTTGCTTTACAGATGCTTTCAGTATACTATCTTATTTATTAACCGACTGCTTATTTTCCACAGTATGGAAAATTTAATTGCAAAACCTAAACAGCATATTTCCTTTCAGTAGCATACCTGAGTTTATAAACGCAGACAAAAATCAATAAAGACTGTCATTTGGAGGGAATAAAAGAAATATCATTTAAAGAGCCTGAAGAAAAAAAAATGTATAAAGTAGCAAGTTCCAGGAGAAAACCTAAAATGTAAATAATTTAAATCAATTTATTATAAACAAGTGACGCATGATGAAATAAGCAAAATAAGCAACGTGTTATGGAGTTTGCTAAATATGGACAGTGTTTAGAGATCTCTAGGGGGAATTTAAATGTACTAATGGGTTGGTTGGGTGTATATAAAGACACTTTAGAGCAGACAGGCTGGGGTTTGTGTGAGAATGCATACATTTGTGTGTTCAATTCATGTCATGCCCCCGTTTCTACAGTAGCAGTGGTTATTATCAGCTGTCAGTCAGGGAAATTTACATAGAAGTAGCTCATGATGTTTACACAGTGACAAATTAAATAAATTGTTGGTCCATCATGGACACAAACTCCACACTTATTTCAAAGTCTCCAACTGTCCAATTTTTAGACCTGCAATTGTACTTTCAAAGTGTTTGTAAACTAAAAATAAAAATCAACATTTTTTTTTAATCAAATTCTCCAATGTAACATTCAAAGTCTTGTAAATTGTTTAAAAATTAAAAATACCTTGGGTTCTTGACAGTTTTTTCACCTAGCCCTGCTTCTTTTAGTCTCCTGTCAATGCTAACCATGGGTGCAAATGTACAGTAAAGGTACCAAAAATGGCCCTTTGACTTGTTGCACAATGCACTTTCACTTCAGCACTGTATATACGTAACAAAGCCAAAGTTGAAAAACATGTTGGGTTTAATTGGGGAGCACTTTTTAATTTTTTTATTGATGGCAACTGTGCAAAAATAGCGTTCTGTATAGGAAGAGGTAGAATAAGAAGGAATAGAGATTACTAGTAGTGACAAAATAAATGTGAAGGATAGAAGGGGTGTTTGGCGAAAAGTAAGAGAATATTGTAGCATCCTCATAGATAGGTGCTAGGATTAGGTAAATTTAGTTCTGGCTCACTGTAATCAGTGTGCCTGTGTTTGATTGTTCTGGTCTGTTCTGTGTTTCAGTGGCTGCAGGATGGACCGATTCCCTATAGCCTCCTATTTTCCTGCTACCATTCCTTTAGGCTCTTAGTTACATTGTCTACAATGGCCCTTTATTAGTATTATACAGTCTTCTCTTCAGCCACCCTCTGATAATGCCGCGTACACACGATCTGAATTTCCAAGGTTTTTCCGTCAGAATTCCGCTCAAGCTTGCCTTGCATACACACGGTCACACAAAAGTTCTCTGAACTTTCGACCGCCAAGAACGCGGTGACGTAAAACACTACGATGAGCCGAGAAAATTAAGTTCAATGCTTCTGAGCATTCGTCGAACTGTTTCCGAGTATGCGTAGGAATTTTGCGCGTTGGAATTGCTACAGACAATCGGAATTTCCAATAGGAACTTTCTCCGTCGGAAAAATAGAGAACCTGCTCTCAATCTTTTGCTGGCGGAAATTCTGCCAGCAAAAGTCCGATGGAGCATACACACGGTCGGAATTTCCGACCAAAAGCTCACATTGGACTTTTGCTGGCGGAATTTCCGATCGTGTGTACGCGGCATAAGTCACCTTTTTACATTTTCTTCTTACTCCTTCCCACCTGTTATTTAGAGATTTCAATAGCTCAAGCTGAAATTTACACACACACACCTACGATTTTAGTTAGACAAATGAGCTAAAAAGCAGGCGTCTACAGCTGTGCTGTGTCTTCGGGGAACCCATAGTGCTCTGGGTTATTACCTAATAAATGTTTATTTGTGCAACACATATTGTTGATATATATTGTAAAAATTTATAAGGTTTAAAAAATGTAATTGACTCAAAAATGTTAGGGTGTTACTTTGAGTGGACTTGTTTGCCTCATGAGCACTGGAAGCAATTATTCAAAGTGAATTGGTGAATGGATGAAAAATAAAATATGTGTGTTTTTAGAAAGCCAAGCTGCAACTTCCTGTGAGATACACACAAAAGCAACAACTTTCTATATTAAGTAAACCTTCATATAAAGTGAATCTGTGCAATAAACATTGATAATGCAAAATTATTTGTATGTAAAGTGGCTCCATGCAAATAAAAAATTGATTAATTAATTATCACATTGCATCATATTATGAATAGTCCACTGTATTAAAGATGGTTTTTAGATGTGAGACTAACACACGATGCACCCAAGAGTCTTGGTTAGGAAAGATATAACCTCCACCTCTACACACATTACCGACTAGAAATGACCTCCTATTACAGGAGATCACACACGCTTTTGGCTCAATACCCAGCCCGTGAGTTTAAGAAGTGAAGCGATAATCACAGTGTCTTCCCAGGTATTATTCCTCAAAGGCACTTATTTGATCCCCATAAAGAAATGAAAGCTTCCATAGTGTAAAATCTTTGGTGATTTTATTAAATAAAAGTATTGCACTTACAATTAAGATGAATAAAAGATGCAGTAAAAACAAGCCAGCTGGCTCTCGATTGCAGCCCGTCACTCCAGGACCTGTGTGAATGCGGTGACGTCAGCATGTCGCTCCCTCTTACGCATTTCGTCACACCTGACGTCGTCCAGGGGCCCTGTTATCCCCTGTAATAGGAGATCATTTGGAGTCGCTAAGCGGCAGTGTGTGTAGAGGTGGAGGTTATATCTTTCCTAACCATGACTTTTGGGTGCATCCTGTGTCAGTCTCACATCTAAAAAAAAACATCTTTAATACAGTGGACTATTCATATTATGATGCAATGTGATAATTGATAATTTTTTTTATTTGCACTTTACATACAAATAGGTTAGCATTATCAGTGTTTATTGCACGGATTCACTTTATATGAAGGTTTAGCACAACTTAATATAGAAAATTTTTCAAAGTAGTTAGTGCACTAAAAATTCTGGTCAGGATTTCTCATTACTGACATCCCTGATAGATGTTAGAAACCAGCATGTGATTCAATTTTTTGGCAAGGCCGCAGGAGTGAATTAACACATGTTTGGTAGAGCTAAATTCTAAGAAAAAAGCCAGGTGACAGAGAAATGTATAATCTACACCATGCCTTGATTCTCTTCACCTCACAGTTGCTGAAAGGTTACAAGATCTAGTTGTACAAAGATACCATTTTTATGACAGTAATATATTTATTCCAATAGTAGGTAATCAATCACAGAGACACCCACAGAGCTTCATAACAGCCATACACAGGAACTTTAAAGTTATCTATAGTCATTTTTTTTTTGAAGAGACATCTCCCCAACGAGACACAGACAGCAAAAAAAAAAAAATGCTCCCTCTATTCTTAACTAAAACAAACTGGCTCTAGATACACCCTAATGTAACAAGAAGAACTGGAGTTTTGATGTTCTCTTGAACTTCATTTGCTGTTACAACTGTGATGACTTTACCATTTTACTGCCAGGATATTTTCTTTCATTTTATGACAAATGCTTATATTTTTCTGACTTTTTCCCAGATGGAAACTGACCACTATTCCACAATATAAATTACACATATTTCATGTCCTTAACAGAGCAAAATACTAAATATTTTTAGGGGAAACCCACAGCAGTTATTCCTTTGCAGTTTGACATTCTCTAATCTCATCATACGCTGTGGTTTCATAGAGCTGCCTTTAACATCCTGCTATCTGTCTTATCAGCAGTTTTTACCCCTCAAGATTTTACTTAGAGAACAACATGTACTGCAGTAGGATAAGGTAACAGGGTAGAGTTTTTAAAGGGGGTTACAGGCCTGAAACTGGGAGAACGTTCCTAAAGCACCAGTTGTACCTGTATGATTGGTGGCTAGAAACTCAGGGAGAGGCGGTATGGGGCATTTTGGTAGAAATATTAGGGCAATGAGGGGTAGAGGAAGCAAGGAGCTTCTATGTAATTAAGTTTTATGTACCACTTGGTCTGGTAAGACAAGGCTTTCTGTCAAGTAGATTTGAAGTAGTAAGTAGTAGTTAGCTTCTGATAGCAAGAAAATGATAGGATCCACTGTATTACAGGCAAAAGGCCCACTTCACAGTGGTGCGACATACGCTCTAACTTTGGGAGCACATGTCGCGTGACGTGTATAAATCAATGAGAGCAGTCTTAAATGGTCCGACTTGTGTAGGTCTGACTTTGAAAAGGTTCCTGCACTACTTTGGTCTGACCTGGGCACGATTTTAGCCCACTGATTTGAATGTAAGTCGCATCTAAGTCAGATCATCCTCTTAACTGATCCGACTTGCGGCAATGCAACTTGTGTTCTGAGGATCTTGGAGGGGAACCCCATGCCAATTTTTTTATTAAAAATTGGTGTGGGATCCCCCCCAAGACCATACCAGGCCCTTCGATCTGGTATGGATGTTAAGGGGAACCACGTTAAAATAAAAAAAAACAGCATGGGGTCCCCCAAAATTCATAACAAACCCTTATCCCAACATGCAGCGCAGAAGGTCAGAAAAGGGGGGGGATTAGTGAGCCCCCCTCCTGAACCATGCCAGGCCGCATGCCCTCAACATGGGGGAGTGGGTGCTTTGGGGTGGGGGGGCTCTGTGCCCCTCACCCCAAAGCACCTTGTCCTCATGTTGATAGGGACAGGGGGCTCTTCCTGACAACCCTGGGCAGTGGTTGTGGGGGTCTGCTGGCAGGGGGCTTGTCGGATCCCAGCCCCCTTGTCAGATCCCAGCCCCCACCCTACGTGAATGAGTAAGGGTACATTGTACCCCTACTCATTCACCCAAAAAAAGTGTCAAAAATAAATGAAACCAGTACACAGGTTTTTGACAAAGTCCTTTATTAATAATGAAGAATGTTCCCCATCGTAACTCCAACGTGTCTCTTCCCTCCGGTATTTTCCCTCCTGTTCTTCTCTCCGGTGATGTCTTCTTCCTCCAGTTCTTCTTCCTCTGCTGATGTCTTCTTCCTCTGATTCTTCCTTCAGTTGTTCTCCCTCCAGTTCTTTTCCCTCCGCTGTATTCTTCCTCTGGTTCTTCTGCCGGTTCTTCTCTCTCCTGATGTCTTCTTCCGACACTAGCTCCTACTGTTGTGTTAGCTCCGGTGTGCCATTTCTTATATAGCCATGGGACATACCAGACCCTTCCTGGTATGGTCTTGGGGGGGACCCCAAGCCGTTTATTTTTAACATTTTGGTGTGGGGTTTCCCCCTCAAGATTTATACCAGACTCAAAGGGCCTGGTATTGTCAGAAGTTGGATCCCATTCATTAAAGTCGCATGGAAGTTGGACATGAAGTCATAGGGCAACGTTGGATCAGAAGTCATCTGACTTCCATGTTGGGGCAGTGTGAACCCGGCCTTAATGTAGCCTGCATGGGTTGAGTACTACTAAAGATGTAGTTCCTAGGGGGTTTAATGGTAAGTTAAGGCCTGATTGGGCTAAAGTGTAGCCATGGCTGAGTTTGAAAGCCAACATCCATGACAAGCTCAATTCTTTAGGTGGATCTTCAAGGGGACAAGTAAAAGGGCTTTTGGGGAAATTTCTCTTTAGAGCAGTCTCTCCCCATGGCACTGTGACAACAGTGGCATATACATACAATCAATAAAAGGAAACATGTGGCCTTTGTAATCCTGGCAACTGAAAAATGTACTTTCAGATGCCTCCAAACCTGTTTAGTTTATTGTTTGAACACTGGCCTGCCTCTGCAACAGCCCAACGGCCACTACATGGGGAAGGGACCGTGTGTGTAGCGTGTAGTGTGTGTGTGTGTGTAGGGGGGCAGAGCTATTTCACTGATAATTTAAAAGAAAATAACATTTGCAAATACTGGTTCTCAATTTTGGATTTTGGTCTGTCCTTTATGTAGCAAGGAACATCACACAAATCATTAATTGATCTTACGGGCCACAAAAGTGCCTGTGGCCTAGTTTTCAGCATTGGGCAGCCAATGGCCTGTGACATTTGGAATTTTTTTCTATGACTCAGATCAATTAACTAAAAAATGTATTGTTCTGTGGGAGGAATGGCGCTTTCAACTCCTGTATGGATAAAAGCATTGATAACTTTGGCAATATGTTGTCTCTACTCTCTGGCTAACCACTATCATGCCATTTTGTATATGAAATATCATTTAAAATGTATATAGGATACAACAAGTATTTACAAAGAAAATATGCTGTAGAATAAATTAAAAAGTATCATTAAAGCCCAACTGATCTTTCAGTTTAGATCAGCTGAATACAACCCAAGTAATTGATGTGCAAAGTTTTACAGGTTGTTTTCTTTAGAAAGCAGCTAGAACCTTAATATAAAAGCCTGTCTTCTCTCAGTATGTTGAAGAGAATGATCCTTGCTCTCGGAGTGAAAGCAGTGGTCTCTCTGCAGAGGTACAGAGCCCCCTGAGTCAGAAAAAAAGCTTTGCAATCACCAAAGCCTACATTAGCTATTGATTAGAGAACTCTATGTGTATCAGCAAGCAGCATTTCAAACCTCTATACTTCCCCCCACTCTGTAACTAAACTAGAAAAATACATTAATTTTGGCTTTAGATACACTTTAAATACATTCTAGAGTAATAGATAACACATTAAACATTTTTAACAACAAACATAATATTACAAATTAATTTTTTTTTAGTCTTTCAATTAATATACGGTTAAAGGAGTTAACTTCTGTCATAACGAAAAAAAAATATTACTGATATGTAGTGTATTTGAAAGGAAGTAGAAGAAATGTAACCCAGCTCCTTCTTTGAAAAAATGCTGGTGTTGAATTCATTAAAGCAGCTGGATTTTCACTTATACTGCACAGTTGAAGTAATTGAGTAATGAGTGCTGTGCTTGTTTCTGGCTCCTTCCCAGGTAAAACGTATGTCCTGCTTGGAATGAGCTCATTTGCAATTCCAAGATAAACAAGTCTCTGCTTCATAATGCCCGAAGCAGTTTACACTGAACAGTGGATAGTTGTAAGTCATCTTTAGCACAATGTAGACTGTACACTGACCGAAGCAAGTCACACTTTTCGATGGCTTACAGTAGAGGTATGAAAATTAATATCTATGTTTGACTTATTCTAAGGCTTGTTAATAAAGTATGTACAGATTTACACTTAGAATAAAGTGCACTAACCAAAAGAAAGTAGAGAAGAACCAGTCAATTAGCCTGGTTTAATGTGTGACTCGTGTCTCATTCATTAGAAACAAATTTTTTAAAAGTTTTTGAAAGTTTTTTTGAAATGTCCTATTGCTATTACTGGGGTCAGGTTCAGCATTTGGAATTGTAGACTGGTAGGTGGCTTTTTCCTGTACAAGTAACAAACACATTTTCTGTGTGAAAGAGGTGAACTTAGTGGATGTAGACCCCCTTTCATGCCCATTGTAGACCGAAATTCAGTGTAAATGGAAATCCAGCCCAGATGATGACATTTGGCGGGTTTCTCATGACCAGTCAAGATGGGTTGCATCATCAGGTAGAACACTGATTTGAAAACATTGCATATGTCCACAAGTTTTTGGGAACCCACAAAGCTGAACATTTCAGTGCTCAATTGCTGTTCTGAGTCTTCACCACCAGTCACAGTACATCTTAGTCATTATCATCCTCAATAAATTTGTAATGCAAGCTGTCACTGTTTCTCTCACAGGACTGTCCCTGAACTGCACACTCAAGCGCCTGAGAAACAGACATGCTCCCTAAAGTTCTCACTGTGTATCCGGGTACACACAACTATAACACTTTGGGGTTGATTTACTAAAATTGGAGAGCTGCACTTTGGTGCATCTATGCATAGTAGCCAATTAGCATCTAACGTTAGCTTGTTCAATTAGGCTTCACCAAAAAAAACTGGAACCAGATTTTGCACTCTCCAATAAATCAACCCCTTTTGTGTGGCAATTAAAACAAGGGTTGGTTTTTGCATTTTTTACAGCCAATTAGAGCAACAGCAAAGGCTACATTTGCTTGGCAGGAAGTGAAACTGATAACACGGACATGATTAATCAGTTCAAACTGAACTGTCAGTCCAGATACTTGTCCTTCTCTTTCATAACCTCCTTGCAGAAGAGCTTCTGGTCTCCATCTGCCAGCCACTGTTTCTTCTGTTCCCCATCATACTTTTAAAGTTGAACTGTGGCATAGATAGATAGATAGATAGATAGATAGATAGATAGATAGATAGATAGATAGATAGATAGATAGATAGATAGATAGATAGATAGATAGATAGATAGATAGATAGATAAGATATTAAATAGATAGATAACATAATACTAACCTTACTGATAGCAGCAGTCACTCTAGTCTCCTTGCTTTGGAATTTTGCCAACATTGTTGCATAGAGGTGGTGTAACACGCCTAGATGACATCACTATATACACTGCAAGTGAAAAAAAAAGAAATCCAGGTTTGGAAAAGGTTAGTAACATTTCTACCCATTCTACCAGAAACTGTAGTATGCTGGTATGAATACTCTCCTAGATTTGGAAGTATCATTTTGACCTCTTCTATTCAGGAAGCTTGCATTTCTCTTAGCTTGTGTTGGATACTGCATTAGACTGGCTGGATTGATCTCTGGTTCTGAGTGGGTATTCGTGTGGGCAAAAAGAAAGGAATGCCTTTCAGTGGAAAGTGCCCAGTGATGCATGGTGGCGATGGACCCTCTTGGGGATTGAGCTGTTTCCTTTTCTGTGTGACCTTACGGTTGTTTCAGCATGTAGACTTAGATAAAAAGGAAGGAGCACCCAGTGTCTAGAGAATTACAACTGCTAAAGTATGGCTCATGGACATTTATTAAAAAGTAGCAACATGTACATCAAGTCAATATGTTTTGGGGGAATAGACTCCCCCCTTCATCAGGGCTGTTGCTGCGTACCATTTGATAGAAGCAATTCCCATGAATGGTTATGTTGGATCAAGATTTCAGAAACCACGATGGCAGAATGCCGACTTTAGTTTCATAGGCACGCTGTTTGCTCCACATGCAATTAAAGCCTGAAATCTTGATCCAAAATAACCATTCATGGGAATTGTTCCCATCCAATAGTATACAGCAACAGCCCTGAAGAAGGAGAGGGTCTATTCTCCCAAAACATTTTGGCTTGATGTACATTGGTACTTTTTATTCAACGTCCATGAACCATACTTTAGAAGTTGCAATTCTCTAGACTCCTTCCTGTTTATCCAAAGCACATTTCTCTTAGGGAGAACATAACTTAACTATAGCTAAAAAGATCAGATTAAGAAATTTGCTCCCTTTATTTAACAATATTTCAAACTTTCAAGCCCGAAGTCATCTTTTTAGGGAAGACAAGCATAATGTAACTAAATACAGTTTGCTGATACTTGTTATACACATCCTTCATCCAGGTCTGTAATGAACCAAGCACACATAAAAGGACAGCCCCGTGTATTCATTTTCTAAATCAAGAAAGCAGTGGAAGCTTGCTGACTTTGGCCACAAACATCCAATGACCAGGTACGTGAAATAAAATAAGGAAAATGTTACCACAATTTGTAAATTTTAAGACTTGGTACTGACCCCTCTATTCTCGCTGCTCGGCCATTCAGATAATAATTTATGTTAATTATTGTAGACTGATAATGGAACATACCCAATCCACTCAAAGATGAATCTGATGAGCAGATAAAAGATGATCTGACATTATAATATGTATAATACATTTACAGTTGTTCAATATGGGAAAGAGAACTAATTATGCAACACTAATTATATCCAAACTGATGGTCAACAAGTACCCTATGCCCACACTTGAAGTCCCACCACTGCGCCTATAGAAAAAAATAATAATATACTTATACAATGTAGCTACCACTTTAAAATATGTAATCATGTGAAAAATATTTAAACCTCTAGCGAAAACGAGATAAAAATAGTGGCGCTGGAATCCAATTATAAGTGAAACATACGTATTTATTAACAAATATGCATCAATTAATATTCAACATCCAGTGATAAGTGTGACAATAAAAGAACAAATTAACTATAATAAAGAGTCCATAAACTCATTCTTCCAACGTTAAAACTTGTATAGTGTCTTCTAGGGTTGTCCCGATACCGATACTAGTATTGGTATCGGCACCGATACCGAGCATTTGCCCAAGTACTTGTACTCGGGCAAATGCTCCCGATGCTTCCCCCGATACCTGGAAGTCAGCTGTGATCGGCGCGTGGGGGAGTTACAAGATTCTCCCCCAGCGGCTTTCAGCGGCTTTAGTGACATACAGTGGTGATCGGTCACCGTTGATTGTCACTGCATCCTCCTCCATGCCCCCTCCGTTCCTCTGTCCCCCTCCGCTGTCCCCCTCCGTTCCGCCGTTCCCCTCTCCTTCTCTGTCCCCCTCCGCTGTCCCCTCCGTTCTGCTGTGCCTCTCCGCTGTCCCCCTCTGTACTGCTGTGCCTCTCCGCTGTCCCACTCTGTTCTGCTGTGCCTCCCTGCTGTCCCCCTCCGTTCTGCTGTGCCTCTCCGCTGTCCCCCTCCGTTCTGCTCTGCCTCTCCGCTGTCCCCCTCCATTCCACCGTTCCCCTCTCCTTCTCTGTCCCCCTCCGCTGTCCCCTCCGTTCTGCTGTGCCTCTCTGCTGTCCCCCTCCGTTCCGCCGTTCCCCTCTAGTTCTCTGTCCCCCTCCGCTGTCCCCCTCCGTTCTGCTGTGCCTCTCCGCTGTCCCCCTCCGTTCCGCCGTTCCCCTCTCCTTCTCTGTCCCCCTCCGCTGTCCCCTCCGTTCTGCTGTGCCTCTCCGCTGTCCCCCTCCGCTGTCCCCTCCGTTCTGCTGTGCCTCTCTGCTGTCCCCCTCCGTTCTGCTGTCCTCCTCCTTCCTTTGTGAATGGACAGAGTCAGCTGACTCTGTCCATTCACATAACTGAAACATTGTAATCTCCTGTGATTACGATGTGTCAGTTTATGAATGGAGAGGAGCCGCTGTCTTCTCTCCATTCATTCTCAGTGCAGCTGAAGCTGCAGAGAAAGGGACTGGGGAATCTCTATCCTCTGTCTCTTTCTCTGTCTCAAGGGGGAGATATCAGAGGTCTGTTAAGACCCCTGATATCTCACCAAAGCCCCCCAACAGGGCTGATTAAAAAAAACAACAAAAAAAAAACAACACATATTGCAATAAAGAATAAAAAAAATATTATTGTAAAAAATAAAAATTGTAAATAAAAAAAAAAAACACATACACCGTTCACCCCCTCCCCCCCCCGAAAAAAAGAAAGCACTGTTAAAAAAAACCAAAAAAAACACTGTCACGTGACATTAAAAAAAAGTATCGGTAATCGGTATCGGCGAGTACTTGAAAAAAAGTATCGGTACTTGTACTCGGTCCTAAAAAAGTGGTATCGGAACAACCCTAGTGTCTTCTCATTTCTTCCACCACACTAGTATGTGAAAGTGACTCCACGCCCCTCAAAAACGCACTCACCAGCTTCCAATGCCTTGCACTCTCATGCTTGGCTTAAACACTTTCAACCATACAAAGGGGTTAAGTGAACTCCAGTATCCAACCGTGAACATCAATCAGGATCTCTCCATATGTAAATAACAAAGTGCTCCAAATAGTGTGATAGCATAAAACCAGTTTAATTAAAACACTCAAGAATCTTCAAACAATGCACTCACATCAAATAAATTCATTATAAGCAAAAGTAAAATCACAGCAGCTATTCAAACAGGTAATAGCAGCGGTGTAAAGGGGTCATGGCGGACCCGAGGTGTGCAGACACAAGATACACTCTCATCCACCCCTTGGGCTTGGAACAGATCTCCACCTCCTAGCTCAGTGTGCAGCATCACAAGTTACACGTGAATGCCGTACAGCCACGCCCCAACATGTTTCATCATACCGACAAATCCCATGATTAAGTCGGTATGATGAAACATGTCGGGGCGTGGCTGTACGGCAATCACGTGTAAATTGTGACGCTGCACACTGAGCTAGGAGGTGGAGATCTGTTCCAAGTCCTGAGGGGCGGGTGAGAGTGTATCTTGTGTCTGCACACCTACTATACCTCCAGACCTCTCAAAAACCTGCAGAGAGGAATGAAGGTATAGCAATAGGTACTATACCTATATAAGTACTTGCAGCCAATCTGCTAGCAGTACACCACCATCTGATTTTAGCAGGAAAATTTCTCTATCTTGGTTGCTGAACCGTAAAAAGAAATTCGGTCCCAGCCATCTACATGCTCAGCGTCTAAATGCTAGCTTGGCCAAATTGCTAGCACTGCAACTGCTGCCTTTTCAGCTGGTAGACTCTGCCTCCTTTCGTGAATTTGTGGAATGTGCTTTATCTCAGTGGCAGGTTCCAAAACGCCATTTATTTTCATGGAAGGCCATTCCGGCTCTCTATCAGCATGTGGAAGGCAATGTTTTGGCCATGTTCGACAGGACGGTCAGCAGTAAGGTGCATATTACCGCTGGTGCAGCAGGCATGGACAGGGACATTACCTTTCCTTCATGGCACACTGGATAACTCTGCTGGCAGCTGGGAAGGATGCAGGACAGGGTTCAGTGTTGTTGGAGCTTGTTCCGCCACCACGCCTCCAAAATGCTAGTGGTGATTCTGCCACAGCTCACTCCTCCACCCCTCCTCTTCTTCCTCTCTTGCCCCTTCTGCAGATTTGTCCTCCGAACCAGCAGTGCTCTGTAAGCATTCAAGGGGTTACGCAAGCAGTCAGGCTAAAAGATGGCATGCGGTGCTTGAGTTGGTCTGCCTAGGGGACAGGAGCCACACTGGGGCAGAGATTCTGTCAGCTCTGCAGGGGCAGGCTCAAAGGTTGTTGACGTCATGCCATATTCATCCAGGAATGGTTGTATGCAACAATGACACCAACCTTCTCTCCGCCCTCCGACAGAGACACTTGACCCATGTTCCATGTTTGGCACACGTCTTGAATTTGGTGGTGCAGTGGTTCTTGAGCAGGTACCCAGGCTTACAGAATCTCCTGAGGCAGGCCAGAAAAGTCTGTGGTCATTTCCCCTGGTCATACAATGCCAGTGCTCAGCTGGCTGACATTCAAAGGGAATGCAACTTGCCCACCAACCACCTCCTTTGTGACATGCCCACCAGGTAGAACTCAACGTTAGCAATGCTGCAGCGGCTGCACACACAGCAGAGGGCCATCAATGAGTACCTGTGTGAGTATGGCACCAGGACAGGGTCAGGAAGCTTGGCTTCTTTTCGCCACGCCAGTGGCTACTGATCAAGGATGCATGCACTGTCCTGTCCCCATTTAAGTAGGCCACAAGGATGTTGAGCAGCGACAATGCATGCATCAGTGACACTGTCCCTCTAGTCTTCCTGTTGGGGCACACACTTTATGGAATAATGGACAGGGCACTTGAGGCAGAACAGCGGGAGGAAGAGGAGAACTTCCTTACCTCTCAAGGCCCCCTTTATCCAGATAGCATTCCTGCAGGCCCACCCAAAACACAGGAAGAGGAGGAGGATTGTGTCAGCATGGATGTAGAGGATAAGCAGCAGTCTTCAAGGGATGTTTTTGAGTCCCCAGAAAACCAAGGAGTTGTACGTGGCTGGGAGGAGGTAGTTACAGGTCATGTGATCCTTAGTGACTCAGAGGACTCAGAATCAAATGCCTCCGCAAACTTACACTGCATGGCCTCCCTGATTCTGCAAAGCCTGCAAAAGGACCCTAGGATTCGTGGTATCAAGGAGAGGGATAATTACTGGCTGGCAACCCTTCTTGATCCACGTTACAAGGGTAAGGTTTCAGAATTCATCCTACCTTCGCAAAGGGAGCAGAGGATGAAACATCTTCAGGAGGCCTTGAAGAATGGTTTGTGCAACGCATTTCCAGACCCTGGGACAGGATCAGCGGAAGAGCCGTGGAGAAGGTGGCTGGCTGACTGATGCCTTTAAACAATTTTTCAGTCCAAGGTCTGATCGGTTCAAGCAACCATCACCAGCGTCTGCATTACATGATGCAGGAATATCTAGGGGCAAGAGCAGACTTGGAGATCTTTCCAACAGAGCATCCACTGAGTTACTGGGTCTTGAGGATGGACCACTGGCCAGAACTTGCTCAATATGCAATTGAGCTACTGGCCTGTCCTGCATCCAGTGTGCTTTCTAAACGCACATTCAGTTCTGCTGGAGGGTTTGTAACGGATTAAAGAGTGCGCCTGTCCACAGACTCCGTTGATAGGCTCACATTCATAAAAATGAATCAGTCTTGGATCAGCAGCTATCAAGCACCTGATGCTGATGTAACTGATTGAATTAGCTATGGATGTGGGATCCCTTGAAAACTTCCTATGCTGACTATCCTATTCTTCCTCAATCTTGATGATGCTAGCTTCCAACAATATTTTTGGTTCAGGGCACCACCACCACCACCCAAGGACCAATTTTTCTGCCCCTGTTTAACAGGGGCATGTAATTACAATTTTTGATCTAATATTTCACAGCAGGGCCTGTTCCTGCGCCCAACAAGAGTATCTATGAGGAGTTACAGTGTTGTGGCACCACCATCACCCAAGGCCCAATTTTTCTGCCCCTGATTAACAGAGACATGTAATTACAATTTTTGATCTAATATTTCACAGCAGGGCCCGTTCCTGCGCCCAACAAGAGTATCTGTGAGGGGTTACAGTGTTGTGGCACCACCACCACCCAAGGTCCAATTTTTCTGCCCTGTTTTACAGGGGCATGTAAATACAATTTTTGATCTAATATTTCACAGCAAGGCCCGTTCCTGCACCTAACAAGAGTAACTGTGAGGGCTTACAGTGTTCTGGTACCACCACCACCAAAGGCCCAAATTTTTTGCCTCTGTTTACTAAGGGCATGCAATTACAATTTTTGATATAGTATTTCACAGCAGGGCCCGTTCCTGCACCCACCAAGAGTAATGCCCCGTACACACGATCGGACATTGATCGGACATTCCAACAACAAAATGGATTTTTTCCGACGGATGTTGGCTCAAACTTGTTTTGCGTACACACGGTTGCACAAAGTTGTCGGAATTTCCGCTCACCAAGAACGTGGTGACGTACACCACGTACGACGAGACTAGAAAAGGCCAGTTCAGAACCAAGTGCGGCACCCTTTGGGCTCCTTTTGCTAATCTCGTGTTAGTAAAAGTTTGGTGAGAGACGATTTGCGCTTTTTCAGACTCGTGGCAAGCTACTCGTGACTCTGTCATTGTGTTCTTGTTCGTTCATTACTGTTTTTCAGGTCGCTCTTCACAGGCCTTGCTTTTCTTCAGTGCGTTCTGTTACTTCGTTCTGAGCAGCCGACCGCTTTCTAGCCATGTTGCGTATATGTACTCCTCGTAGAGTTCGTGCTGTGTGGGGGCTTGGTGTTGGGGTCCTTACCTTGACACAAGTCCAGTCCATGAACAGGGTGGGGAGGAGTTCATGGACCAAGAATTGTTTGCTCCAGCATGACCAGTTCTGTCATATGCCTTTGCTCCGTGAGATCCGTGAGAATAATCCTGATGATTTCAGGAACTTTTTCCGGATGACGGACCCTGTATTTCACCGTTTGTTGGCTTTGCTGACCCCCTATATCAGCAGGCAGGATACCTGCATGAGGCAAGCCATCACTCCGGAGCAGAGGCTCGTCGCCACCCTGCGGTACTTGGTGAAGGGGAGAAGCCTGCAGGACCTCAAGTTCTGGACAGGCATCTCCCCCCAGGCTCTGGGGATCATTATCCCGGAGACCTGTTCTGCCATCATCCAGGTCCTGCAGAAGGAGTATATTAAGGTAAGATTTTTATCCTTTAACATCACATTTTATTGTATTTAATGTTTGATAATATATTGTATTTCTTTCCATATTCCCTAATTACCATGATTGGAATATGCTGTGAATGTCCCCTTTGTCCTCATGCATGCTGGATTTTTATGTAATTATTTTTGTTGTCCTTCATACATATTTGCCTACACTTACCTCCCCAGCATGGTCTCCTGACCCTATATTCACCTCATGTAGTCACTTAACAATGTATTTTATCAGCTCCATAGTAGTGCTTTACCCTGAATACCCCCTAAAATGTTTATAAATGTGATTTGTGCTTTAAGTTCAGGCAGAGTGCCAGAGGCTTTTTTTTGGGTGTCCCCAAATCATTTGTAACCCTCCCTCCCCCCAACTGCTAAGTCAGCTGATACCAATTCTCTATCTATCCTCAATCATCTATCTGCTGACTTTGGCAAACCCATACACACTATACCCATCTCTTTTGTGGTCAGATTTATGGATGAATTCCCCAAAGCATGTAGTGCAAGGGCCTGCCTGTATACTTTCAAATGGTACTGTTTAAAGTTTTTGTATCCTATTATTATCTTGATAGGTAATGGCAGAATGTCCAAATGTGCTCAAATGTGTACAATGTGTATTTATATCTTTGTATTATGACACTTCTTACCTGTCCAGTGGGCTGCCAATAGTGTAACTAAGGAGGGGCTGTTCAAAGCAATACTCATTATTTAGGCATTCATCTCTCAATGAAGTGGAGAGTGTTACCTGTCCAAGAGCTCCCCCCCTATAATGTTAGAAATGGCCCATGAAAGGGGGGGGGGGTCTGATAGGTGTACCTTATACTTTGGTAGTTAAAAACTCCCTCAAATAAATGTTATCTTGATGTTGGCCAAGAATGTTTGTGTCTAATCTGCTTTCCCTGTTCATGTGCAAAATGAATAATTGGTTTTTTTTTTTGGTTTGACCCCACAGTTTCCTTCCACGCCACAGGAATGGCAGACTGTGGCCTCCCACTTTGCCCAGCGGTGGGACTTTCCTAACTGCAGAGGGGCAATTGATGGGAAACACGTCCACATCGTCCCACCACCCAACTCGGGGTCTTACTATTATAATTATAAGGGGTTCAATAGTATTGAGATGTTGGAGGTGGTGTCGGCTACTTATGAGTTCCTGTATGTGGACGTGGGGAAGAATGGCCGGATGTCCGATGGTGGAGTCATCGCCCAGACGGAGTTCTACAGGCGTCACCAGAATGGCAGCTTGGACTTGCCACCTCCAGAAGACAATGTGGAAGGACTCCCATTCGTCTTCGTTGCAAATGAAGCATTTGCGCTGGGGGACCATCTTATACGGCCATTCCCGATGAGGACCCTCACCCCGGACCAGAGGGTTTTTAATTACCGGCTGGCCAGAGCCAGAAGAGTGGTGGAGAACACGTTTGGAATCATGGCCAGCCGGTTCCGCCTATTTCTTACACCCATACACATGGCGGAGTATAAACTGAATCATATCATCCTGGTGTGCTGTGTTCTACACAACTTTTTACGGCAACATTCTACCAACTATGCTGGCTCAGTTGGGCCTGAGGCTGGAATTCCAAATGAACCAACCCTGACGGCACTTGAAAGTGGCCGTCCTGGCTTGCCCCCCCTAAGTGCTGTGATGTCCGGCTAAGATACCTTGAATACTTTGCGGGTAGGGGGGCTATTAATATGCCAGACAATGTCTAAAACCTTTTTCAAATTAAAAAAAAAAAAAAACTACTCAAATCTTGATGTGATATGATATTTACTGCTTGTGTTTGTTTTAGCTGACCCTGGCAGAAATGTGGTGAGTCCGGAAAATGGCGTGATTGTGTAACCTTACAAAGCACTGTTGGGTGTTATTTACTATAGGCAAAGACACTTTGCACTACAAGTGCACTTGAAACTCACACATTCTTGATTAACAATCTTTTTAATACCAGCACAACATGTGCATTTAGAAAAAGTTATTAAAACAAACCAACATGTTTGTTGTATAACAATTTTTGGGGTCACATTAGAAAAAGTAGAAATGTCCATTTATGATAAAACAGGCATGTTTAAAACCAACAAGAAAGACACAAATCTTGAACTTACAAAGTTCACATTTGGTAGAACTTGAAGGCAATATCAGACATGAGTATTTACAAACTGTGTTTTATATTGCGTTCAGATGGGGTGAAGTCACCCCAGGAAAAGCCAAATTTTGAAGATGTACACAAATTTACGAATGTCAACATGTGCTACCTGCCATCACGGGGGATCAAGGGACGTGTTTGGGGGGTGCAACCCCTTCCTCACAGCTACTTTATTATTGAGGAAGGGGTTTAACCCCCAAAACGCGTCCATTGATCTCCCGTGA
Organism: Lithobates clamitans; assembly: GCA_037952925.1. Taxonomy (NCBI): domain Eukaryota; kingdom Metazoa; phylum Chordata; class Amphibia; order Anura; family Ranidae; genus Lithobates; species Lithobates clamitans. The sequence continues at coordinate 3,774,866 of JBBGZY010001054.1, read as the reverse complement.
TGGCAGATAGCACATGTTGACACACTGTGTGCCTCTTCAAAATTTGGCTTTTCTCAAATTTGTCAAAAAATGTTAAAATTTTGTAGCACACAAAAAACAAAGGGATTTGGAGGGGTTTTAAACTCTCCCTAAAACATCAATGATGTTCTTCATTTTTTGAAGAACATCATTGATGTTTTTCTTGATGTTTTCTAAGTCCCTATTACACCCCATGATCTCTCCGATCAGGATCTGTGCACTTTCCGAGGTGAAAGGATCTGGATCCACAACATCAGGATCACCTAAAAAGATAGAAACCAAAAAACACCATGTATTATAAATATGCCAGCATCCATCTCTTACCTGAGCCTGTGGTCGCAGACACTCACCTGTTGTGGTGCCAATTTCCACTACGTCTTCCTCTTCCTGCTCTGCTTGTCTTGGGTGGATTTCCCCTTCTTCCAGAGGTGGGGGGTCTGTGGTCTCCTCGGATGAGGGGTGTCCTCCGAGTCTTTTCTCCCCTATGTAAAAAAAATTGGTATACTTAGCACACAGATATTTGATGGCAGAACTATAAATATGAAACATTGCTTGGAAGTGGGGTATAATTGTCTATTTTGGCAGAGTTCCAAGATGTAGAATTTTTATTGTCCTTTGTCAAGCTTCAATACTTTACCTGTTTTGTCCAAGCTTCACAGATGGAGGCACCCCTATAGTATACACTGGAGCACCTGTGTGGGCCCCCTAATAAAAAGGGTGTTCTTGTGTCCCACACTAGTGCTCCAGCGTCCAGATGTGTAACCAGCTGCTGAGTGTCCTCTCCTTACACAGAATCTAGTTTGCATTTCATTCTAGTAACAAACACATCTACACAACCAAATTAGTTTCAGACAAATAGGCCCTAAAAAATGTGGGCAAATGCATATGGCCAAAACAATGGTGTTTTCTAGACTGAATGAACAATGTTTTATACGAACGAATAATGTGCCCATGAACATGAAAGTTGCCTTTTGAAACTGGATAACAGTTAAGAAAAGCACATGGAGCAGCACGAACGTAATAAACATAAAGAATAGGAACACAGGACAACAACTTACTTTTTTGCAGCACTCTCCGGATCTTTCGGTACTGCTTATTCTCTCTTAATTTCAGGTCCGACCACTGCTTCCTGAGCTGATCTTTCGATCGTCATACCCCGAAATTCCGGTGCAGACTCTTGACCACTTTCGCCATGATCTTGGCCTTTCTGACATTGGGGTAGGGGTAAGGTCTATACTTCCCGCCATAGTCGGCCTTCTTCAGGATGTCGACCATCTCCAACATCTCCCCAAAGGACATATTCGATGCCTTAAATCTTCTCCTTCTGGATCCAGACGTTTCAGGCTCTGGGCTTTCCTCCTCCTCCTCCTCATTACTGTAATTAGCACGCACCTGTTGTGTCTCTGCCATGTGCTCTTCCCCCACTGCGCCGAACGAAAAGGGGCAAGGAATAGACTAGAAAGAACGTCAGGGGCGGGCGGAGTTACACGCATGCGCAGTGTGTATAAAGTGTAACATACGTGCATAGTACGTACGATCTGTGAGCGGAGGAAGGAGTATCGGAGGCGCCGATCGTGATAACGAAGGTGAGATCTAAACTTGGGCCTATACTGCTTCTAGATTGAGGCCTATATTGTAACAAGATTAGGAGAGTTTTGCCTGACATTAGGGTTTGTCTCGTGTTGTGTCTTGCAGATAAAATGGATGGCTTCAATGACCACAACTTCTTCCCCCTGTTCATAGACAAGTACAGGGGGCTGCCCTGTCTGTGGCAGGTGAAACATCCACATTATAATCATAAACAAAAGAGACAGACAGCGCTGGAGAAACTGCTGGAGTTGGTGCCCACAGCAACCATCCCCTATTTAAAAGCCAAAATTGGTGGCCTGAGGAACACTTATCTTAGGGAGCGCAAGAAGGTCACGGATTCCCAGAGATCAGGAGCTGCAGCAGATGACGTTTATGTCTCCAGGCTGTGGTACTATGAGAGACTGCGATTTCTGTCAGACCAGACTGGAGTCAGGGAATCCCTCTCCACTCTTCCTTCCACTCTTCCTTCCACCCCAGCTGAGGCTTCCGATGTCCAACCTGGGACTTCCAGCCAGGAAGAAGTGGAGGAGCCCAGCTTGAGCCAGGTATAGCATTCTTCTACAGATTTCTGGTCAATAAATAAGTGATGTTTACTAGATGTTATTATTGATCACTAATTGCTGATTTAATACAGTTTTTTACATATCAAGAGAGAGTAGTGGGCAAAAATAATTGGGACAAGAATGAAAAATGCTGGGCTCAGAAAGATAGTCTGTAATATTTGTTAACATTCAATTTGCAAAAGTCATGAGGTGAAAATTGTGTGTGATTGAAGAAAAAACTAAAACTATGTCCCTTTTTCATACACAGGAAGACCTCAGCCAGGACGAGGCTCTGGAATGTGGCACACAGGAGGAGGCTGTGGAATGTGGCAGCCAGGAGGAGGCAGGGGTTAGTGGCAGCCAGGAGGAGGTGGGGCTAAGTGGCAGCCAGGAGAAGCCTGGGCCCAGTAGGAGCCTGACAGAATCGCAGGTTCTTCCCCTCCGCCTTCCAAACAAAAGACCCAGGAAGGGGAGTCACGTCCAGGATTCAGCACTCAGGCTCATTCAGGAGGCTTCTGCATCCCTCAGAGCCTTACTCCTGAAGAAGCCTTTGCCTGCATGGCTGCCACCAAACTAAAGGGCAAGCAGGAGGGTCAACGCCTCATGTGTGAGAAACTTCTTTATAAAGTCCTAACTAAGGGGGTGAGTGGCGAAATCACACCCAATACCGACGTGATTGAGTTGGACCATCCTCCTCCTCCTCCTGCCACAACTACACCACCACAGCCACAGCGTGGAAGGAAGCGTGGAAGGAAGACCAGAGATTGATGGCCCTGGGTTCAGTCTGGTATGACAAAAGATGCAGTCTCTTGTATGACCACAGCCTGGGGACACAGATGTCATCTGCTGCTTTCAGGATCTCTGGGACTTCTGGACCAGACTGTACTCCCTTATATATGGACTCCTCAGGCCACCAATTTTGCTGGAAAAGAATTGATGTGTGCCCTGGGGGTCCAAGGCTTCGCCAATTTCTGCTGTTTCTCCAGCGTTGCCTCCCTCTTTTTTTGGTTCTGAGCCCTTAATAAAGGAATTTTTGTTTCAATTATACTCGCCTATGTGTGTTTCCCTTGAAAAAGGACAGTTTGTTTGTGAGGAGGCAGGTACATTTGTAAACTACAATGTGAAATTAACAAGGGACACCAACACCAAGCAACCTCCTTGAAATTAAATAATACAAGATAATAATGGTGTTGTGGTAACTTGACACACAAAACACACACAAAAATATTATGGAGTAAAACCCCAAAACAATAAACAAATACATCAGCCTGGAAAAAAATACTAACACACACAAAAAAAAAAATAATCAGCCTTGAAAAAAATACAAAACAAAAATAAAACAACAAAAAAGAAATTTGGTCAGATGTGACAAATCAAAATATATTGAGGGAATCACGATAAATAATAAAGAAAGAAGTTTGTGAGAAGTCTGTGTGAATATGAGCAGCAAAACTACTTCATTCTTCTCACATTATAAAGAAGAAGAAAGTGCGCTGTATTAAACAATTTAAAACATTGCAGCGTGAAGAAGGTGCTGTATCCATTCCAAACGCTAATTTTACCAGATTGAGCTGTTCCGTCTCAGAATTTCTTCTGAGCATGCGTGGCACTTTGTGCGTCGGAATTGGCCACACACGGTCGGAATTGACGCAATCGGATTTTGTTGTCGGAAAATTTTATAGCCTGCTCTCAAACTTTGTGTGTCGGAAAATCCGATTGAAAATGTCCGATGGAGCCCACACATGGTCGGAATTTCCGACAACACACTCCGATCGCACATTTTCCGTCGGAAAATCCGACCGTGTGTACGGGGCATAACTGTGGGGGCTTACAATGTTCTGGTACCATTAACACCTAAGGCCCAATTCTCTGCAGAGTATATGGGGTAGGCCGTATAGTATATATACTGTTGTTCAGAGTATATAGTGCCTGGGGACCTAGGGGACCCCTACGACTGTGGGGGGGGGGGACCCATGCCGTTTTTTTCAATGATTTTTATCAATATTGCCGGGACCCGACAATACATTACAGCCGCGAGTAGTTTTGAATGACATTTTTTCCTTTAGAAATGTCATTTTGCTGTGGTTCTGTTCTAAACACGGGAAAAATGGGCTATTTTACAGGCATACTAAGGACACTCCCCAGGCACGATATTTAAAGGAATATTTCATTTTTATTGTTTCACTTTAAGCATTATTAAAATCACCGCTCCTGAAAAAATGGCCATTTTTACAACTTTTTTTTTCATTGATACATGTCCCCTGGGACAGGACCCGAGTCCCCGAACACTGTTTATGGCAATAACTTGCATATAAGCCTTTAAAATTAGCACTTTTGATTTTTCACGTTCATGTGCCATAGACTTTAACGGTGTTCGCGTGTTCAAACAAATTTTTTGCCTGTTCGCATGTTCTGCTGTGAAACGAAAACGAGGGGTGTTTGGCTCATCCCTACCTGGTACATCTAATTGATTTTATGAGAAGATTACCAATAGGGCATCTGGGTGATATGTGGGCTGTTACTGCACATCCCATGGAGACCACAGAGGGTGGATGTCATAATTGAATCAGAAGATAGGAGTGCCACACCAAAAATTAGGTAGTTTTTTCCAAACGTATGATACACTAACTATTCAATGTGTTTCAGGGGTCATAGTTTGCCCTCTTTATCAGGGCATAAGAGAATGATTGGTGAACTGTGAATACAATAAAACTCAATTAAACTTAACTCAAACTCAAACTGTGAATACAATCTGGGAAATTATATATTATAGAATCTCAGTCCCTTTTAGCAGCTGGTGTAACATGCAATAAATATAATAGCTGCTGAAGGGGCCTGAGAATCCATAATAATTTTCCAAATTTTATTCACAGTTCAAGTTTTTACCAGCCATTCTCTTAAGTCCTGATAATGCAGGAAAATTGTGACGCCCGAAATGAGTTGGAGGTGTTTGGAATAAAATCTTATTTTTTAATACATTTTGGTGTGGTTCTCAAATCTTCTGATTCCACTAAAGAAACAAAAAGATGACAGAAGTTCTAAACTTTCCTACTCTAAAACTAAATAATTGCCTTTACATACACTTCAAAGCTGAACACCAGGCTGGAGAAAAAGTTAAAATATGCTGTTTGTCCCCCTGCAAGGGTTAAGAAACGTCAAATAAATAACATTGTAAAATAGAAATATATAAAATTTCATTAGATCTGTTTTTTGGTTTTATAGCTGGAGGATATAATGACACAAACCATATGTCATTAGGAAAACTTCAAGGATGTAGGGAAAAAGGGTTATTTTGCTTAAGATCTAAACATTTCTAACTTGGTACTGAGTGACGACTGCAGTCTCTTTTTATTCATCTTTGACACTGGCAGACTGTGTCAGTCAACTGTCGATGAGAAAAGTAAAAATATTTTTATAGACATTAATGTTTAGAGTATGGAGGTAATGGATAAAGTGAACCATATACCTTTTTCAGAGGTACTCGAATTACAGACAATAAACCAGACAGAACAAGTCATTTATGAAGGATTAAGTTATGACGTAAAAGCCAAATCTGTGTAATCCATACTTTTCCTTTGCATGGGGAACCTTAAGGGAACTGCAGCCAGGCGTTAAAGATTCACTGTTTGCATGAAGAGTGTGGTACTATGAAACAGAGGGAATTGGGTGGATTCTCAAAGATAAGCATGAGTAAGTTCATGAGGGCATCATCCTATCAGAGACAATTCACATAAGAAAAATAGGTTATAAGGGACTTACAAATATGCACCTTATAGAATCATAAAATAAATGTCAGATAACATAGATAATATCAACAGATATTTTTATTACAATCCATGTTAAAAAAATTTGCTCCACATGGACATTAAAACCAGAAGGAATAACACGTATATCTATGAAAGAAATCAGAATCAACCCCCCTAAGATCACAAGCTTGAGTAGTCTATGCATTTCACGGGTATGCCACTTCTTCAGGACATGGGATGTATTTTCATGTAAATAATTTGCAGTAATCTCAATGTCAATCCATCTATGACAGTTAAAATGTACACAAGAATATTTTTGTATATTGTAAATTTTATAAGATATTTTAAAATTAAAAAGCAACTGCGCTTTGAGAAAATAAATTAAAATTGACCCAATAAATATCCTTAAGTGACAAAAGCAGTGACTTTACTGTGAGATATTAGCACAGTGGGACTCATTAACTCATTAACATTAAAGTGTTGCACTACAAAATATTTTTGATATACCAATTATAAACAATAATAGTGATATACCAATCATAAGCAATGTGCACAAAGAATAAACAATCCAAATAAAGTCCAAGTGTAAATATATATTAGTGAGAGAAATTGAGTCCACTTCTTCAGTACATACAGTGAACATCCATCACCATTGTGAAATCCAGACCATAACACCGCCACCTTAATGAGGAAAGAATGGAGGCTTACCAGCTTCATAAGACCGGTAAATAAAATAAGGTCAGTGTGTGTGGCCAAACAACCTGGCCGGGGTCTTCACACAGCATTCCTATAGGATGCCTTTAGAGGTAAATGTTTGTGTAATAATGGTTGTCTCTGCATCATCCCCATAGGCTCAACCTAATTATCCTTTGCTACCCGGTGCTTCAATTAAAGTCCCACTTTCCTTGTTCTCTCTCCTTTGATTCAATAGGGATGGAAATACATAGCTCTACTGAGTTATGTTTTCATTTAAAGTCCCATAGGGATGGAAATACATACCTTACCAGGTTTTGGCTTCCCAAAAGTCCCTAAATAACCCCTTTCTCTATTTAACATAACTAGGGATGGAAGCACATGGATATGCTCCATTGGTTTATATATATTTATCATTACTATATTCCCTGCACTCTATGACCTTATGTTTAGCCTCCCCTGTTCTTTATATGTTTTATCTTTTTTACAGTAATTTTTAAATTTTTTATACAATATATCTTTTTGCCCATTTATATTGGTCATGGTGGGCGGCGCTACGATGACACATGGCGTCTCTTCGGGCGGCCTCGGCACTCGCGGTTTCCTGCACACCTCACTTCGCACAGTCAGTCATCCTTGCTTTTCCAGTTGGTTCACTGCCCACACAGGTAATCTTGTCATTTTGCACCAGCCCTTTCTCCTTGGTGTTCCTGGTGTTCACTCTTACCACTTGTCACCCCCCCTGGTCTCTATCATTTCAACCACCTGGCAGCCATTAGACTGCCAGCCTTCCATCCACCATCACTTTCCTACCAGCATGGGTTCTCTTGTTTTACCCTACTACACCTTCTACCTTTTAGTCACCCACCATCGCCTTCCTCACCAGCACGGGTTTCTTTGCCCTACCTTTTCACAATTTCACGTCCAGCCGTTCATGGCACCCCTACAATTTTGTCTCTATCTCACTTACCTTAGCAGTGATTCCCGTGGTCCGTTGTCCACTCCGTTGGCGTCTTGTCCTTGCTGTCCCCGTTTGGGCTGCCCGCCACGGCTCCCGGTTGGAGGTAACTCCGGATGCTTTTGGTGCCTCACCGCCGCATCACCAGCCATTGAACTCTAGTAAGTATGCACCTTGGTGCCATAGGGGTTGTCATCTAACCCCTGCTTGGGTCTACAACCACTATTGATCATTTCATATATATTTTTTATTTTTAGATTACCACGTACATGCTCCTGATGAGTGGCGTATCAGCCACGAAATGTGTAGAGCTATATGATGCCGTGTCCTTACCTATCTACACCCACTTTAAGCTATTAAACAATATCTACCTCATCAGGTTTAGTGAGGCCAAAGGTCCTGCAGGCATTACCTCGCATTTACGATTTTACCTAATTGGTTTGGGTTGAACCATGGAATTTTATTATGGTCTCCACTGAGACATCATTGCCATTCAAACTGTCTACTGCCTTTTTATTCTATTATTTCTCACCCTAGCGGTCACATTTTGAAAAATTTTTTGTTATCATTATGGCTATTGTTATTATTATGTCATTATGTACCTGATATCAACAATTTATGTATATTTATATTACTACATCAATAAAATTCCTCTTGTTCAACCTAATTATCCTTTGCTACCCGGTGCTTCAATTAAAGTCCCACTTTCCTTGTTCTCTCTCCTTTGATCCCCATAGGCTCATCCCCATAAACATGGAAAAAATGCTCCACATGGTGTAAAACCTTTAAGTAGATTTACTAAAAGTATAAGATTGCACGTACACCAATAGAATAAAAATTTGAGAAATCCTCGTCGGCCGACAGCAAACAAAACCACACTTCCGAGTATGGAAACATGCTATGATGTCAGCACATTGCTCCACGCTACACGTTTCGTCACAGGTGCCCAGACGATGTTACCTGTGATGAAACGCATAGGGAAGATTGAATCGCTGATGCCATTGCGTGTTTCCTTTCTTAGAAGTGCCACACAAATACAAAACACAGAAAAAGCTATAGATAATTTTACTGAAGTTTAGGTAAGGTGCAACAATTTCAGCCCAATTAATGTGTGACCTTGTGCTCTCTTCTCTAAACACTTGTATCTCGCCAAATTGAACTGCAACCAGCTGAATTTTGTAGTCCGAAGTCAGAAAAAATGTCAATCTCTAAACACAAAGTCTGCTTTATTATTCCAATGGATAATGCACTCTCTATTATGTTCCTTCTGTACATATACTGTATACACAGTTTTAGAAGGGTTTAGTATCACATACAGTATAAAGCATAAATATTGTTCCCAACTCACTGTAATTGGCATGAGATCTCACCTGCCTGACCTGGTTGATCACAGTCTCACACAATAAAATATATTTTCTAGAGTCTCTCTGTTTTACTGCATTTACCAAGGGGTTCAAACAGACTTTCTGGTTCAACATATGCAAGACTCTTTCACAGATTACTATTCACACTTGTCCCTGACCAGTTTTTTAGGAAATCTTCCAAGGACTCTTGCTGCAGGGGTCATCCCAATACGAACTACGAGGGTAGTGTGGAACTGCCCAGCCTGTTCCCTCATTTGTCATCTGGCATGACACACCTTGCCTTTTCTCTTCTAGATGTACATGGAGCCAACATGCACCATAACAGAGTACCACCTCATGTTACTACAATGCTTCAACAAACTTGGGTTGCAATTTACAAGGGAACTTTCCCTAGAGCTTAATGATTGGGGTGAAACTTAAAAAAATTGAATTTTTGCTTGCACATGATTGGATGATGCACCTCAATAACCTCATTCACTAAGCCCTGGGTAAAATTTCCTTGCAAATGAAATTTCCCTTGCAAAATGAACAATTGATTTGTCTTTAGTAAATCATCCCATTGGGATCAAAGTGGGCAACCAGGCCCCACCTAATGGTCCTGTCAGGGACACACTGGCCATAGTGCAGTTAAAGTTCCGAGGCACACGCAAATGCACAGGCACGGTCCTACAGGTGCCCGTCTTGCAGTACATAGTCGCATGCATATGCACAGGCGTGCATATGCGCAGGCGTACGTGCATTTGCCACTGACACTGGGGCCAAATGGCCTATATAAATGCAGCAACTGCACTAGTAGGTTACTGTCTGATCTGCAGCTATTACCTGTGATCCTGTTCTTATTCTTGTGTTCGACTCCTGTGATTGACTCTGCTTCCCCTGACCATCCTTGAACTATACTTGCCCTGACCATGGCTTGCCTCTACACTCCGCTTACCTCTTGCTCATCTGCCTGATCTTGTGTTGCCAACCTCTGCCTGTATCCTGACCATTATATGCCTGCCATTTATATCTGTATTTGACCATCCATTGCTGACCTGGTTTGTCTGACCCTGCATCCAATTATCTGTCTGTCCTGTTCTGCATAGCGCCTGGTTATGCTCATCCTATATCTGCCATGTGCTGCCATATGCATATGCTACCAGCTGCTGTCTAACCAGCCTGGGGTCTGCTGTTCCTTCTGTCAACTGCTGCTCCGGCTATCCAGCTCAACTCTGGTGACGCACCTACTACGCACCTCTGCGACTGGCGGAAGATCTTACATGCACTCTTACATCATGCGCTCTTGAGGCCACTTTTGCAATGTCAGTGGCCCTGGAGCCGGGGCTATATGAGAGGTCTCCCTCTACATGTCAGGCATTGCCACAAGGTACGTGACAGGGCCCCTGTATCAATCAAAAGGTATGACAGATTTCTATGCAACCAGGAGTCTCCCCTGAACGATCTTGGATTGTGCTCACCCTTGCAGAGTACCTGTCATCAATTCACAGCTCTTACGATTTAGGAGGAATACTTATTCTAAAGCCCCATACACACTATTAGATTTTCTGCAGACTTTTGTCTTCAGATTTACCAAAACCATATAATATGAGGTAAAACTTAAGAGTTTCAGTTTGTATATTACATGGTTTTGGTAAATCTGAAGACAAAAATCTGCAAAAAATCTTATAGTGTGTATGGGGTCTTAGTCTAATGCCCCGTACACACGGTCGGACTTTGTTCGGACATTCCTACAACAAAATCCTAGGATTTTTTCCGTCGGATGTTGGCTCAAACTTGTCTTGCATACACACGGTCACACAAAGTTGTCGGAAAATCCGATCGTTCTAAACGCGGTGACGTAAAACACGTACGTCGGGACTATAAACGGGGCAGTGGCCAATAGCTTTCATCTCTTTATTTATTCTGAGCATGCGTGGCACTTTGTCCGTCGGATTTGTGTACACACGATCAGAATTTCCGACAACGGATTTTGTTGTCGGAAAATTTTATCTCCTGCTGTCCAACTTTGTGTGTCGGAAAATCCGATGGAAAATGTCCGATGGAGCCCACACACGGTCAGAATTTCCGACAACACGCTCCGATCGGACATTTTCCATCGGAAAATCCGACCGTGTGTACGGGGCATAAGCCTTTAGACTGTTCAGTTATTTAGCAGGAAAAAGTTTGTAATTGTTGCAGTATAGGAAAACTTTAATGGATATACATTTTGTAAAGGTCAACATTGCCTTGGGGGCTAATGTTATTTGAAAATCTTTACCATAAAATCAAATTAAATTGTTTGGAAGGCTAAACCTTGCCTCGCCTGCCTAAAAGTGAAAACTGGGCTCTTTCTGCTTATTGTTTTTACTATTTCAAAGCAGAATTGCAGGTAGCTTTTTCATTATTAACAGTGGGTGATGAGGCATTTACATATTTTTGAACTGGTAAGATTCATTATACTTTCAAAAGATTAGTCTGATCAGTGCCAATGTGCCACATCCTTAATGGTAATAGAAAAACTAAAGAAATCAGACAGGAATTTTACAGGCATCTACTAAACCACAAATTATGTAAAAAAAAAATACAAAATACTTTATTACACATCAAATAATTAAAACTTCAATGAAAACAATTTGGCTGACAAATAGATCAATATTGCCCAATATATAGAGATCGCCCTTAAATATTGATACACAGTCTCTCCCACAGTTTTATTTGTAAACCCCAATGCATTTCGATTACAACAAATTTGTCATCAGGGAGGAATGGTGGTCAATCTGAAATACAGAAGTACAATTTTATAATATCATCACACACATATAAGTACAATTTGTGTGACAAATTGTGATACATCATCAACTTACATAAAAACTGGTACGTTAACAGCACCTATCAGCCAAATAATGAGATTTGTTCACATGTCCTCAATCCCCTCACAGTATAAAGCCAGGGGACCATAAAATGTGATCTAAAAAATCCCTATGGGAATTTGCATAAAAGATAAAAAAAAGCATATTATATCCAAAGGGGAAATTTTATTACAACCAAAAATTTTAAGTATGCTTGTGATCCCAGTTGTAAGCTTACCCAGACAGATGTAACTGGGAAAAAAGTGCCTACGGTCGGATGTGCCTGGAAACATCCGATGGAAATATCTCTAAATATAAAATAAAAGGAAAAAAACGCGCTAAAGAAAATTGTGTAAAAAAACGTATAGCTGCACAAATAAAACACCAATATCTGTGTAAAATAGATCAAAGTAAAAGAAAAAACGTGCGCTCATAATCAATATAAATGCTCATATTTGAAACACTCTCAATCTGTGCAAACAGTTCAAAGAGAATAAAATAAAATAAAAATAAAAGTGCAAAACAGATCTTAATGAAAACAATCCAAATCTCTACAAAAAACATACATCAAAAGCAATACCAATAATTGCTATATAGTGGAAAAATGTGCAAATGTGCTTAAAACATGAATCATTACACTCCCTAAGGTTATCCACACCAATAAAATAAAATAAAATAAAATAAAATAAAAAACAGTCCTCAGATAGGAAATTATTCAGTTGAAAAAAGGGGGGGAGAGGGCAGTCCATAGGATGAACAGCAGGAGAAGGAGTCCCATAGACAAACAGCCACTTCACAGAAGCAGGGAGAACCATCCACGTTCCAACAGGTCAGACACTGCACCAATACATGGGGAAGGAGGGGTGTGAAGACAGAAGCTCTCATAGACTCCCACAGTGTTGAAAGGTGGACCCTTACCCTCAATGGTGGACCTCCCTTCTAGCGAGGTCTTACACGCAAGCAGACTTTGCCCTCTGCGGGGACTGTGGATGGATGGTAACCGGATCCTGCTGGTATACTGTGCGTCTCCGATCTGGCATGTACCAACTCTTCAACCTCACCTACTACTGCAGCTTCTACAGTTCCTTGTCGGCCCGGGAGAGAAAACCTTTCCGAAGAGAGAGAGCGAGAGAAAGATGACAAACTACAACTCAGGTGAAAGGTACTCTGGGAGTTGTAGTTTGTCATCTTTCTCTCGTCAAAAATACTGTATGATCCAAAAGCAAGTAAAAATTACACCTCCATAGGTGTCAGCGTGTATACACATCCAGTCCCAAAATATATTTGAAAAAGCTAAAAAAAAACAAAAATGACAAATATTACCTGACTAAAATAAAGGATAGATAAAACTGCCAGAAAGATGTCAGACAAAATTCCCCAACAAAGGAGCTAATCCAAAGATGGATCACCAAATCAAAATATAAATCTTGGTTCAGAGAACTTCATAATAATAAAATAATATAATCAATAAGACCAATAAAATTAAGGTTTTTGAAAATACAAAAATATTAATGCAAAAAGGCTCACCCCTCCTAAAACCTTGTAGGGAGATGCAGTCTGTTTTCCCCACTGTAGGTGACACTTGACTGAGGTGGGAATGCAGAATGGGAAGGAAGTTTTGAGGAACTTGGTTCCTCTATGACTTCTTGCAGTCACTAGGGAGACATTTGTCTGATTGGACGCTGGCGCTCCACTTGACTTTGGCAGCCATCTTGGGTAAGGGCAGAGTCTATTTAAGACTCTGGCTCCCAGGGCTGGTGCACTTTATGTGAGTGGCTAGTATAGGGACAGGTTCCCCATCTAGCAGGGTCATAACTTTAGCTATCAGGCAGTTCAGTCACACAAGGTGTTCACCGAATGCCTCACACTCTCCTTTTTCCAAGTCAAAGCTCCCAACAGCAGCTTGTTCTCTTGGCTCCCTGGAAGTGTCCTTGGGTAATAGCCAATGGCAACAGGGTCCTGATCACATCCTGTTACTGTCTCCAACAGCAGAATTCCAAATGCACCTGAGGGGGCAAACTCCAATGGTGGGGTACCTTGCAGATAGGCAGCTCAGTCACCTCACACTCCTGCACCCAATCACCAGGAGTGTCCTCCCTCCTCTGCCCCTCCAGCTCCTCCTCTTCTATTCAGATAGCACCAGGCTATATAAGGTACAAAGATATAAAGGAGGGAGAACCCGGACACCTGGCGGGGCTCACGCCTGCACCACCAACAACAGGAGGAATGAGTCTAGTAGGAGGGCCAGATAGAGCTCCACCCTAGAACAGAAGGAGCAGAAGGGGCAGGGAGGCCCCAAATAGGAAATACATGGTTCTGCTTTATGACCAGGAGGAGGTCTAAAATAAAACAAAAATGATCACCGGTAGGGGGGGGACTAGGGAGATGAAGGGGGGATGCTGACAGCGGGAACTCTCCATAAGCCCTGCAGTACTGTTCCCCTTATGATGATGTGGAATTTGGACACTGAATCTGTAGAAGCCCCCTCTCCTCTGGGCCCGTGTTTTGGCGTAGGCAGAGGAAAGGGGGAGAGAGGTGAGGAAAGGGAAAAGAAAATATGACAACATTAAATCTTGTGACTTATAACGTAAGAGGACACAATAGCACCAAAAAAAAGACATAAAGTGCTGGGGGAATGTAAACAAGGAATTTTGCAGGGAATAGAGTGTACATTGGCAAATATATACTGTCCTAATAAAAACCCAAATGGCTATTTGACAGAAATCTTGGGAAAATTGATGGAATTTAAAAAGGGAAAGGTAGGAGACCTGAATCTTAGTATGGACTCTCAGGTAGTTAGTACGTCAAGTGCACAGGGGATTGGAACCCATAAATAAAGGATGCTAAAAAGAAACCCTATAAATGTCAACTAATAGATGTATGGGGAGCCCAGCACCCCAGGTTGAAAAATTAATCTTTCTACTCCCATGTGTATGGAACGTACTCTAGAATAGATTACATTATGGTAGAGCATTGACTGATAGAAACGGTAACAAAATCATCAATAGGAATAAGGACTATATCAGATCATGCCCCAGTCACAATGACGTTAAGGCTTGCGGGGGCTCATGAGAAGAGGAGTCCCTGGGGATTAAACAAGGATATAATTCAGGATAAAGAGGTTGAAGGAAAAATAAGAGAAGAAATTAACCAATACTTTCAGTTAAATTGAACCCCAGATGTACTAGAGGCTATGAAATGGGAGGCACATAAGGCATATATTAGTGGAATCTTAATATCCATGGGAGCCAGGAAAAAAAGGAAAGAACAGATAACATCGAAAGGTTAGTGAAAGAGATATATGAGTTAGAACAGATGCATAAAAAGAAACTAGATAGGGAGATCCATCATGTCTTGGTATTAAAAAAAGAAAATCTGAAAGACCTTATGGAACAAGAGACAAGACAAGCATTTAACAGAGTGGCCAAAGATAGATATAAATGGGGGAACAAACCAGGAAAATACCTAGCAAGAATATTAACATTAAAAAAATCTAAAAATGATATAGAAAAAATGAGAAAGGAGAAACAGTAGATAAAACATCAGAAATTGCCAGGATATTCCACAGTTACTATAGCGCTCTTTACTCCGTAAGGCAAAAAGGGATATAAGAAGAAGAGCTAAAGAGAAAACAAAAAAATAAAGACTATCCGAGAGAAGCAAAATGACCAAAAGTATCAATAGAAAAATTATAAGCCTTAGAGGAGCCAATAACACAAGGGAAAATTAGCCTAGCGATAAAAAGTACAGCGAAAGGGAAAAGCCCAGGCCCCGATGGATATACAATATTATATTATAAAAAATGTAAAGAGCAATTAGTACCAAAATTAGAAACATACATGAATGTATTGAGAAAGGGAGAAGAGATGAGATGGGAATCTTTACAAGCACACATCACGGTAATACCTAAAGAGGATAAAGACACAGCTCTGTGATCTAGCTACAGACCAATAGCGTTACTAAAAAGTGACACAAAATTGTATGCAAAGAACTTGGCTACATGAATAAAAGAGGCTGATGCCTGAATGGATCCATATGGATCAGGCGGGCTTTATACCAGGGAGGGAAGGTAAGGACAATGGAATAAGAACATTACTGATGCTACATAAAGCAGGAGGCGGAAAATCCCCAGCTCTATTCCTGTCAATAGTTGCTGAAAAGGCATTTGAAAGGGTAGACTAAGGATTCATGATGGAAACATTGGAGAACCTGGGAGTGGGACCCAGGATGACACAATGGATCTGATTCCTTTATGACCATCCTTCAGCTACGGTGAAGGTCAATGGGAGTTTTTTCACTCCCCTTTGACATATTCAATGTAACTAGACAGGGATGCTCGTTCTTGCCTCTATTGTTTGTATTTTCACTAGAACCACTATAGACTACCATCTGCGGAAGCGTAGATATAGGGGGAGTAAAGATCGGAGAAACAGAACACAAAGTAGCGGCATACGCCGGTGATGTATTGTTTTACATAACTAAACCTAGAACAACATTACCAAATTTATTGAAATAATTTGAAAACTACAGGGAGTTGTCAAATTTAAAGATAAGCCCAGTAAAATCAGAAATTTTAAATATACGGTAAGTCTGAGCAAAAGAAGAAGAACTAGCTTTAGAGGGAGAATTTCCTTTTATATGGGGGAAAACGGATCTAAAATATCTGGGGATAAAAATAACACCCTCATTGGGAGATTTATATCAAACAAATTTTATCCCTCTACTCAATGAGATTAAAGCAGAAATAAAAAAATATAGCATCATGCCCACTGGCATGGTTGGACAGATAAATATGTTAAAGAAGACAATACTCCCGAAAATCCTGTACAAATTCCAAATGCCCCCAATAGTCTTACCGCAGACTTATAAAAAGTGAAAAAAGTTGGGTTAAAATAGAAAGTACACTTAGCGGGGGACAGTTACACAGGAGTATGTGGGTCCCACCCGCATATAGGATATTAGGAGTGAACACACACAAATTGACGAGTAATGTCCTTAGGATATGGGATTTATTTCACAGACAGGTAAAATAGGAATATAATTTACCTTTGATACCACTAGACGGGACAACGTTTTTCTCACTAGGAATGGGACACAGTTTGGAAAATGAATAAACAATGCACAATTAAAAGATATCATAAAAAAGGGGAAAATACAAACATTTCAGGAAAACATAAGAGTGATTTGGTGGACTTGAATGAATGGAGGTATTTACAGTAAAACATTTTGTGTCAACTTTTCCGCAACCAATCCGGTTCGTGGAGAATTTAAACCCAATAGAAAGAATATGTAATTTACAAACAAAATGAAATCACAGTATATCACAAATATTTAAAATACTCACGGCACTGGAGGGGAAGGGAATACCCCAATTTATTGAAAAATGTGAAAAAGAGCTGGGATCACAATTAAAAGAGCAACATAAAAGTAAAGTATTTAGAGCAGTATACAGGTTTGTAAGGGATATAAACACAATAGGGATGAATTACATATGCCTATCTAGATGGTACATAAGGCCTGTACTGGCCCAAAAATATGAAGCAGAGAAAACTCCATTATGCTGGAGAGGATGTGGCCAGAAGGGAACTATGTCCCATCTATGATGGGAATGCCCGAAGATGAGGTTTTTTTGGCGGCAGGTAAGAGCATATATATATATATATATATGTATATATATATATATATATATATATATATATATATATATATATATAAGAGATCACAGGATTTGAGATCCCAGATGACCCAAGGTGTTGCTTATTTCACAATATAAATATGGAAAAACAACACAATATAAGGACACAATATTACAATACTTAATAAATGCAGCCAAAGGTGTGATACCAAAAAAAAAAAAAAGATAGCACCAGGCACTGCCAAATGGCTGCCCCAGGGGTCTCCTTAAAAATTGCCACCACATTTATGTATTTTTGAATATTCTTCTAATGGTCTTCTTTAAGTTGGCTGCTGCTGCATTTGTACACAAACAACTGTTCAACTGAGCTCTGTCAATTCCACAGAGCAATAATGCAGCAACAGCAGGAGGAAAAGTAAAAGTGGCAACAACTTTAGTCCCGGTTACAACAGAAAAGGTAAGAACTGGTACCCACAAACAGATATTTTCCGACAGACTGGAACATATCGTGTGAGAACAAAATACTTCTGATAATTGGAAATTTTTACTAGCTTTCCTGTAGTCAAGTACTCCTCTGTCTAAAAAACTTTCAGACAGTGGCGGAAGTATAGGGGTTGCTGAGGTCGCCATGGCGGCCGGGCCCCTTGAGGGCCCCCTGTATACCTCAAAAGGAGGAGCGGCAAGAACGGCTGAGACCGAGCTCTCCCCGATCATCAACTGAACTGTAATTGGGACTGCAGGGAGCACGTCACACTGATTAGACCTAAAGTGAAAGCACAGTGTGTGCTGTGCTCTTTGTCTCCCCCTACAGTGCAATACCCGGCAGGAAGAGGTAAGGTAAAGCACTGCCGATTTTTAAAAGGCTACCTGTATGTATATGTGTGTGTGTGTGTGTGTGTGCATGTGCATGTATGTGTTTGCATGTATGTGTTGTGCATGTATGTGTGTGCATGTATGTGTGTGCATGTATGTATGTATGTATGTATGTGCATGTATGTATGTGTGCATGTGTGTGTGCATGTGTGTATGTATGTATGTGTGTGTGTGCATGTATGTGTGTGTGTGCATATGTGCATTTATATATATGTGTGTGTGTTTATATATGTGTGTGTTTACATGTATGTATGCACAATTTATGTATGCACGTTTAATCCTGACCCCCTATATATGTATATTCAGCACAAATTTTTTTTTCTTGCTTGTTCATAGTACCAGCAAAAAAAAAAAAAAAATGCTGTTCCTCTGAAAAGCGATCCATGCTCAGATCGCTTTTCAGAGGCATTTTACATCCAGTAAAAAGGCAATATGTTGCCTCCTGACCGCCTGTTTTAACCCCTTAAATGCATAATTACTATGCTGCAACTGCATGCAATGCACACAGTTGCGGGGTGGTTGCAGTGCAGCCCCATTCACCTAGGGGTATACTTCAAGAGTGCTCTGACTGCAAAAAGATTGAGAAACACTGGCATACATGAACCAATCTCTCCAGTTTCCTCCTGCAGCCACTGAATGGCTGCGGGAGGTAGAGGAGGAGAAGCAGGGGGGAGATGGAGAAATCGGTTCTTTTATATGCAGCCACCCACTTGCGACTGGGCCCTGTTGTTCAGCCACCGGGATTGGAGAAAAGGGCCCTGTCTGGGGGATCAGGGGGGCCCTTCATGGTTTCTTGCATCAGCACCCCGAAGGTTCTAGTTACGCCACTGCTTTCAGACCACATAAATACAGGTGTAAAAGAGGGTGCCTCAATGCACTCAAAATACCTGCTAAGCACAATTAAGATACTAGGTTTAAATTGATAGTAAAGCCCCCTTTGTTGACTTGTAAATACAGGTAAGCCTATAATAGGGCTTACTTGTAAGTACAGTAAATATCTCCTAAACCTTTCACAGTTTAGGAGACATTTACAATAGTAGCAGCTGGTGACGTCATTGGTGCATGCACACTGCGCTCTCACCGCTGGAGGACTTCCTTCTAAGGTAAGTCTTTCATAATGTGCTGGTATGTGCTGTGCTAGCACATTATGCTTTTATGCTGCAGGGGATCATTTTTTTTTAGGTTTTCTTTTGCAGTTTACTACCACTTTAAAAGAGTGCTTAACGACGCAATACACTCCAGCACTTCACTCGTATCTTGCTAAAATCTTGCTTTCTTCGGTGTCTGGTAGTATTTGACACTGTAGGCCTTCTTGTTGTTCCACCCTGGCAGCACACAAGCCCCCAACCCCACCACTAGGAAGCTGTTCAATAGCCAGATTATTCAAGACTTGGAATCCACATGTGCTAGATATGTTTCTCCATCCAAGATATGCATATATGAGGCCTAAAAGATGTATGAATATACACACTGCCAACCTTGATCATTTATAGGTCCAAAATGACTCTGGCTTATAAACTAAAACACACATCCTTCTCTGAGACAGGGTAAGCAGGTAGACAGCTTCATCGAAATATCAGCTATTGTCATCCTATAAAAATCCAAATTAGCTTTATTTCAACACAAAGCCAAAACATAAAAAGAGAACATTTGGAACAAAGAATTCTTAGGCTAATTTTGTCGAAAGCTAGATTCAATTCATCCAGTGCATTTTACACAAGTCAAAAACCTTTTTTTTTTTTGCTGTGTCCCACTGGGGAATGAGAGGTAATCCCTCCAAAATGAGGAAATTTGTGGCTATTACAAGGGGCACCAGAACTATTGACCCCATTGGAAGATTTGCTTCTTTTCCTGTCCTGACAACTCAAAATTTGGGCATTTGTTTTTCACTTTTACTCTCGGTGATAACAGTAAACAGGACACATAGAGAGATAACTCTCCCTAATGGAGGCACAGGCAGCATTACAATCCTGACAGATGTTCTCTCCACTCTATCCAAAATATTAGTTATATGACTTTTATCTCTTTTCGCCCACACTGTGTTTTCTTTTGAAAAAATAACAAAGTGTTACTAAACCCAGTAATATGAAAATAGTTCATCCCCCCCCCCACTGCCCACAGCTTATAAATCTTCTTTTTACATTAAAATATTGCCACTATATACCTTTTTGGCTGATCTGTATACCACAGTCAATGATAAACTGCACCGTTTCTCCAGTGCTGAAAGTTCAGGTAGGAGGAGATTTCCATTGCAGCCTGTATCGCGCGCGCTCCCTGCGGGACCCTTGACCCCGCGACGCCGCCTCACGTCTTGACTGCCGCTGTGGTGACGTTGGGGGGTTGGAAGACATTTAAACTGCGGTGTGTTTCCGCAGTCCTCACAGCCCAGCGTGGAACCCGGATGGTTCCTTGACCAGCTCCATTCACAGTAAGTCTTTCATCTCTCCCTTGTGCAATCTGCCCACCGCACTTATCTAATTCTAGGTGCGGATGGACTAGCTTGGTTATCATATTTAGTACATTTATTTTACCTTCCAGACCTTGAGCGGGAATGTCAGATAATGGATACCTAATAGACATATAGCATGGACCTATTGTTCCTTTCCGGTTCATTATCCATCTGCCGGTCAATGAATAGAACTTTATATCTGGGCTCCTTCATATTACTTGGTATAGGTATCTATTGGTTTTAGTCCTCACTTTTACCACTTGCATGCAGCTAGCTGTTGTGCTTGTTTTGGGCCTCGCCATTCACTGCCTGCACTCTTTTATTTATTTAATTTTGTCCTCACATTTGGTTTACACATATCTTCTCTTTTGCCTCAGATTTTCTTTCACACATGCATCTTTTGCTTTCTCATTCACTTAGTATGGATATTTTCTAATCTACCCTTTCCGCCACTATCCAGTTATAACTTGGTTTTCCTGGATTGCTTTTCTTTTTCAATCATTATCACCCTTTTCCCTCACATTTCTTCCCTTTCTTTGATGGCATCCCTCCTTTTCCTCCCTTTTCAGGTTGTTCTTTTGGTATTGGATCCCTCTTAACCCTTCCTGGTTCTTCCCGTTTCCTGGTGCTTCCACACACTTACCCCCACCTTTTGGCTCATAGACATACAACGTATATGCTATATTCATGTATACCCCTTCATTAACCATATAGACTTTTGCCCCTTTGCGGTCTTATATGTGTCTTCTCCAGTCGCCGCAGGAGACCCTGCCGGGCTTGGCCTGAACTCTGTTTGCACATCAGCATGGGTAAGCAGCCCCTTACATCTGTTTACAAAAATTTTCTCTACCCCCTTACCCCCTCCCTTCCCTCATATCCTGGTATTACTTTCCACACCTTTTCCTTTTAAAATATATATATATTTGATTGTATTGTATCTTATCCACAGATACATTTCCCGATGAGGCGGGTTCCCCGCGAAACTAGTCGATATTCCATGTTATCTGTGCACATCTTTATATAGTTTGTACTTTTATATCCCCTTTATTTTTGTATAAATATATGGCCTGCAATGGCATGTGAGCGGACACACTTCACAGAGCTCCCACTGTGAATCCTGCATCGATCCTTCCTTCATTTCCGATCCTATCTGGCTTTTATATCCCCTTTATTTTTGTATAAATACATTTTGGTTTTATATACATGTTCTGTATTTTTTGCTGTTTATCTTATTTCATTTGTACTGTGATAGTCCGCTTGCACCTTACCTTGGAGAGCTTGGAGTTGGGGTCCTTGCTCCCAAAATTTCTGTCCCAAACTCTGGATAATACCAAAACACTGTTACCCATAAACGCAGTAACATTGACAGAGAAACTCCAGAAATATGACATTAGACCATGTTGCTATCCAACAGATAGAAAGATGAAAAATACATAAATGGTAGAGTTAAATAAGATACCTTGGTAAATATCTTGTATCTCAGACCATAAAATAGGGACTGATTATCTTCTTTGTACAAAAATAATGAGTAAAAAGCCCAAAAATCTGGTGATAAAACCATAAAAGTATTATAAATATATGGGCCATAAAAGGATGCAAGATATGGACTCAATAGTCCATCTATGCCAAGCCTTACCCATGCAAGGGTAAGGGCACATAGAATGCACTTCGCACGTAACACCCAGCAACGGCAGAGAAGGCATCCAGTGCATCCATGCACCTAATTTGTCCAACTGTACAAAAAAGAAGCAACCACCCCAATCTATAACTGGCCTTTGCAGCAAGCTTCACATGCCAGGCAAATGCGTGGGTCCCTTGGCAAGGACATTGTGGCTTACGCATATACTTGCAAATGTGTGCAAACAAAACCCTCTGTTTTTAATGCTAATTGTTAGTCAGGGCCAATTTGGTTGTTTTTCAGGCTGGCTGGTAAGTGCGCTGGGAAATCTTGTGCCTTTTTGTGATGTAGAGACACCTTAATCTATATTTTTGTCATCTCTAAACCAGGACATTAGTCCAGAAAGAAGATCCTGATCAAGGTTTTCCACTTCATGCATTCTATGAGTGAAGGCAAAAACATTATGTGTACAGCAGCGCCCCCAGCCCCCCTGAAACTTACCTGAGCCCCATCTGGATCCCACAATGTGCATGGATCTCTCGCTCGACATTGGCTGAGACAGCTGTGGTAGCTACAATATTGGCTCCTGCTGCTGTCAATCAAAGCCAGTGAGCCAATGAGAAGACATTGCACTGTACTTGTGAAAAGCAGATAAAGACATCATCAAGAATAGTACTGTGATCTCTCCTAGGGGTAATAAATAGCAGGGAGTGTTGCAAGATCATTTACACATGTGACTGTGGGGCTGAAAAACAGGTGATTGAGGTGCAGTTTTACTGCCCCTCCTAACTTAACACAGTGCTATAGGGAGCAAATACACATGCCATGGCTGAGGTGCTTTACTTCATGATCATACCCCCTGTTGTGTTCAGTGGACAGCACCACCAACTGACACAACCCATTCAAGTGAATGGGGCCACAACCACCTTGCAACAGCTTGTAATGCTTTTCAGGGTTAAAACAGGCAGTGAGGAGGTACCATATTGCCTCTCAGCCACCTTTAAACCTTCTCCTGAAAACAATCTACTACAGAATGCTTTTTAGAGGGGCGGCAAGGGATGTATGAACAAGCCTTTATACAATATTTAGCATGTACTGTATGCACTAACGTCCGATGATATTTACAGTTTAATACCACCTGACAAGCCTGATTTACTAAAGGAGCTAAAGTGAAAATATTTTCAGGGCATGGCCTGCAATGGCATGTGAGCGGACACACTTCACAGAGCTCCCGCTGTGAATCTTCCATCGATCCTTCCTTCATTTCCGATCCTATCTGGCTCCAACCCCACTCACCTGCAGCTGGTCGCTACACCCGGATCTGATCCTGAGTCTCACAAAGCCAAAAATGACCCGCAAAGGCAAGGAGGAGGTTGCAGTCACAGAGGCCCTAGAGTGCCAAAATGGCGCCGCTCTCCCCAGCCTTAACACACACCAAGAGGCAATGAGAAGCAGAAAGACCTGGGCAAGTCAAACAAAACCAACAAGCCTCCGGGAAAGGAGCAGCCCTGAGACATGTTATATTATACCTAGGAGCTGTTGGGCGCTGGCAGCGCCTTTCCCTCTGACATCCAGGCCTCCGGTCCTATCCCTGAGCTAATGGGGCACGTGGAAACTAAATCCTTAGATGATACAGTACCACTGGAGACTTCTCCTGTCCCCACTTCTGACATTTTTGATATGCCTGCAGAGGATGGCACGCAACCCACACTTAGTGAAATATTGCAGGCAGTTCATAAATGTACGGCCTCAGTGGATGACCTGAAAGAACGTTTTGGGGCATAAAGAAAGGGTCTCCCTATTACGCCAAGATCTTAAAAGATCAGGGAGAGAACCACTGCGGTAGAACGGCAGGTCAGTGATTTAGGGGACCAACTAGAGATGCTAGAATTGCCGCTCAACAATTCATTTAGGCCAAAAACAGGGCGGATGATATTGAAAACCGCCTGCGTCACAACCATGTCCACATAGTAGGGCTGCCTGAGAAGGCTGAGGGTTGTGACCCACCACGTTTGTGGAGCATTGACTGCAAGATATATTTGGCAAAGAAGTCTTTACCCATTGGACACCGCCTCGGCCTCTCCCTCCTGGTAACTAACCTCAATTCATGCTAGCCAGACTCTTAAATTATAAAGACCGTGAAATTATCCTTTGTCTTGCCTGGGAGAAGGGCACTGTTCAATACAATGGGACTAAAGTTTATTTTTCCCAGATTTAACTACCATCTGGATCCCCGGCTAGATAGGCACCCCTCAATCCCATCCCTCTTCAGAGGGAGAGGTACTGCTCATAGTTGTCTACTGTCAGAGGTTGGCTGGACAGATGTCTGGCGTCTACAGAATCCCAATATCAAACAGTTCTTGTGCTTCTCTAAAACCCACAAATCCCTTTCCTGTATAGATCTTTGAAAAGACACGTTCCATATCACTAGCTATGCCTCCAAAATAGAATATTTTCCCAGGGGAAATCAGATCACTCTCCCCTGGCTTTATGGTTGAATGCTCGGCCTTCTACCTCCTTACCTAGGGCCCCCTGGAAACTTAATGCTTTCTTGCTTCAGCTCCCATGACCGTGTAACTCGCCAGATTAATAGCTTTTTTTCTCTCCCATCAACACAATGATGATGTCTTACAAAAATGCACATTTATAGCTGAAATCAAAGCTGTTAAGCATAATTCCGCAGCCCTCCTGGAGCAGATGGAAGGCCGGGTGCGACAGTTGGAGCAATCTTATGTGATTGATCCCTCTGACTCTGCAAAGGGAGGAATGGACGTCAGTTCAAGATTCTCTGGACTGGGTGAGATCCTCCGCTGCAGAGCGGAAATGCTTTTTCACAAAAATGGCAATTGCCAGATCTCAACAACCCTCCCCTGCCATAGGGGCCATCGCTCTTCCAATGGGCAAGTGGTGATTGACCCTGAGCAAATTGTTACTGAGTTGGCCTTATTCTATGCTGACTTTTATGGCTCCTGTGAAACTTATTCTAATGAGGCATTGATGAGCTACCTTCGAGATATACCATTACCCACTCTGTCTCGTACAGCTTGCTTTGATTTAGACACACCACTTGCATTGGATGAATTACAGAGGGCGGCCTGTTCTTTCTTTACATGCAATGCTCTTGGGGATGATGGTATACCCATAGAAGTATATACCAAGTATAGGGAAACAATATTACCTAGATTGTTAGAAGTGTTTAATGCATCCTCTGCTGTGGGCCACCTACCTGCATCTATGTCCAGGGTGAATGTAGTTCTGTTACTTAAGCCAGGAAAGGACCCTGTGGACCCTAGTTCCTATAGGCCCATTTCTATTACAAAGGGATGTAAAGATCTTAGCTAAGGTATTGGCCCTGAGGGTGAATAAGTTTATTCTTTCCATTATGCACTCTGATCAAGCAGGTTTTTTGCCACAAAAGTCTACGGACACTAACCTCAGACACCTCTTTTTGAACATGCAGACACCGGCAGACAATATTGGCAACAGGGCTCTGCTTTCCCTCAATGCCAATAAGGCATTTGATAGTGTTAGCTGTCACTATCTATTGGCTGTACTATTAAAATTTGGGTTTGGTACCTGCTTTATAACTTGGGTTTGTCTATTGTATAGTTCACCTAAGGCGGCCATTAGGGTGTTTGATAGAATGTCACCCACCTTTGCACTGGGCAGGGGGATGAGGCAGGGTTGCCCCCTGCTTCCCCTGCTCTTTGCTATTGGAATTGAACCTTGGGCTGCCCTGGTGCGTAATTGTCTGCATATCACCGGGTTCAGATATGGTGAGCTGCATGAGAATATCATCTTATACACTAATGACATGCTACTTTTCCTGGGAGATACATCCACTCCCCTATCCAGGGTCATGTCTGTCATATCGGATTTTGGGCAGTACTCTGGTGTCACTGTCAATTGGACCAAATCCATGCTGATGTTGCTGGATGATGCATCGGAGTAGTCAGCTGCACTTCCCTGCACCATTCCCCTAGTCTCTTCCTTTAGATACTTGGGCATTCAGGTCTCCCCCATACTCCTCAATAGGGATGGACGAATAGTTCAGCCCGAGCGAGTTTGGGCAAAACATTTGCCTGTTCGGCCGTTCTCCAAACAGAATGCACTGTGCAGTGCATTCTGTGCCCTGATTGGACAAACCTTTGCAAAAAACTTTGCCAAAGACTCCAACGTTTTTCTAAAAATGGCGTGGGGTTCCCCTTTAAATCCATACCAGACCCTTAGCCAGGCATGCAGCCTGGCAGGTCAGGAAAGGGGGAATGAGCGAGTGGCCCCCCCTGAACTATACCAGACCACATGCCCTCAGCATGAAGGGGTGGGAGCTTTGGCACAGGGGGGCTCTGCCCCCCATCTCATAGCACCTTGTCCCCATGTTGATGGGGACAAGGGCCTCATCCCCACAACCGTGGCCGGTGGTTGTGAGGGTGTGTCGGTGGGGGCTTATTGGAATCTCGAAATCCCCTTTAACAAGGGGGCCGCCAGATACCGCCCCCCTATGTGACTGAGTATCGGGTACATAGTACCCTTACACATTCACCAAAAAAGTAATAAACACAAGAGACACATTTTTGACAATTCCTTCTATTAAAAAAATCCATTGTAAATCACTCCACCCGCCAATAAAATTTTGGCGTCGGGTCGCCATTTTTTTCTTTATTTTTTCAATAGCCGGGTGCTGGCAATTGTAACCACAACTCATTTTAAATGGGATTTGACTCGTTTTTTTTTCTTTAGAAATTTCATTTTTGCTGCAGCATTTTTTTATGCTGATGCATAAAAATGTCTCAGCATGTTTTATGCATGCTACAGATGCGCCACTTTTCAGGCACATTAAGGGAACCCCCAGGCACTATTTTTAAATTATTTTGTTTTTATTGTTGCATAAAATCACTGCTCCTGAAAAAATTATAGTTTAAAAGAAAAAATGTTTTTATTGATACATGTCCCCCAGGGCAGTACCCAGACCCCCATACCCCTTTTATGGCCAATTACTTGCATATAAGCCTTCAAAATGGGCACTTTTGATTTTTCCTGTTCGGCTCCCATAGACTTCAATGGGCTCGGTGTTCAGGTTAGAACATTTCCCCTGTTCGGGAGTTCTAATGCGAACCAAACAGGAGGGGTGTTCGTCCCATCCCTACTCCTAAACTATTGTCAACTAAATGACTACCCCTTGCTGCCCCGCTTGAGGGATAAGAATACTATTTGTAATAAACTTAAGATGTCACTGGCAGAGAAAGCCAACCTAATTAAAATCATACTTTTGCCTCAACTTCTATATGTCCTTTACAATTCCCCAATGGTCATCCCGTTAAAGATATTCTGATTGGTTAACTCACTTTTCAGACTATTGCTATGGAATACCCACTCCCCTAGGGTCAAACTGGAACAATTGCAGTATCCTAAGGATGGTGGTGGCTTGGCACTCCCCAACCCTTGGCTCTACTATGTGGCTGCTCAACTGCAACATTTAATTGGCTCTATGTTCCCCCACCCTGATGGACCTTCTGCCCACCTTATTCTAGGCACCAATGCGGATTCCATTCCAGAGGGCCTGGAAGCGCAACTGTTTCAGAAACCTAATAAGCAGATGCCTACTTATACGCTCCTTCAAAAAGTGTGGTATAAATCCAAGTAATTACAGCAAGTCACAGGGTTTGCTGTATACAGCCCAATTTGGTGCAACAAAATGTATACTGAACTAGCTAAACTCTCACAAGGGCCTAGATGGCGTACTCTGAGAGTAACTAATTTATTGCATATCTTTCAAGATGGAAGGCTGTTATCCTTTCCAGATTTACAACGCAGGTTCACTTTACCCTCCACCATGTTTTATTACTACCTACAGTTGTGTCAAGTTGTCAGAGCCCATGGTGATGCAGTAGAGTGGGTGCAATCACCCACCCCTATTTTTAACTTGCTCCAATCAGTTACTGAAACTAAAGGCTTTATTTCACAATGTTATCATATGGTCTTAACAGAGTTTCTGAAGGCCTATCTCACAAAGGTGATGTCTCAGTGGGAGGAGAACTTGGGTTCACTGACAGGAGATCAATGGGAAGAAGCTTTTCAATCTGTCATGACATTTTCCCTGAATGTATCCCAGAAGGTGTCCCAACAGTACATCATGCTTACAGTGCACTACACTCCCGTAGAGCTTCACAAAATGGGTAGGCTTCCGGATCCCTTGTGTGGTAAATGTAGATGGGTGCCTGGGGACCTCATTCATCTCCTTTGGTGCTGCCCAAAGCTTCGTCAATACTGGAGTGGGGTCCTCTCTCAAATTTTTTCAAACAGCTGTTCCTCTAGACCCAATTTTTTGTCTGCTAGGTGTCCTTGAAGAGGCGATTCCAGAGAAGATAACTAGAGTAACTTTTTCACAAGCCATATTCCAGGCTAGGAAAGTAATTCTTATAGGCTGGAAATCTACAACCCCACCAACCGTTAAAGCCTGGGTAACACCCTTCTCCTTAAACAATACAGTATATATACCAACATAGAGGTTGGTCGGGTAAATTTGACAAGCTCTGGCCCCCTTGGCTTGATACCCCAGGGTTGTGTTCTTGAGAACTCATGAAACTTCTACAATATCCGGGTGGATACCTCATGGTACTCAGCATTTAAGTGGTCTTCTGTTTTATCCTTCTTTTTCTGGGCCTTAAGATTACATTGCTTAGTTTATCCTTACTATTTATACTTTAAACGATGTAATGTATAACTGGCTGATTTCTCTATGTCAACGCACTGGATTATCTTTGTATTTTGTGTATTCTCAATAAAACCTTTTCTGATATAAAAAAGGAAATATGTTCACTTCAATCATCTCATCACTTAAAGAACAAAATCTAGTTTCTAAAAATAGAACACCAGAAACAAAATAAACTTAAAGCATAAGAATAGGGATGGGCCGAACAGTTCAGTTCAGTTCAGTTCGGTTCGGTTCGCACCAGAACATGTGAACAGGCAAAAAATTTGTGCGAACATGCGAACCCTATTAAAGTCTATGAGACATGAACATGAAAAAGGCTTTTAAAGGCTTATATGCAAGTTATTGCCGTAAAAAGTGTATGGGGACCCGGGTACTGCCCTAGGGGACATGTATCAATGCAAAAAAGTTTTTAAAACGACAGTTTTTTCAGGAGCAGTGGTTTTAAGAATGCTTAAAGTGAAACAATAAAAATGAAATATTCCTTTAAATATCCTGCCTGGGGGTCCCCTTATTCTGCCTGTAAAGTTGCGCATCTGTCTGATTACAGTCCCGCAGCAAAATTACATTTCTAAAGGAAAAAATGTAATTTAAACTTGCTTGAGGCTATAATGTATTGCCGCCTCCCGGTAATATAGATAAAAATCAAGGAAAAAAATGCTGTGGCTCCCCCCCCCCCCAGTCCATACCAGACCCAAGGGTCTGGTATGGATTTTAAGGGGAACTCCATGCCAAAATAAAAAAAAAACATTGTGTGGTCCCTTCCAAAATCCATACCAGGCCCTTCAGGTCTGGTATAGATTTTAAGACAAACGCCATGCCAAAAATGAAAAAAAAATTAGCGAGGGGGCCCCCCCAAAATCCATACCAGGCCCATATCCGAGCATGCAGCCTGGAGGACAGACGCCCCCCTCCTGAACCATACAAGGCCACATACTAGGCCACATGCCCTACTTGGGGAGGGTACCAGATACCGCCCCCCCCCAATGTGAATGGGTATCGGGTACATTATACCCCTACCGATTTACCCCAAAAAGTGTCAAAAAGTAAAAAACACAAAAGACAGTTTTTGACAATTCCTTTATTAAAAAAAAAATCAAATCATGCTGCCCGACAGACCCTAAAAATAGAAGAAAAAAACTCTGCCTCCATGGAATACCTCGCGCTGACCACTGTCTCTTGGCTGTGATAGCTGTTATAAAGGCAAGGACGGGGCCACCCGCTGATGTAACTGGATGACCCTGCCCCATTCTGACAGCTCATAACGTGAGAAGGGGCGGGGTCACTCAGTTGTGTCACCGAGTGGCCCACCCTTGCCTAGATAACAGCCGTCACAGTGAAAAGACAGCAGTTGGCAGAACGCCTCCCATTGAGGCGGAGTTTCTTTTTTTTTTCTATTTTTCAGGTCCATCGGGCAGCGTGATTGAAGATGGATGGACATTGGGGGACATTTGGTATGGATTTTGGGGGTGACCCTATGCCAATATTTTAAAAAATTTTGGCGTGGAGTTCCCCTTAAAATCTATGCTAGACCCAAAAGGCCTGGTATGGATTTGGGGGGCCCCACACTTTTTTTTTTACATTTTGGCGTGGAGTTCCCCTTAACCACTTGCGACCGCCACATGTACATTCACATCGGCAGAATGGCACGGCTGGGCAAATGGGCGTACAGGTACGTTCCTTTGAATTTGCCACCGTGTGGTCGTGTGCACGCCGCCGACCCTGCCGCAAGCTCCGTGAGTAGTATCGTGGGTCCCGCGGACTCGATTTTTCGCAGGGATACCCGCGATCGTCTCACAGAGAGGAAGAATGGGGAGATGCTAATGTAAACAAGCATCTTCCCATTCTGCCTAGTGACACTGTCACTGATCATAGCTCCCTGTGATCGGGAGCTATGATCAGTGATGTGTCACATGTAGCCACGCCCCCTAACAGTTAAAATCACTCCCTAGGACACACTTAACCCCTTCCTAACCAGCTAGTGGTTAACCCCTTCACTGCCAGTGTAATTTTTACAGTAATCAGTGCAATTTTATAGCACTGATCGCTGTAAAAATGACAATGGTCCCAAAAATGTGTCAAAATTGTCCGATGTGTCCGCCATAATGTCGCAGTCATGATAAAAATCACCGCCATTACTAGTAAAAAAACAAATTATTAACAAAAATTCCATAAAACTAACCCCTATTTTATAGACACTATAACTTTTTTTTTACCAAAAATATGTAGAAGAATACGTATAGGCCTAAACTGAGGAAAAAAATAGTTTTTTTTATATATTTTTTGGGGATATTTATTATAGCAAAAAGTAAAAAATATTGCATTTTTTTCAAAATTTTCGCTCTATTTTTGTTTATAGCGCAAAAAATTAAAAACACAGAGGTTATCAAATACCACCTAAAGAAAGCTCTATTTGTGGGAAAAAAAGGATATCAATTTTGTTTGGAGCCACGTCGCGCGGCCGCGCAATTGTCAGTCAAAGCAACGCAGTGCCAAATCGCAAAATGTGCTCTCGTCTTTGGCCAGCCAAATGGTCCGGGGCTTAAGTGGTTAAAATCCATACCAGACCCAAAGGGCCTGGTGTGGACTGGGTGGGGAACCCATGCCATTTTTTTTTCTTAATTCTGTTATAGGGTTCGCCTTAACCACTTCAATACACTGTATTATATACTGTACACTGAATACAATGTATATATATATATATATATATATATATATATATATTAATTATATATTAGACTGCCTGCACTGTATATATTCTACACTGCCTATATATATATATATATATATATATACACACTATAAATATATACTATATGGTATATGTATATATATATATATATATATATATATATATATATATATATATATATTTTTTTTTTTTTTTTTTTAAACAGAAATTTTTATTAAACAAATCAGCATTACATTACAGAATGATTTAGAACATTCAAAGTATAGAGGAAAATGACAGTAAATAAAAAAAATAAATAAAAATAAAAATAAAAAAATCAACCTACAAATATATATTTATTTATACACTGCCTGCACTGTATATATAGTCTACACTACACTGACTACACTGTGTTTGTGTGTATATATATCTTAAACTGCCTGCAAGCTACTAACTAACCTGCGTCTAGTTAATGTTCTCTCAATCATTACACTATATACGGCCACCCCCCTGAGCCATGATTGGCTAAAGGCACCCTGCCTTTGGCCAATCATGACTCTCACAGCAGAGCGTGGTGTGATTGGCCAAAGCATACAGGTCAGGTGCATGCTTTGGCCAATCAGACACCAATGCACTACGATCTCGCAGTGCATTATGGGGCATTCCGCGGTGCTCGAATTTGCCACAAACGCCCAGGCGAACACCTGATGTTAGTATCGAACTCATGTTCGACTCCAACATCGGGACCATCCCTACATAAGATAATAAAGGCAGCTTTGCTGCAATATTCACCTTTAGGATTTCCACCTATTTTGTTTGGCTGCTAGATTTCCTCAGTCTGATGGCTGGCATCCTTCAACCCACTTCTTGTGAGCCCAGGTTGTCCTGGACCCACCTCAGCCAGTGACTGCACAGTAAAAAAAAGAAACAGCACAGAGATTAGCTCACCTCTGCTGTCTCCTCCTATCGGCACACTCAATGTCAGTGCATGAACTGAATGGGTCCTTGTGCTACTTCTATCTCTCTCACGCCAGCCCTGCTGCAGAGAGACTACAAAAGGCGAATACCAGATCAAATTCAAGTACTTACACTGTTTGCATTAAAACAAAAAAATATTTAATGATGTTTTTATGAATACAGAGCTGCATTGATGTGTGCTCTCTGTCTAGAGTTAAGCTTTAATTTCTCTTGCATGAATGGTTATTCAAAGGGAACTCAGCTTCACCTTATTTGCTAAGTCAAAAGAACATACATTTTGCTAAATAAACTGCTTTTACTCCCTTAGTAAATCAATCCCAATGAATCAAAGATCATTTTCCTTGTTACCGTAGTAGCCAAAGGGTTGTAAAATAGATTAATGCAAAACAGTCCTGTTAAGCAAAGCTCACATTTCTTGGAAGCTAAGGTTAAGTCGAAGCAGATTGATGTGTTGGAGGACAAGGCACCTCAGGCAGATTACTCAAACGTTTTATAGTGTGGACAAGGAAAAAAAAGGAAAGCAGGCAGCATTGTGTTGTAGATCTGGTGCAAGCCCTTTGCTTTGAGCCACCATTGTATAGCTAACGCTTCTTATTTTAATCAATTTCTGTGTGCTTCTCCAAAAAGTCTAGCAGTTAGGAGACTTTCATCTGTTTTTGGCATTGACTGTAGTGTCTGGGATAAGGCTGAAAGATATCCCAACACAAGAAGGCAAATGGAAAAGTTCCACAACCACAGTCTCAGCAAATGTTTAAGTTTTTCTGCAATATTTGTCTTTTTGCTTAAGTGTGATGGGGTATGTTTCAAGAGACTTCATTTCACGAGGTCCTGGAATATAACTTGATTTTAATTATTTATTTTGTTTCCACTTCTATAATAAAAGAGTATTTGGTTTACCAAAAAAAAATCATGGAGATATTTTAGTCCAATTTCCTGTTCACACAACCATCCTTAAAAGACCTTTGGAACTCTGGCTGACAATCAAACAGTGCATTAATTCAGAGGTGCAGTAGAGGGGCTCATGGATGATAAGCAGGATCGTTTTTAAGGCAGGGCAAAAAGGGCAGCTGCCCTGGGCCCCATCATCATTGTGCAGACCAAAGCAGCTGCCTCATACTTGCCAATCATCCCTGTTTAAATTCCCTTG
This sequence comes from Lithobates clamitans, assembly GCA_037952925.1. Classification (NCBI taxonomy): domain Eukaryota; kingdom Metazoa; phylum Chordata; class Amphibia; order Anura; family Ranidae; genus Lithobates; species Lithobates clamitans. The sequence continues at coordinate 3,741,044 of JBBGZY010001054.1, read as the reverse complement.
TCCAGTGAAGTTTTAGTCCCGTGCTGTGTCCCGATATCTCAGTGTGAAGCTCTGTTACTAAATTTACTCAGCTGTGTCCTATTGCCGTGTACAGATGACTCACCTGAAGACACTGTGTTTACATGTATTTAACCTGCATTAATATGTAAGTAGAGGCGCCATTGATATGTAAATAGCCGTGGACCGACAACATTGATATGTAAATAGAGGTGACATTCATATGTATATCATGCCCCCTGAGGTCAAATTCATAATCACTTCTGATAAATGCTGCCCACTGGGGTGGTAAAGGGGCATGCTGGAAAGTCTTGCCTACAGCTGTCGTCATTAAGCCTAACATCATATAGAGAAAGGGGGGGGGGTGTGGAGGCGCCAACTGTAGTAGCCTATTTATGCAAAATGAAAGTTAGTGTGAAAGTTACACTTACTGGTTCACAGGGTGGAGGTGTCTTTTAAAATTGGCAGTGTCCTGGGATGTGCTGGTGTCCTGTTGCTGGCTCGGATCTCGTCCCTTCAGCTGTCTGGGTGTAGAATCTGGTCACAGGCTGAACCGCTGCATCCAGTGTATGGAGAGCTCCACGCTGACCACTCTGGAGCGCGGAAGCGGAAATGACGTCACTGGTGAACGGCAAGCATCCAGACTGGTGTTGGGGATAGTACAGGCTACGCGCTCGGGGCTCACAGCTCCTTCTACTGGCCTTTTTGCTCTCAGGAGGAGAGCAGCTTAAATATACACGCAACAGCCAGCAAACCCATATCTTCCAAAAAGCACAAAAATAATTTAAAAAATTGAAAGTAAAAGAGTGAAGAATTAAAAATGTGATGAACTGGGGGTCAGTTTAATGCAATATATGAATAATAATTATAAATGGAATTGAAATAAAATATTTAAAAAAAAAATAAAAATAAAAATAACAATTTAAAAATAATAAAAATAAAATAAAAAAATAAAAAATAAAGAAAATGAAAAAATTGTAATAAAACAGAAAAATAGTGGATTAAAATGCACTGGAATACACATTATAAGGATGAGCTCGGGAGGGACATGAAGGGTGGGGGGAGTTGTTTTCTTAGACATGGAGTTGCTATCTGGGCACGTAAGGGGGCAAGGGTCCCCCAGGTGACTGGGTGATAAGAAGGCAAGTGACCATGGAGGTATTCTTTTGTTGTAAAAAACCCTCTAAATGGTTTGTATAGAGATAAAGAAAAAAAAAATATATATATAATGAATTATTTATAAAGGTGCAGCGCTAAATTTTTAAAACGAAAAAATTGATACATCAGGTGAAAACCATGCTGAAACCAGAAAACTAAGGCAGTCAGTATGAAATAGTGCTAATAATGAAACAAATATAAATCACCCAAGTGACATTTATAATCCTATATAGGTAATCAGATAATTGAATAAACAATATGTGGCTAAAAGTCCTCAAAAGCGGATCAGTGTAATCCACAGTAACAGTGTTCAAAGTCCAAAAACAAAAGAGAGTGATCAGTGAAGGTCTAATCGACACTGTGATGAAGAAGGAGTCCCTTGTTCCATAGGGCAAAACACCCAGGTGAATAGGTTGTCTCCTTACCAATCCCCAGCCAATCCCCAGACGACGTCCGCTAGTGACGAAAGGCGTAGGGAGGAGCCTGCATCTCTGACGTCATCACGCCTTCCTCTTCGGAGGAGTAGGATTACCGGCGATAGGAAGCCTCGAGAGACGCCGCCATCTGGATACTCTGTTGGCCCGTTTTGATTGCCTATATTCTGCCTATATTCAAGCATCTTCCTGTAAGTGCAAATCTGTTTGAGTTTAATAAATTGTCTTACATACTGCACTATGGGAGCTTTTTCTGTTTTCTATTCTGAGTAATACTGCTGACCACAGACGGAACAACTCCTGGTCCCTCCTATCCCTTTTGCTGATGATACGGATGTTATGGCCTTGGAGTCCCTGTAAGGTTTTTGGGAGACTACAACTCCCTGGGCTCGGTGAGACCAACTTATTTTTCTTCACAGCTGGTAAGGAGACAACCTATTCACCTGGGTGTTTTGCTCTATGGAACAAGGGACTCCCTCTTCATCACAGTGTCGATTAGACCTTCACTGATCACTCTCTTTTGTTTTTGGACTTTGAACACTGTTACTGTGAATTACACTGATCCGCTTTTGAGGACTTTTAGCCACATATTGTTTATTCAACTATCTGATTACCTATATAGGATTATAAATGTCACTTGGGTGATTTATATTTGTTATATTATTAGCACTATTTCATACCGACTGCCTTAGTTTTCTGGTTTCAGCATGGTTTTCACCTGATGTATCAATTTTTTCGTTTTAAAAATTTAGCGCTGCATCTTTATATATAATTTGTGATTTTGACTTTTGTATTGTAGACTTTTGGTGCGGGTTGCTCATTTTTTGTTTATTTATAATTTAATCAACAAGCACAATTTTTAGCACAGCGGTTGGCCAATTTGGCCTTTATTCCTTACATATATATATATATAATGAAAAAGTAAAAATAAAAAGGGGGGGAGGGAAATAAGCTACAACAAAGAATGTGTTTCTATTCCCTCATTGAGTCCCCCTGGCGAGAGAGTACCCAATGAATATATCCAGTAGGCCTCCTGCTGACATAAGCGTTTGAAACGTTCTGCAGCAGGAAGACCTCTGGGCATGGCCTCAATAACCCAAACTCTGAGGCCCATGGTGGATTTTTGGTGTCCCTTCAAAAAATGAAGAGGGACACTATGCTTGTCCCAGCCCTTTTCTATGAAACGCTTGTGTTCGCCAAAACATTGGCGTAGGGGGCGTATGGTCCTACCCACATAAAAGGGGCCACATGGGCAGGTCAGACAGTACACTACGTACTCACTAGAGCAATTGTAAAATTCTTTTATGGTATATGTTTTATCTTTGACAGTGAAGTTTTTTTGTCCATGGTCAACAAATTTGCAAGTGAGACATAATTTTTTGTTGCATTGATACATTCCTACTAAAGGAATTAGGGTAATGTGTGAGGCTGGAGTGGGTGGAACATTACGGATTTTACTGGGTGCTATCTTACTTTTTATATTTTTTGCTTTGCGATATGAAACCTTGGGTAGTTGGGTAAGGGAGGAACCTAGAAAGGGGTCTCCAAGCAGGATGCACCAATGTTTGGCTATGATGTTCTCCATCTTCTTGTGACAGTCATGAAATTGGGTGGTGAAACGTGTTGGTTGTAGATCATCTGATGTTTGGGTTTGGGTGGAGGTTTCTTTACCTGTTGGAGGAAGGCCTCTTGTACCAGATGTGGTGGGTATCCTTTGTTCTGAAATTTGTTGGAAAGGAGTTTACCCTGTGTGTAGTAATCTTCGTCCTTGGTGCAATTCTGCCGAATTCTGTGAAATTGGCTCTTCGGTAAATTATCAATCCATGTTGGATGGTGACAGCTCTGGTAGTGAATATAGGAATTCACAGCGGTAGGTTTGACAAAGTTTGTAACATGTATTTCAGATTCACTATGAAAAAGTTCCAAGTCCAAGAAGATTCGTTTTTTGGGGTCTATGACATGAGTGAAAGATAACCCTAGAGAGTTGCAGTTGCAATGCTTGACAAAGGACTCTACACTCTCTGATGTGCCCTACCAGATCATAATAATGTCATCGATGTAACGCCCATAGTATATGATATGGGCGGCAAAGGGGTTGTTGTGTGAGCCGTACTGTAGTTCCCAATAGCCCAAGGTCAAGTTGGTGTAGCTTGGGGCAAAATTGGCACCCATGGCGGTACCTTGAGTTTGTAGATAGAAGGTGTGGTCAAACTCAAAATATTTGTGTTCTAGACAGAATTGTGTGGCCTCCAGGATGTACTGTGCCTGTCTGGGATTAATGAGGGGGTCCCCAGAGAGAAAATATTCTACTGCTCTGAGGCCTACTGCGTGGGGGATGGAAGTATATAGAGATGTAATATCCAAGGACACCCACTGGTAGGTGGGTTCCCAGGTGTAGAAGGAAAGCATTTCCAATAGGTGGGTACTATCTCTAATATAAGATGGGAGGTGTTGCGCAAGGGGTTGGAGAAAATGGTCTATGTACATAGAAAACCCGCTGGTGATGCTTTCCATGGCAGCTACTATGGGACGGCCTGGTGGGTTAGACTGATCCTTATGGATTTTTGGTAAATGGTAAAAATAGGGAGTTTTACGAAAACCTTTGATGAGGAATGACAGTTGAGCTTTGGAAATAATATCATCTTCTAGGGCTCTGTGGGCTAATTTTGTAGCTTTCAGGGTGAATTCTGGTAAGGGATCATGGGTAAGTTTTGAATAAGTGTTGGTGTCGGATAACAGTCTGAGTGATTCCGCCATGTAGTCTGAACTATTCTGTATTACAATGCCGCCCCCCTTGTCTGCTGCCTTTATGATGATGTTGTGATTGTTGGTTAATTCATCCAGGGCCTTTTGTTCTGTTTTGGAGAGGTTAGCTCTTTTCTTGGGAGCTGATTTACACATTTGGAGAAGATCGGTATACATGACTTGATAAAATGTTTGTAAATAGGGGCCTTTTTTATGTACTGGGTTGAAGATGGACTTGGGTTTGAATTTTGTATGTTAAATCAAAGGGGATGTTTGATAGTGTTGAGTGTACAATTCCATATCTGCAAAGGGATTTTCTGTATGGAGTTCATCTGGGTCCAAGATGATGGAGGAATCTGTGTCTGTGTCTATCAAGAGGGCATCATGGTTAATGGTTTCAATGGTTTCTTCCGAGGGTGGGGGTTTGAGGCCATGCCCAGAGGTCTTCCTGCTGCAGAACATTTCAAACGCTTATGTCAGCAGGAGGCCTACTGGATATATTCACTGGGTACTCTCTCGCCAGGGGGACTCAATGAAGAAATAGAAACACATTCTTTTTTGTAGCTTATTTCCCTTCCCCCCCTTTTTATTTTTACTTTTTCATTTTATATATATATATATATATATATATATATATATATATATATATATATATATATATATATATAAATATTTTCTTTATCTCTATACAAACCATTTAGAGGGTTTTTTACAACAAAAGAATACCTCCATGGTCACTTGCCTTCTTATCACCCACTCACCTGGGGGACCCTTGCCCCCTCACGTGCCCAGATAGCAACTCCCCGTCTAATAAAACAACTCCCCCCTCCCCCCTCCCTTCATGTCCCTCCCAAGCTCATCCTCATAATGTGTATTCCAGTGCATTTTAATCCACTATTTTTAAACTAGGCGATGGGGGGGAGGGTCCAGAGACAGTGATAGCCAGCGCGGAAGATATTCCAGAGGGTAGTATTGGGGGCATTAGTGATAGGTTATCCAAAGCACAAAAACACAAGGTGAGTATAGTAGCAAGTCCTAGTTGCAATCTTGAAACACCCAATACGAGGACAATATGCGACCGGTCTAAACTATGTGGCATGTTCACCAATGCCAGGAGCATGGTGGACAAGATGGGTGAACTAGAGATACTGTTGTACAAGGAGGATTTGGATTTTGTGGGAATTTCAGAGACCTGGTTCAACAGCTCTCATGATTGGCTAGCAAACATTCAAGGGTATACCCTATACTGCAAGGATAGAGAGGGTAAAAAAGGGGGAGGGGTATGCCTATATATCAAGAATAATGTACAAGTGAATGTGAGAGATGACATCACTGAGGGAGCTAGTGAGGAGGTGGAATCCTTATGGGTAGAGCTCCAAAGGAATTAAGCTAAGGGGAAATAATACTGGGAGTATGCTATAGGCCCCCTAACCTGAGGGAGGAAGTGGAGACGGATCTCCTATCACAAATTGGATTAGCAGCAAGGATGGGAAGTGTTATCATAATGGGGGATTTTAATTATCCAGACATAGACTGGGCGGAGGGAACCGCGCATTCATTTAAGGCTCGCCAGTTCCTTAATGTCTTGCAGGACAATTTTATGGGTCAGATGGTAGACGCACCAACTAGAAATAAAACATTACTGGATCTACTGATTACCAACAATACAGACCTGATCACAGATGTGGAAATACGGGGCAATTTAGGTAACAGCGATCACAGGTCAATTAGTTTCAGTATAAATCACACAAATAGGAAACATGAAGGGAACACAAAGACACTGAATTTCAAAAGAGCCAACTTCCCTAAACTACAAACATTGCTAAAAGGCATAAATTGGGATAAAATATTAGGAACAAAGAATACGGAGGAGAGATGGGTTTGCTTTAAGAGCATATTAAATAAGGGCATTAGCCAATGTATCCCATTGGGTAATAAATTTAAAAGAGCGAACAAAAATCCTGGATGGCTTAACTCCAATGTAAAAATGCATATAAAAGCAAAAGAGAAGGCCTTCAAAAAATACAAGGTTGAGGGATCATCCTCAGCATTCAGACTTTATAAAGAATGCAATAAGAAATGTAAGGGTGCAATTAGGACGGCTAAGATAGAACATGAAAGACACATAGCGGAGGAGAGCAAAAAAAAATCCCAAGAAATTCTTTAAGTATGTAAACAGTAAAAAAGGGAGGACAGACCATATTGGCCCCATAAAGAATGAGGAAGGACATCTGGTTACAAAGGATGGGGAGATGGCAAAGGTATTGAATTTATTCTTCTCCTCAGTATTCACAAGTGAATCGGGGGGCTTCAGTAACCAAAACTGCAGTGTTTATCCTCATGACACAATACAGGAAGCACCTACATGGTTAACAGAGGACGGAATTAAAATTAGACTTGAGAAACTTAACATTAATAAATCACCGGGACCAGATGGCTTGCATCCGAGGGTACTTAGGGAACTCAGTCAGGTGATTGCCAGACCGTTGTTCCTAATTTTTACAGACAGTCTATTGACTGGAATGGTACCAGCTTATTGGAGAAAAGCCAATGTAGCACCAATATTTAAAAAGGGCCCAAAAAACATCCCTGGGAATTACAGACCAGTTAGCCTAACATCAATAGTATGTAAACTCTTGGAGAGGATGATAAGGGACTATATACAAGATTTTAGTAATAAGAATGATATCATTAGCAGTAATCAGCATGGATTCATGAAGAATCGTTCTTGCCAAACCAATCTATTAACCTTCTATGAGGAGGTGAGTTGCCATCTAGATAAAGGAAGGCCCTTAGACGTGGTGTATCTGGATTTCGCAAAAGCATTTGACACAGTTCCCCATAAACGTTTACTGTACAAAATAAGGTCCGTTGGCATGGACCATAGGGTGAGTACATGGATTGAAAACTGGCTACAAGGGCGTGTTCAGAGGGTGGTGATAAATGGGGAGTACTCAGAATGGTCAGGGGTGGGTAGTGGGGTTCCCCAGGGTCCTGTGCTGGGACCAATCCTATTTAATTTGTTCATAAACGACCTGGAGGATGGGATAAACAGTTCAATCTCTGTATTTGCAGACAATACTAAGCTAAGCAGGGCAATAACTTCTCCGCAGGATGTGGAAATCTTGCAAAAAGACCTGAACAAATTAATGGGATGGGCGACTACATGGCAAAGGAGGTTCAATGTAGAAAAATGTAAAATAATGCATTTGGGTGGCAAAAATATGAATGCAATCTATACACTGGGGGGAGAACCTCTGGGGGAATCTAGGATGGAAAAGGACCTGGGGGTCCTAGTTAGGCTCAGCAATGGCATGCAATGCCATTGCTGCTGCTAATAAAGCAAACAGAATATTGGCATGCATTAAAAGGGGGATCAACTCCAGAGATAAAACGATAATTCTCCCGCTCTACAAGACTCTGGTCCGGCCGCACCTGGAGTATGCTGTCCAGTTCTGGGCACCAGTCCTCAGGAGGGATGTACTGGAAATGGAGCGAGTACAAAGAAGGGCAACAAAGCTAATAAAGGGTCTGGAGGATCTTAGTTATGAGGAAAGGTTGCGAGCACTGAACTTATTCTCTCTGGAGAAGAGACGCTTGAGAGGGGATATGATTTCAATTTACAAATACTGTACTGGTGACCCCACAATAGGGATAAAACTTTTTCGCAGAAGAGAGTTTAATAAGACTTGTGACCACTCATTACAATTAGAAGAAAAGAGGTTTAACCTTAAACTACAAAATTGGAAATGTGTCTGCACACGGAGTGGCACCGTGGACACAAACAAAAAAGTAAAACTGTGCCACGTCCTAACGAATTATATAGAGAACAAAACAAGAGGGACTTTTATGGACTTTTTAGGCACAAATCTAACAAGTTGATTAAAAAATATTATTTTATTAGAAAAATACATAACAGACAAAAAACATATTGTCTAAAAACACACCACAACATGTGTATATACTTAAAAATGCTCGCTATACAGCACCATCTATAATGTATTGTTCGGACGTCTGGGTATACTTTCCACAATAAGATCAGTCCGAAATGGTGACTTGATAGCGGGTCTATAATCAGTTCAGATCATGTAATTCTTGAATACTCGACATGTTTCGCGTAAGATTACGCTTCTTCAGGAGCGATACAAGATGTGTTGTGGCTATCAGAACATATAAACATAGCAAAAACATAATGATTAATACAATATATATGGTCACAAAACAGACGTCTCTGATGACGCCACATAGATAATATTTGAAAAGTAAGTGCTGGTTCAGGCGGAGCAACAATGGGTGCGCCAACCAAGGAGGCGATGAAGGGCTAGCTATGGGGGCGTACACAACATGATCTCATATGGTGTTAAAAATGTATAGCCGTAGGGAGAGTTCATGCAGTAGGTACAAATTTTATTCCCAATGCCTGAAAAAGTAGGGGGAGAGAGAGGGGAGAAAAGGGAAAACGTAGGAGGGGGGGGGAGGGGGGGGGGGCGGGAACAGGAAGGGGAGGAAAGGGAAAGGGGGGAAGGGGGGGAAAAGGATATGGAGACAAGGAAATGGAAAGGGGGGGGGAAAGAAAGGGGAGGGAAGAAAGAAAAAGTTGGAGGAAATACTCACATTGTAGAAACCGTATAGAAATATATCAAGGATAATGAACCACAAGCCCAGGTAGATATAGATATAGATAAATCTATTTGCCGGTTTTTCCGGCCCCTGTCTGGGCTTGTGGTTTATTATCCTTGATATATTTCTATACGGTTTCTACAATGTGAGTATTTCCTCCAACTTTTTCTTTCTTCCCTCCCCTTTCTTTCCCCCCCCCTTTCCATTTCCTTGTCCCCATATCCTTTTCCCCCCCTTCCCCCCTTTCCCTTTCCTCCCCTTCCTGTTCCCGCCCCCCCCCCCCCTCCTACGTTTTCCCTTTTCTCCCCTCTCTCTCCCCCTACTTTTTCAGGCATTGGGAATAAAATTTGTACCTACTGCATGAACTCTCCCTACGGCTATACATTTTTAACACCATATGAGATCATGTTGTGTACGCCCCCATAGCTAGCCCTTCATCGCCTCCTTGGTTGGCGCACCCATTGTTGCTCCGCCTGAACCAGCACTTACTTTTCAAATATTACCTATGTGGCGTCATCAGAGACGTCTGTTTTGTGACCATATATATTGTATTAATCATTATGTTTTTGCTATGTTTATATGTTCTGATAGCCACAACACATCTTGTATCGCTCCTGAAGAAGCGTAATCTTACGCGAAACATGTCGAGTATTCAAGAATTACATGATCTGAACTGATTATAGACCCGCTATCAAGTCACCATTTCGGACTGATCTTATTGTGGAAAGTATACCCAGACGTCCGAACAATACATTATAGATGGTGCTGTATAGCGAGCATTTTTAAGTATATACACATGTTGTGGTGTGTTTTTAGACAATATGTTTTTTGTCTGTTATGTATTTTTCTAATAAAATAATATTTTTTAATCAACTTGTTAGATTTGTGCCTAAAAAGTCCATAAAAGTCCCTCTTGTTTTGTTCTCTAACCTTAAACTACGTAGAGGGTTCTTTACTGTAAGAGCGGCAAGGATGTGGAATTCCCTTCCACAGGCGGTGGTCTCAGCGGGGAGCATTGATAGCTTCAAGAAACTATTAGATAATCACCTGAATGACCGCAACATACAGGGATATGTAATGAAATACTGACACATAATCACACACATAGGTTGGACTTGTTGTCTTTTTCCAACCTCACCTACTATGTAACTATGTAACTATGTAACTCCCCCCTCCCCCCCTCTCTTCATGTCCCTCCCAAGCTCATCCTCCTAATGTGTATTCCAGTGCATTTTAATCCACTATTTTTCTGTTTTATTACAATTTTTTTATTTTCTTTATTTTTTATTTTCAATTTTTTTATTTTTTTATTTTATTTTTATTATTTTTTAATTTTTATTTTTATTTTCATTTTTATTTTAAAAAAAATATTTTATTTCAATTCCATTTATAATTATTATTCATATATTGACCCCAGTTCATCACATTTTTAATTCTTCACTCTTTTACTTTCAATTTTTTAAATTATTTTGTGCTTTTTGGAAGATATGGGTCCGCTGGCTGTTGTGGTTCCACAGCCACAGACCTCCAGCCCATACACTTAAATCTAATTGCCTTCACCATATATTTAAGCTGCTCTCCTCCTGAGAGCAAAAAGGCCAGTAGAAGGAGCTGTGAGCCCCAAGCGCGTAGCCTGTACTATCCCCAACACCAGTCTGGATGCTTGCCGTGCACCAGTGACGTCATTTCCGCTTCCGCACTCCAGAGTGGTCAGCGTGGAGCTCTCCATACACTGGATGCAGCGGTTCAGCCTGCGACCAGATTCTACACCCAGACAGCTGAAGGGACGAGATCCGAGCCGGCAACAGGACACCAGCACATCCCAGGACACTGCCAATTTTAAAGGACACCTCCACCCTGCGAACCAGTAAGTGTAACATTCACACTAACTTTCATTTTGCATCAATAGGCTACTACAGTTGGCGCCTCCACACCCCCCCTTTCTCTATATTTATTACTAACAGAGGTAATGGACACCCTCTGAGGATGGCTGCCTCCTTATTCCAGATTTTAATTGCCTGATGTTAATGTGCTATTACAGCTACCATTGCACCATTTACTCTAGACATCACACTTTACAGAGTGCCGGAACCCCCCTTTTTTTACTGAAGCCTAACATCAGCCTGTTCTTCAAAAGTAAGCAAATTGGAGGTGGAACACTTTTTCAAAATAACATGATGCCGCAGCACCATGAATTTCGGTGCATGTAAATACGCACATCCCAGCAGATGCATGAGGGTGTCATTAACAATTAATGACACTGCTGTGTATCTGCTAAAGGGCAGCACGTTTCTGTGGTGTCAGGAAAGCAATTTTGCATTTCCGATACACACAAATGTGAACGCAGGCTAAATGTCTCAGTTACATTGGTGGTCAGTGTAAATTTTCTCATTACATTGGGGCTTGGTGTACAATACGTAAAATAAAAATACTAAAGCGCTGATATGAATATCCAAAAAATGGCAAAAAATTGTAGATAAATAAATGAATCAAGCTGCAACCATTATAAATAGTGCTCTGACACCTTATGAAAAATTAATAAAGTAAACAACGGTGCGCTAAACTCAACCTCCTATTTTTGATGCAGTGGTAATAGTACATATATTATATATATCTATATACACTTACAGTGCTACAATCCTCCGTGACAAAATAATAATCAAATAAATAAATTTAAAAAGTTAACTAAAAAAGTTTGGTGATTGAGTAATTAAATCAATTCCTCCGTGTAAAAGCAATAATCAAAGGAAGCCACCTGTGTGGATAGCCTGTTCACAGCAGTCCTATCAACAAACAATCCCTCATCCAGAGTCCTGCCGGCTTCTTACAATTTTCAGTGTTCTTTCAGGGTTTCAGTGTATAGTGGTTCTCACGTAAAATCAGAAAGAAAAGCATATCATTGCGCAATGCTGATTAATAATAAATTCTCCAAAGGCTCAGTAATTGCACTCACATTTGATGATAAACAACCAGCGCATATACAGCAATCAGACGCTTGTATCGAGTGTCTTCTCACTCCTCATCTAGTATGCACAAGCACCATAGATGTCATCACTAGGCTCCTCCCGACGCATTGTGCCACATGTCATGTGACTTTTTCAAGGGTGCCCTTGAAAAAGTCACGTGACATGTGACGCAACGCGTCGGTAGATTTTATGTGAGAACCACTATACACAGAAACCCTGAAAGAACACTGAAAATCGTAAGAATTCGGCAGGACTCTGGGTGAGGGATTGATTGTTGATAAGACTGCTGTGAATGGGCTATCCACACTCAGGTGGCTTCCTTTGATTATTGCTTTTACACGGAGGAATTGATTTAATTACTCAATCATCAAACTTTTTTAGTTAGCTTGGTATACAATCCTTTCATTCACACTAGCGGCCAGTGTGAAGGTCCCCCTTGTGTAAATCTCTCTTTACATTGGTGGTTACTGTGAATGCTCCTATTACATTAGTGGTCAGTGTGAAGCCCCATTACATTATTGGTCATTGTAAATCCCCATTGCATTAATGGTCAGTGTAAATCCTGATTATATTAGTGGTCAGTGTAGAAACTCCTCTTTATATTGGTAATTGGTAAAAAAAATCCAAACTTGCATTTGTGGTCAGTTTCAAATCCTCCCTTACATTGGTGGTACACCACCTTTAAGTTGGTGGTGAGTGTAAATCCCCCCTTACATTGGTGGCTAGTGTAGAAATCCCTCTTTATTGGTTGTTGATGTAAAATCCCCCATTACATTGGTTGTCAGTGTAAATTCTTCATTACATTGGTGATCAGTGTACATTTTCCTTCACATTGGTGGTAAGTGCAGAATTGCTCTTACACTGGTGGTCAGTGTAAATCCCCCTTTATATTGGTGGTGAGTGTAAATCCCCCCTAACATTGGTGGTCATTGGAGGTCATGGAGGTCATTGTATGTTCCTCCTTACACTGGTGGTTGGTGAAAATGCTCCTATTACATTGGTGTCAGTGTAGAAATTGCCACTGATCCCAGGAGTCCTAGGATCCCTAGGAATTTTCTGTCTATTGATGGGTCCCCTCACCTCCCCAGTCCATGGTGTGCAGACAGTTAGGAGATAATGTGCTATAACTTTTGGCAACCAATCGGTGAGCAGTATGGATGTGCATTAACCTCATGCAACCAATCATTCAGCGGTAAGGATATGCAGTAACCTCTAGCAACCATTCAGTGAGCAGTAACAATGTGCAGTAACCTCTAGCAACCAATTGATGCGTGGTAAGGATGTCCAGTAACCTCTAGCAACCAATCAATGAGCAGTATTGATGTACAGTAATCTCTAGCAACCAATCAACAAGCAGAAGTCATGTGCTGTAACCTCTAGCAAATAATCAGTGAGCCATAATGTGTACAAAGCAAAGACTCTTTGTTATGTTGAAAGTGCAGGTAATCACCAAGGCATGCAGCAGTCATACAGAGATTTGGCTAAGGAGCTGGCAGTACCTGGAGGCTGGAGCCACATGGATTTTACAGGGGCTCAGGGGAAACCAATGCAGAGCTGTGGAACAGGGAGTACATGAGTGCCACTGGCAGGGGGCCAAACCAGAACTGTAGGGCCAGGGGTCGGATGAAGGGGGGACCGCAACTGTAGCCACGGGGATTGTAGGGGCCGGCCAGAAGTGACGTCACAGCCTGGCGGAAGCCATCCAAAATCCAAAGACTATGAGCAAACCCTGCTGCTGGGGCTGATTAGAAGCTGCTGGTGCCACAGAGGCAGGGAGGATCACACATCGCCGACTGGAGATGCTACATGTTTCGGGGACATGTCCCTTCTTCAGGTTAACCCTGTGGAAGGGGCTTGTCCCTGAAATATGCAGTGTCTCCAGTCCGCAATGTGTGATCCTCCCTGCTTCTATGGCACCAGCAGCTTCTGATCGGTCTTTGGATTCGCTTGGCTGGCATCCGCCAGGCTGTGGCATCACTTCCGGGCACCGGACGCAGTCCGAGCGGCCATTGGACACCGGCCCCTACAGTTCCTGTGGCTACAGTTGTGGTTCCCCCTTCAACGGACCCCTGGCCCTACGGTTCTGGTTGGGGCCCCTGCCAGTGACGCTCCTGTACTCCCAGCTCCATGGCTCTGCATTGGTTTCCCCTGAGCCCCTGTGACATCCATGTGTCTCCAGCCTCCAGTTACTGCCAGCTCCTTATCCAAGTCTCTGTATGACCATTCACAGACTGCTGCATGCCTTGGTGATTACCTTCACTTTCAACGTAATAAAGAGTTTTTGCTTTGTACCTGAGGATTTTGTCTATGTCTGTTGTTCAGGGCTGTTCTTTCCCCTGATTGTTTACAATCACTGCCTGATCTGAATCAGTAAACTGATTGAGTCTAGCTGCTATTTAATGTATGTCTCAGAGCAGGTGGAGAGCGAAGTTGCATGGAGAAGGAGGGGGGCCCCAAGAAAATGTTTGCCCAGGGTTTGCCCAAGTAATATTAAAGATGGCCCTGATGATAAGTGTGCTAACAAAAAGATGTTGTGTTGGCTACAGCAACCAACTAGAATACCCTTTTATTTTTAATGTGGGTTGCATTATTAACAGTAGGTAATGGATGAGCTGTTGTTTTGCAACAGGACATTTTCTTCATACCACACTTTGCATACAGAAGCTCCCAAAATGTTTAAAGCAACTAAACTACCAGTTCTAAATAAGGCACATACCTGTAAAGAGGAAATTAAACATTTAAAAAAGAAAATGTAGTAACTGCGCAGATGAAAAATAATCATGAATCAAAAAAAGAAGCAGTTGGCAATGACACAACAGAACATTTGTGTAAAAACATATAAAAAAACAAAAAAAGATTGCTGCACTAGTGTCTAATGAATAAAACTGGATAATAAATCCATGTAAGTGTCTAAACACTTCTCGTGTTTTCTGGAATGAAGGATAACAGAGACACCCAAAGTGCACCTTCCATCGTGAAGTATAAAAGATGTGTCCGGATAGTTAGACTCCATGTTATAGGGGCCTAGCAAAGCATGGATTCACACTCCCCATTAAGGATCCATCCAAGGAAAGCAGACGAAGATGGCATTGAAATCAACCTTGCTGGTTTTTCCTTGTAAAAATAAAAATATTCTGGGTTAAAAGATTCTGCAGATCACAAACTGGCGTGGTAAGTTGAGCATAGACTCCACCCTATTAGTTTCATCATAACTGACAACATTGGGGTGTGTAAATGTTTACCTCTCCATCCCTCCATGACACCAAACTCTCTTCCACTGCTGTGGAATTGTCCCCGAAGTCTGCTGGGAAATTGACACTTCCAGGAATGGGTCTATTGCAGCTCTTGATGGTTCCCCCCGGCTGAACTCCATGTCACCACTGTATCCTGCAAATGGCAGAGGTCACTCAGTAGAAGGGCTCAATGAGAGCTGCATTGAACTTGTATCAACCTTGCAGCAGGCACATGTCCAGAGGTGCTCAGATGGGAAATATGCACCACCCTTGTCATCTCCTCATATAGGTACATGACAGTATGCCCCTGAGGCAGTGTGGTGAGAGAGCCTTTTCTTATGGTGGGCAACCATGGCTTCTGTTTTAGTACCATGTAGACCTTTAGAAACCTTCATCCCAGGTCTTGAGTAACTGTACTGTTAACACTATGTAAAGTGTTTTGAAGATATTTTGTGTTGTTTGATACATTTATTGTTAAAAGCCTGCTGTGGATATTTAAAGTGTATTTAAAGCTTTTTTTTTGTTTTGGATAGAGTAAGGAATGAATATAATCTTCGTCTATTGTGGTTGCTGTGCCCATAGGGGAGATTCTTTTTATGCCCATGACCATTCACTGAATCAGAAAGTGCTAAGAATTCCAAAATTGGTGGTATGGAGAAATCTTCCAAAATCCTGTTCTGGTGACAATGGACCAAGAAGGGAATTTCTTGTAGACATTTTTGAATGTAGACATTTTATCTCACCTCCTGTTGAATGTTAGGACAGAAAGTGCAGGGACACAGCCAACAAAATATAAACTGACAAGGGTATCAACCTTTTCCTACTCTATCTTAAAAATAAAAGAATAAAAAATAAAAAAGTTGCACAATATAAAATTAGACTTACATTGAGGGTTTTTTGATTTTGCAGTTTTGCTAGAACTTATGCTTCAAAAAACCACTAATATGCTTTGCTTTGGTGTGAATGCAGACTTACAGTGATTTCTTGTCTCTCCTCCAACTAACTAGTTTTCTATTGGCTAAAATAAAAATGCAGAAGCCTGAAAATGCCTGTACAAATGCTCCAAAACAAACGAATAAGCTCAATTGTGAACCTAGCCTAACACCCCCACAATACCCTAGGCGTGTACTGGTCAAGGTACAGTCTTAGGGCCTATCCAAAAATTAGGTGTAAGCAGTAGTAGTATTTTTACCTATTGCGTTTTTTTCACAAAAGATTTACCCCTTGGCGCCAACTGTATGCAGATATGCGGCCCCTTGGCGTGGTGTGGAGTGGTTGCCTATATGCAGCCCCGTGTTTACAAGTTACTGTTCTGAGATCACGCTCCCAGCACGATAGCCGGCAGGGATCAGTAAACTCCTGATGCATACTTACGATCCGGAGCTTTCCGATCACGTGACAGCTGTGACAGCCAATCACAGCAGTCACATGACCTGAACCACGCAAAGAGTATAGTTAACAGTATAGGGAAGCTCATAGTAGCTCACACCAGCACTTAGATTCAACAGCTCTTTTCTCAAATGCCAAAGTGATCAGACCGCTAGTCCAAGCCTGTTTATAAGGTTGCATTTGGGCTGCAGGTCTACTTTTAGAAAGAATTGCAACGATCTCCCAAAGACATTAAACCAGATTTTCATTTAACATCCCAAAGGCTTTGCGGCTTAAAGTTTTAAACCCCATGTGCCACAAATAGAAAAGACTGACATATGTTAGTAGTGTGTACCATAAGCACGTAAATCACATTGTTTCTACCTTTGTATGTCATTCTGTCATCCCATTATGGGCAGCCGAACATATCCAATCTGTGGGCATGTCAACAGCCCGGAGCTCGGGAGACGGAGTCATGACATCACTAGACTCCCCTCCCAACTGTACACCCCACACAAATCTCCTGGCTTGGCATAGCAGCAGGTAAAGCTCGGGGGAGGGATATTTTTTGATGTGTTTGTGGGAGACACATCCCCTTCTCTCATGTTGGTGCATGACTGTCAGGCACAGGAGAGGGGGCGTGGCGACACCATTTTTTTTTTACTGTGTCGGATTTTTTCATTGAAGGAAACCAAAGAGGATTGCAGATGACTGGCTGCTCCTTTCCCAGCCAGACTAGGGACAGATGGCTTGTGCTACTTTGCTGAATAAAGTAGTGTGTTCATTTTAATTTGGAATTTTTCAGGTTTATAACCACTTTAAATCATCTGAATCCTGTTCTAATGAACTGTGCAAAATGTATTTGTATTATCTCATCGCTAAGTCATTGGGCAGCTTTGTTTATGAATAATCTATACACCTATTTGGGAGAAATGAACAGGGCCAAGCAGTTTTATGTCCTAACATGTATTGCTCAAGAGAAATATGAGAATGTGTTTGCAAACTTGAACAGCCTAGGCTGCCAAAGTCTGCTTGCATGTTGACCTATTGATAATACAGAACAGATAGTATAGTACATCATGTGTTTTGTTGTGTCTGAGGTTGCCATGGAATCTGAACTGAGCTGTTCCTTTGAAAGGAACTGTGTCACATTCAAGGCAGTGAGCCAAACACAATGTATAGTTTCCACTGTAAGGACCCCAGACTTGGAACTTCAAATAATGTATGTTAAAGTAATCAACACTACTTATTGACTTGACACAGTGCATGATATAGGCTATTGGAGTGCAACTATTGAGTTTCAATGTTGCTAAGCCTCGAGATCCTTAGGCTACATGCACATGGACTTACTTGCCTGTGTAGTATAAAGACACTGCATACTTCTGGAGACCTCGACTTGCTGGGGGTGCCGTGTTCGCCTGACATTTCTTTCTTTGTATTGCACGACGCTGCTCAGACTACACTCACTCCACTCCTGTTAGTATGCTCCTGCAGGAGCAATGCTTTTTTTTTTTCAGCCTTGCACATAAGGTGCCATCATATCTTAGGGGTTCCCAGCCTGGGGTGCTTGCACCCACAGGAAAGGTGAGCTGGAGTTTCAAGGGTGGGGAGCAGCACAGAGTGCCTTGAGCGGCTGGTGTACCTTGATCAGTGGTAATTGGTGGTTGTGTTGCTTAGATAGTAGTCGCGCTGTTTATTAAAACAAAGGAGAGAATAACAGAACTAACATATATAGTTACATAGTTGGTGAGATTGAAAGAAGACACAAGGGGGCGCATGCGCGGAATCTAGCGAGGCAGACATGCATTGCTAGAGCTCCACACCACTGAGGAGAGGAGAGAAGGACAAAGCGAAGTCACCAGGCTTAAAAGGTAACCAGCTGAACCTCCTTGCCCCTGGAAACAAACTGTGGCAGTTTGGGCTGAAATTATGGTACTAGGGGGGAGCCGTGGCCAATCTAAAAATCCTCTCATGAGGGACACACAGGCACGCACCGCAGCTAAAATGGCGCCGGCTCCCTCATCATTCACAGCCTCAGTGTGCTCTCATAGACAGAAACTGTCACAACGGGACTCTCAAATTGAGTCAGAAAATGAACAAATTCTCTCACAAAGCTCCACACAAGCCTCCTCAGCATCCCCAGCATTGCTATTACAATTTGAACGAATGCTCCATAAAGCATTAAAACAGACGTCAGAACAAATAACAAGCAGCCTAACTAAGGAAATCAGAGAACTTGGTAACCGCACTGCAGCTTTAGAAATTAAAATAGATGGAATTGAAAACACAACTCAAGACAATATGACTGAAATGGAAAACCTAAAAGAAGAGAATTTAGCACTCCAAACTAAATTAGTAGACTATGAAAATAGAGCCAGACGATCAAATCTGCGCAAAAGGGGAATTCCTGAATCAGTGACAGATTTACAATCTACAATCACAGCCCTATTCCAAGAATTGCAACCAGCTATTCCAATCGAACGTCTGGAATTGGACAGAGTGCACAGAGCCCTCACAGCTAAAAAGACAGATGGACCCCCACGTGATATAATCACAAAGTTCCATTATTACAGGACAAAAGAACAAATTCTAGCAGCAGCAAAAGAAAAAAGAGAACTGAATTTCCATAGCCACAATTATCAACTTTTTGCTGACCTAACCTACTATTGCTAAAAGACGCTCCATGAAACCCCAGCTAATGGAACTGCAACGGCACAACGTTATGTACCAATGGGGGTTCCCCTTTTCTGTCAGATTCACCTACCAAGGTAAAAAATACAGGAGTACATCTGCAGATGAACTACAACAGACCCTTTTGAAGCTGAACCTGACAGAACCCGCATGCAATAATTCCTCTTCACGCAGAAGAATGGCCTCATCTTCACCTCCAAACAGCACTCCGAAAATTTTGGAGCAAAATGGAAGTCACCATTCCCACAAGAGAAGCCGTTATGCCCCTTCATCCTTAGACCAAGAAGACTCCATGGACTAACAACTTAAATCCTAGTATCTCTTCAGTACACACACTTAGAGACTGTTCTCTAAAAAATTTTTTCGAACATATGACGAAAATGTGACCCTGTCCTAGTATTCACATACTATATAAGGTCATGTTACTACAAGTTGTATGCCTTATTATTACTGGTTCTTAATGGTTTAGACCCTAAAAACACCATAGGGAATTTCTTATTCAGTCATTTAATTTTATCTATAAAAATAGATGAATTACCAGCTGAATAAGTGCAGAAAAGGATCCAAGAGTAACAGGGGGTTTCTACAAACTAAGTATATTATTACTTGAACACCCCCTTTTTCTTTTGAATTTGCACTGATCCATTTAGTTTCAACATACTCTCAAATTTCAGAATTATCATACTTATGTAAGAACATGCTTGAAATATGTGACAGTTTATTTTTGATTGTTCTAGGTTATTAATCCTAAATATATAAGAAACAGAAATTACAATAAATATGTACATAAAAAGTACTTAAACAACTTTATAGTTTCTTAATCTCCAATTTATTAGAAAATCTGTTCCAGTTCAGAATTCCAATAGGTTAAATTTCGAAATATTATAAAAATAGTCATTGTCCCTACTGACGTTCTAAATGGTACATCATTGACCAAATTAGTCAACCTATGGTGATGAAAACACTGCACAATCACCATGGAACAACTAATACTAAAAATATTAGGTAACCTGCACTTCAATCAATGAGGCATCCTTTTGTTACTTTTTGTTATAGCACTTCTCTTCTACAAGCGGAAGATCCGTGTGCCCCGTTAGCCTTCCTCATTTTCCCACCCATAATATGTGGAAGTCTGATGAAGGCATTTTTTCCCCTGATAGAGATCTTTACTCTCTATCACCGGCTACTTGCGATTACTTATATTTATCAATTCAAAAAATGTATCATCTAACATTATATGTTTTTTGTTTCTTCTTCACTCCAGACTCCACTAGATTCTTCTCTACCTTTTCATTTTCTAAGTCCACACAGGACGATCCACACAGTCAGTATTGTATAATAATCGGTAAATCAAACCTATTTGGACTGTTACCATGGCACCATTGAATATCCTATCGCTGAATGTTCAGGGTATAAATGTTCCTCAGAAAAGGACCAAAGCATACCGTACTTTCCATAACAGGAAGGCCCACATTGTGTGCCTACAAGAAACACACTTCACTAATAACTTCACACCTAAATATTTGTCCCCTTTTTACTGTTTCTGCCAGTACCAAACAAAGGGGAACTCTAATTGCATTCCACCGGTCTGCACCATTCATTTTATCATCAGAAATAAAAGACCCAGAAGGTCGTTACCTAATACTCATGGATTACATCATGGATACAGCGGTCACAGTAATTTCCTACTGCACAAAAAAAAGAGATTCACTTATTTTTCCCACCAACACCAATCCTTTACCAGAATTGACCATATTTTTCTAACAATAGGAATGATACCAGAAATCATGGCGTCAGATATAATTCCAATTCCTTGGTCCGACCATAACGCAGTCTACACAACCATAGCCTCAACCATACCGAAAGCTCATGACCCAACTTGGTATCTCACAGACATAATGCTTAAACACCTATCTCACCACACGATAGTTGAACAAGCTCTAAAGGAATACTTGTCAAATAATACTACTCCAGACATTTCCCCTCTAACATTATGGGAAGCTCACAAACCTGTTTTGCGTTTTGTTCTACAGAGACAAATGGCATTACTTAAACGGGAACGCAAACTTCTTGCACGGAAATTAGAATCAAATTTTAATGCAGCCTCTATATCATTCCAGGATAATGCATCCCAGAATACAAAATCTCATTTGGAAAAAAAACAGATTAGAATATGATCTATTTCTCACAGAATCCGTAGATAAATCCCTCAAATGCTTTAAACATAACTTCTATATGAAAACAAACAAACCAGGCACATATTTGGCACGAGCATTTATACTAGCAACCCAGTCAAAATCGTTCACAAATTTCACTCACATGTCGCTTCCTTATACAAGTCAAACAAAGAATTTAACCCTACAGAAGCTGAATCTTTCTTCTCCCAAATTACCTTACCTGAGTTATCTCAGACTCAAAAAACACATTGGAAGGATCTATAACCATAGAAGAAGTTTCTTACACCATTAAAGACCTAAAAATTAACAAAAGACCGGGCCCAGATGGATACTCAGCATTACATTATAAAACATTTTCAGAGATTCTTTCCCCTATTCTAGCTGAAGCTTTCAACATACTTTTAGAAGGACATTCCTTTAGACAGGAAACACTAATGGCAATAGTATGTATGATACCAAAACCCCTCTCTGATGATACTTCCTGCGTAAATTATAGCCCCATTTCTCTTTTAAACCTTGATATCAAAATTTTAGAAAAAATTTTAGCAAAACCCCTTAATAGTATCATAGGTAACCTAATACATAGAGATTAAGGAGGCTTTATGCCAAATAGACAGGCGGACGATAATCTACGCAGGGCAGTGCTTCTAGCACATTTTGCTAAATAGCGAAGAATTCCGTCCTGCTTTTTATCTCTTGATATTAAGAGGGCATTCGATACAGTACCCTGGCAATATATGCACTACTCATTAGAAAAATGGGGCTTCAGCCCCCATTTTATAAAATGGATTGCAGCACTATATAATAAACCTAAAGCGTACATTAAATATGCTGGATACAAATCTGATTCTTTTGGTATTGAAAGAGGAACGCGACAGGGTTGTCCATTATCTCCACTCTTATTTGCCCTTTTATTTGAACCCTTAGCCCAACACATTAGAACAAACCGTACAATAACTGGAATTGAAGTGGGAGGTCTTTCACACAACCTCTGCATGTTTGCAGATGACATTTAGCTTTTCCTATCTTCACAAGTTTCAGGCCCCAATCTATTACCCATTATGATTAACCCCAAGAAATGCCTAGCGCTCAATATTTTGCTTTCCAACACAGAACTAATTTCGGCGAAGGTTGCGCTCCCATTTACCTGGGCAGAGAAATCAATTCCATACCTTGGAATTCAATTGACAGCATCTCATTCAGACTTATTTTCAGCCAATTATCCTCCTTTATTGAAACAGATCACAAATTAATTAAGAAAATAGTCACAACTTCCATTATCCTGGATTGGAAAGATCAACGCAACTAAAATGACTATTCTACCAAAATTACTATACTTGTTCAGAGTTCTCCCTATTCCAATTCCTTCCTATTTCTTGGGACTAGGGATGAGCTTCGTGTTCGAGTCGAACCCATGTTCGACTCGAACATCGGCTGTTCGACCGTCCGTCGAATTGCGAACGATATGGGCCGTTCGCGCCAAATTCGTGTGGCGCGTCACGGCCCATAATTCACTGCGGCATCGCAGTGCATTGCTGGCTGATGATTGGCCAAGCATGCACTATGACCCGCATGCTTGGCCAATCACAGCGCCGTCAGTAGAGAGAGCTGTAATTGGCCAAAGCCAGGGTGGCTTTGGCCAATTATGGCTCAGGGGATTTAGTACACACCCCACACTATATAAGGCCGCCTGCACGGCGGCCCTGTGTAGTGTGTGTTCCGGTGTGCTGAGAGATAGAGAGAGAGAGAGACAGTGTCATTTGATTTGAGTTAGATAGATTAGGCAGAACAGTCAGTCAGTTAGCTGCACTTACAGTGTATTGTGTATATATATGCATCCCAGGTGTAGCATATATATATATACACACTATTCAGTTTAGCTAGATCCGTTCCTGTTATCTTCTATCTAGACTATTTACATTTAGTGCAGTGTGTCCTGCTCACAGTGTTCAGCTAGATCCGTTCCTGCTATTTACATTCAGTGCAGTGCGTCCTGCTCACAGTGTTCAGCTAGATCCGTTCCTGCTATTTACATTCAGTGCAGTGCGTCCTGCTCACAGTGTTCAGCTAGATCCGTTCCTGCTATTTACATTCAGTGCAGTGCGTCCTGCTCACAGTGTTCAGCTAGATCCGTTCCTGCTATTTACATTCAGTGCAGTGCGTCCTGCTCACAGTGTTCAGCTAGATCCGTTCCTGCTATTTACATTCAGTGCAGTGCGTGCTGCTCACAGTGTTCAGCTAGATCCGTTCCTGCTATTTACATTCAGTGCAGTGCGTCCTGCTCACAGTGTTCAGCTAGATCCGTTCCTGCTATTTACATTCAGTGCAGTGCGTCCTGCTCACAGTGTTCAGCTAGATCCGTTCCTGGTATTTACATTTAGTGCAGTGCGTCCTGCTCACAGTGTTCAGCTACATCCGTTCCTGCTATTTACATTCAGTGCAGTGCGTCCTGCTCACAGTGTTCAGCTAGATCCGTTCCTGCTATTTACATTCAGTGCAGTGCGTCCTGCTCACAGTGTTTAGCTACATCCGTTCCTGCTGTTTACATTCAGTGCAGTGCGTCCTGCTCACAGTGTTCAGCTAGATCCATTCCTGCTATTTACATTCAGTGCAGTGCGTCCTGCTCACAGTGTTCAGCTAGATCCGTTCCTGCTATTTACATTCAGTGCAGTGCGTCCTGCTCACAGTGTTCAGCTAGATCCGTTCCTGCTATTTACATTCAGTGCAGTGCGTCCTGCTCACAGTGTTCAGCTAGATCCGTTCCTGCTATTTACATTCAGTGCAGTGCGTCCTGCTCACAGTGTTCAGCTAGATCCGTTCCTGCTATTTACATTCAGTGCAGTGCGTCCTGCTCACAGTGTTCAGCTAGATCCGTTCCTGCTATTTACATTCAGTGCAGTGCGTCCTGCTCACAGTGTTCAGCTAGATCCGTTCCTGCTATATACATTTAGTGCAGTACGTCCTGCTCACAGTGTTCAGCTAGATCCGTTCCTGTTATCTTCCTACTGACAGGCAGGCTTGTCTGGTTACAGTATATAAAGCTACCTGAAGAAAATTACAGGTGTTCTTTTTGATCCTATTAGTACCACGGTCAGGCAGCTAGACTATTTACATTTAGTACAGTGTGTCCTGCTCACAGTGTTCAGCTAGATCCGTTCCTGTTATCTTCCTACTGACAGGCAGGCTTGTCTGGTTACAGTATATAAAGCTACCTTAAGAAAATTACAGGTGTTCTTTTTGATCCTATTAGTACCACGGTCAGGCAGCTAGACTATTTACATTTAGTACAGTGTGTCCTGCTCACAGTGTTCAGCTAGATCCGTTCCTGTTATCTTCCTACTGACAGGCAGGCTTGTCTGGTTACAGTATATAAAGCTACCTGAAGAAAATTACAGGTGTTCTTTTTGATCCTATTAGTACCACGGTCAGGCAGCTAGACTATTTACATTTAGTACAGTGTGTCCTGCTCACAGTGTTCAGCTAGATCCGTTCCTGTTATCTTCCTACTGACAGGCAGGCTTGTCTGGTTACAGTATATAAAGCTACCTTAAGAAAATTACAGGTGTTCTTTTTGATCCTATTAGTACCACGGTCAGGCAGCTAGACTATTTACATTCAGTGCAGTGCGTCCTGCTCACAGTGTTCAGCTAGATCCGTTCTTGCTATTTACATTCAGTGCAGTGCGTCCTGCTCACAGTGCTCAGCTAGATCCGTTCCTGGTATTTACATTCAGTGCAGTGCGTCCTGCTCACAGTGTTCAGCTAGATCCGTTCCTGCTATATACATTTAGTGCAGTACGTCCTGCTCACAGTGTTCAGCTAGATCCGTTCCTGTTATCTTCCTACTGACAGGCAGGCTTGTCTGGTTACAGTATATAAAGCTACCTGAAGAAAATTACAGGTGTTCTATCCCAGCTTAGTGCAGCTACAGGCCATTAGTATGTCTGGAAGGCCAAGAAGGAGAGGCAGACAGTCACAAGCCAATAAGAGAGGGCAAGCAGGCTCTGTGTCTAGTGCTGGTCGTGGAGACGGTGCATCCTCATCAGCACGTGGCCATGGGACACGCTTGGCCTTTTTTTCGGCAGCTGGCCGTGTTGAGCCGCAACATGCGGAAGACTTGGTCGAGTGGATGACCAAGCCGTCCTCATCCTCCTCATCCTCTCTCACCCATGCCCAGGGTGCTTTGTCTGGCAAAGCAGCGGCCTCTTCCCTCAGCTCAATGTCATCAGTGACTCCTTCCCTAGCTCCACCATGTCCTCATGAGGATTCCCTCGAACTGTTTGACCACAGTGTTGGGCACATGCTCCAGGAGGATGCCCAGCGTTTGGAAGGCTCTGATGATGATACTGAGCTCAATGAAGGCAGTAACATGAGCACGGACAGAGGGGGTGCCCAAGAAGGACAGCAATCTGGCAGTCATGCTCCCCCTGCTGCAGCATACTGCCAGGTTTGCTCCAGTGATGAGGAGGGAGGGGATGATGAGGTCACTGACTCAACGTGGGTGCCTGATAGGAGAGAGGAGGAGGAGGAGGAGGAGGAGGAGGAGGTGGCACATCACCAACTAGGCAGGATGCCCTCCAGGGGCCAGCCTAAGGGCAGCACATTGACTGCATCACACCCCAAAGCTCCACATGTGCAGGGCGCTGCAGTCTCTGCGCGTTATTCAAAAAGTTCTTTGGTGTGGGCCTTTTTTGAGACGAGTGCATCAGATCGCACCGCTGCTATTTGCAATATATGTCTCAAGCGTATCTCGCGTGGCCAAAACATCTCCCGCTTGGGTACCACATGCTTGACCAGACATATGTTGACCTGCCATGCAGTTCGTTGGCAAGCGTATCTAAAAGACCCACACCAAAGAACAAAGACGATCTCTCCTTGCTCCTCATCAGCTGAGATTTCCAACCCCACTAGACCTTCAGTCCTCTCTGCGACCTGCAGTGAGAGGAATGAAGGTGTAGAATTAGGTGTGTCACAGCCAAGTACTTATGGGCAATCTGCTTTTGGTACACCGACGTCAGATTGTACCAGGCAAATTTCCCTGCCCCAGCTGCTGCACCGCCGAAAGAAGTTTGCTCCCAGCCATCCACATGCCCAGCGGTTGAATGCTAGCTTGGCAAAATTGCTAGCACTTCAACTGCTGCCTTTTCAGTTGGTAGACTCTGCCCCCTTCCGTGAGTTTGTGGAATGTGCGGTTCCTCAGTGGCAGGTACCCAAACGCCACTTTTTCTCACGGAAGGCGATTCCGGCTCTCTACCGGCATGTGGAAGGCAATGTCCATGCCTCGCTGGACAGGGCGGTCAGCGGTAGGGATGAGCTTCGTGTTCGAGTCGAACCCATGTTCGACTCGAACATCGGCTGTTCGACCGTCCGTCGAATTGCGAACGATATGGGCCGTTCGCGCCAAATTCGTGTGGCGCGTCACGGCCCATAATTCACTGCGGCATCGCAGTGCATTGCTGGCTGATGATTGGCCAAGCATGCACTATGACCCGCATGCTTGGCCAATCACAGCGCCGTCAGTAGAGAGAGCTGTAATTGGCCAAAGCCAGGGTGGCTTTGGCCAATTATGGCTCAGGGGATTTAGTACACACCCCACACTATATAAGGCCGCCTGCACGGCGGCCCTGTGTAGTGTGTGTTCCGGTGTGCTGAGCGATAGAGAGAGAGAGAGACAGTGTCATTTGATTTGAGTTAGATAGATTAGGCAGAACAGTCAGTCAGTTAGCTGCACTTACAGTGTATTGTGTATATATATGCATCCCAGGTGTTGCATATATATATATACACTGTATTCAGTTTAGCTAGATCCGTTCCTGTTATCTTCTATCTAGACTATTTACATTCAGTGCAGTGTGTCCTGCTCACAGTGTTCAGCTAGATCCGTTCCTGCTATTTACATTCAGTACAGTGCTTCCTGCTCACAGTGTTCAGCTAGATCCGTTCCTGCTATTTACATTCAGTGCAGTGCGTGCTGCTCACAGTGTTCAGCTAGATCCGTTCCTGCTATTTACATTCAGTGCAGTGCGTCCTGCTCACAGTGTTCAGCTAGATCCGTTCCTGCTATTTACATTCAGTGCAGTGCGTCCTGCTCACAGTGTTCAGCTAGATCCGTTCCTGGTATTTACATTTAGTGCAGTGCGTCCTGCTCACAGTGTTCAGCTAGATCCGTTCCTGCTATTTACATTCAGTGCAGTGCGTCCTGCTCACAGTGTTCAGCTAGATCCGTTCCTGCTATTTACATTCAGTGCAGTGCGTGCTGCTCACAGTGTTCAGCTAGATCCGTTCCTGCTATTTACATTCAGTGCAGTGCGTCCTGCTCACAGTGTTCAGCTAGATCCGTTGCTGCTATTTACATTCAGTGCAGTGCGTCCTGCTCACAGTGTTCAGCTAGATCCGTTCCTGCTATATACATTTAGTGCAGTACGTCCTGCTCACAGTGTTCAGCTAGATCCGTTCCTGTTATCTTCCTACTGACAGGCAGGCTTGTCTGGTTACAGTATATAAAGCTACCTGAAGAAAATTACAGGTGTTCTTTTTGATCCTATTAGTACCACGGTCAGGCAGCTAGACTATTTACATTTAGTACAGTGTGTCCTGCTCACAGTGTTCAGCTAGATCCGTTCCTGTTATTTACATTCAGTGCAGTGCGTCCTGCTCACAGTGTTCAGCTAGATCCGTTCCTGCTATTTACATTCAGTGCAGTGCGTCCTGCTCACAGTGTTCAGCTAGATCCGTTCCTGCTATTTACATTCAGTGCAGTGCGTCCTGCTCACAGTGTTCAGCTAGATCCGTTCCTGCTATTTACATTCAGTGCAGTGCGTCCTGCTCACAGTGTTCAGCTAGATCCGTTCCTGGTATTTACATTTAGTGCAGTGCGTCCTGCTCACAGTGTTCAGCTAGATCCGTTCCTGCTATTTACATTCAGTGCAGTGCGTCCTGCTCACAGTGTTCAGCTAGATCCGTTCCTGCTATTTACATTCAGTGCAGTGCGTGCTGCTCACAGTGTTCAGCTAGATCCGTTCCTGCTATTTACATTCAGTGCAGTGCGTCCTGCTCACAGTGTTCAGCTAGATCCGTTGCTGCTATTTACATTCAGTGCAGTGCGTCCTGCTCACAGTGTTCAGCTAGATCCGTTCCTGCTATATACATTTAGTGCAGTACGTCCTGCTCACAGTGTTCAGCTAGATCCGTTCCTGTTATCTTCCTACTGACAGGCAGGCTTGTCTGGTTACAGTATATAAAGCTACCTGAAGAAAATTACAGGTGTTCTTTTTGATCCTATTAGTACCACGGTCAGGCAGCTAGACTATTTACATTTAGTACAGTGTGTCCTGCTCACAGTGTTCAGCTAGATCCGTTCCTGTTATTTACATTCAGTGCAGTGCGTCCTGCTCACAGTGTTCAGCTAGATCCGTTCCTGCTATTTACATTCAGTGCAGTGCGTCCTGCTCACAGTGTTCAGCTAGATCCGTTCCTGCTATTTACATTCAGTGCAGTGCGTCCTGCTCACAGTGTTCAGCTAGATCCGTTCCTGCTATTTACATTCAGTGCAGTGCGTGCTGCTCACAGTGTTCAGCTAGATCCGTTCCTGCTATTTACATTCAGTGCAGTGCGTCCTGCTCACAGTGTTCAGCTAGATCCGTTGCTGCTATTTACATTCAGTGCAGTGCGTCCTGCTCACAGTGTTCAGCTAGATCCGTTCCTGCTATATACATTTAGTGCAGTACGTCCTGCTCACAGTGTTCAGCTAGATCCGTTCCTGTTATCTTCCTACTGACAGGCAGGCTTGTCTGGTTACAGTATATAAAGCTACCTGAAGAAAATTACAGGTGTTCTTTTTGATCCTATTAGTACCACGGTCAGGCAGCTAGACTATTTACATTTAGTACAGTGTGTCCTGCTCACAGTGTTCAGCTAGATCCGTTCCTGTTATTTACATTCAGTGCAGTGCGTCCTGCTCACAGTGTTCAGCTAGATCCGTTCCTGCTATTTACATTCAGTGCAGTGCGTCCTGCTCACAGTGTTCAGCTAGATCCGTTCCTGCTATTTACATTCAGTGCAGTGCGTCCTGCTCACAGTGTTCAGCTAGATCCGTTCCTGCTATTTACATTCAGTGCAGTGCGTGCTGCTCACAGTGTTCAGCTAGATCCGTTCCTGCTATTTACATTCAGTGCAGTGCGTCCTGCTCACAGTGTTCAGCTACATCCGTTCCTGCTGTTTACATTCAGTGCAGTGCGTCCTGCTCACAGTGTTCAGCTAGATCCGTTCCTGCTATTTACATTCAGTGCAGTGCGTCCTGCTCACAGTGTTCAGCTAGATCCGTTCCTGCTATTTACATTCAGTGCAGTGCGTCCTGCTCACAGTGTTCAGCTAGATCCGTTCCTGCTATATACATTTAGTGCAGTACGTCCTGCTCACAGTGTTCAGCTAGATCCGTTCCTGTTATCTTCCTACTGACAGGCAGGCTTGTCTGGTTACAGTATATAAAGCTACCTGAAGAAAATTACAGGTGTTCTTTTTGATCCTATTAGTACCACGGTCAGGCAGCTAGACTATTTACATTTAGTACAGTGTGTCCTGCTCACAGTGTTCAGCTAGATCCGTTCCTGTTATTTACATTCAGTGCAGTGCGTCCTGCTCACAGTGTTCAGCTAGATCCGTTCCTGCTATTTACATTCAGTGCAGTGCGTCCTGCTCACAGTGTTCAGCTAGATCCGTTCCTGCTATTTACATTCAGTGCAGTGCGTCCTGCTCACAGTGTTCAGCTAGATCCGTTCCTGCTATTTACATTCAGTGCAGTGCGTCCTGCTCACAGTGTTTAGCTACATCCGTTCCTGCTGTTTACATTCAGTGCAGTGCGTCCTGCTCACAGTGTTCAGCTAGATCCGTTCCTGCTATTTACATTCAGTGCAGTGCGTCCTGCTCACAGTGTTCAGCTAGATCCGTTCCTGCTATTTACATTCAGTGCAGTGCGTCCTGCTCACAGTGTTTAGCTACATCCGTTCCTGCTGTTTACATTCAGTGCAGTGCGTCCTGCTCACAGTGTTCAGCTAGATCCGTTCCTGCTATTTACATTCAGTGCAGTGCGTCCTGCTCACAGTGTTCAGCTAGATCCGTTCCTGCTATTTACATTCAGTGCAGTGCGTGCTGCTCACAGTGTTCAGCTAGATCCGTTCCTGCTATTTACATTCAGTGCAGTGCGTCCTGCTCACAGTGTTCAGCTAGATCCGTTCCTGCTATTTACATTCAGTGCAGTGCGTCCTGCTCACAGTGTTTAGCTACATCCGTTCCTGCTGTTTACATTCAGTGCAGTGCGTCCTGCTCACAGTGTTCAGCTAGATCCGTTCCTGCTATTTACATTCAGTGCAGTGCGTCCTGCTCACAGTGTTCAGCTAGATCCGTTCCTGCTATATACATTTAGTGCAGTACGTCCTGCTCACAGTGTTCAGCTAGATCCGTTCCTGTTATCTTCCTACTGACAGGCAGGCTTGTCTGGTTACAGTATATAAAGCTACCTGAAGAAAATTACAGGTGTTCTATCCCAGCTTAGTGCAGCTACAGGCCATTAGTATGTCTGGAAGGCCAAGAAGGAGAGGCAGACAGTCACAAGCCAATAAGAGAGGGCAAGCAGGCTCTGTGTCTAGTGCTGGTCGTGGAGACGGTGCATCCTCATCAGCACGTGGCCATGGGACACGCTTGGCCTTTTTTTCGGCAGCTGGCCGTGTTGAGCCGCAACATGCGGAAGACTTGGTCGAGTGGATGACCAAGCCGTCCTCATCCTCCTCATCCTCTCTCACCCATGCCCAGGGTGCTTTGTCTGGCAAAGCAGCGGCCTCTTCCCTCAGCTCAATGTCATCAGTGACTCCTTCCCTAGCTCCACCATGTCCTCATGAGGATTCCCTCGAACTGTTTGATCACAGTGTTGGGTACATGCTCCAGGAGGATGCCCAGCGTTTGGAAGGCTCTGATGATGATACTGAGCTCAATGAAGGCAGTAACATGAGCACGGACAGAGGGGGTGCCCAAGAAGGACAGCAATCTGGCAGTCATGCTCCCCCTGCTGCAGCATACTGCCAGGTTTGCTCCAGTGATGAGGAGGGAGGGGATGATGAGGTCACTGACTCAACGTGGGTGCCTGATAGGAGAGAGGAGGAGGAGGAGGAGGAGGAGGAGGAGGAGGTGGCACATCACCAACTAGGCAGGATGCCCTCCAGGGGCCAGCCTAAGGGCAGCACATTGACTGCATCACACCCCAAAGCTCCACATGTGCAGGGCGCTGCAGTCTCTGCGCGTTATTCAAAAAGTTCTTTGGTGTGGGCCTTTTTTGAGACGAGTGCATCAGATCGCACCGCTGCTATTTGCAATATATGTCTCAAGCGTATCTCGCGTGGCCAAAACATCTCCCGCTTGGGTACCACATGCTTGACCAGACATATGTTGACCTGCCATGCAGTTCGTTGGCAAGCGTATCTAAAAGACCCACACCAAAGAACAAAGACGATCTCTCCTTGCTCCTCATCAGCTGAGATTTCCAACCCCACTAGACCTTCAGTCCTCTCTGCGACCTGCAGTGAGAGGAATGAAGGTGTAGAATTAGGTGTGTCACAGCCAAGTACTTATGGGCAATCTGCTTTTGGTACACCGACGTCAGATTGTACCAGGCAAATTTCCCTGCCCCAGCTGCTGCACCGCCGAAAGAAGTTTGCTCCCAGCCATCCACATGCCCAGCGGTTGAATGCTAGCTTGGCAAAATTGCTAGCACTTCAACTGCTGCCTTTTCAGTTGGTAGACTCTGCCCCCTTCCGTGAGTTTGTGGAATGTGCGGTTCCTCAGTGGCAGGTACCCAAACGCCACTTTTTCTCACGGAAGGCGATTCCGGCTCTCTACCGGCATGTGGAAGGCAATGTCCATGCCTCGCTGGACAGGGCGGTCAGCGGTAAGGTGCATATTACCGCTGACTCATGGTCCAGCAGGCATGGACAGGGACGTTACTTAAGTTTCACGGCGCATTGGGTGACTCTGCTGGCAGCTGGGAAGGATGCAGGACAAGGTGCAGTAGTGTTGGAGGTTGTTCCGCCACCACGCCTCCAAAATGCTGATTGTGACACACCTCTCTCCTCCACCCCCTCCTCTTCTTCTTCCTCCATGGCCTCTTCCTCGGAACCAGCGGTGCTCCGTAGGCGTTCAAGGGGCTACGCAAGTACGCAGGCCAAAAGATGCCATGCGGTGCTTGAGCTGGTGTGCTTGGGGGACAGGAGCCACACTGGGGCAGAGGTTCTGTCAGCTCTGCAGGGGCAGGTTCAGAGGTGGTTGACGCCACGCCAACTTAAGGCAGGAATGGTGGTTTGCGACAATGGCACCAACCTCCTCTCTGCCCTCCGACAGGGACAACTGACCCATGTGCCCTGTTTGGCTCACGTCCTTAACTTGGTGGTGCAGCGGTTCTTGGGCAGGTACCCGGGCTTACAGGATGTCCTGAGGCAGGCCAGGAAAGTCTGTGTGCATTTCCGCCGGTCATATAATGCCAGTGCTCGGCTGACGGACCTCCAAAAGGAGTTTAACCTGCCCAAGAACCGCCTAATCTGTGACATGCCCACCAGGTGGAACTCGACGTTGGCCATGCTGCAGCGGCTGCACACGCAGCAGAGGGCCATCAATGAGTACCTGTGCGACTATGGCACCAGGACAGGGTCAGGGGACCTTGGTTTTTTTTCCCCACGCCAGTGGGCCATGATCAGGGATGCATGCACTGTCCTGTCACCATTCGAGGAGGCCACGAGGATGGTGAGCACTGACAGTGCATGCATCAGTGACACTGTCCCCCTTGTCCACCTGTTGGAGCACACGCTGCGTGGAATAATGGACAGGGCACTTGAGGCAGAACAGAGGCAGGAAGAGGAGGACTTCCTTAGCTCTCAAGGCCCCCTTTATCCAGACAGTGTTCCTGCGTGCCCGCCGATCACACAGGAAGAGGAGGAGGAGGAGGAGGAGGAGGAAGATTGTGTCAGTATGGAGGTGGAGCCTGGCACTCAGCATCAGCAGTCTTTAAGGGATCAGTCCCAAGGAACACATGGACTTGTACGTGGCTGGGAGGAGGTGGCTGCGGACGTTGTTGTCCTTAGTGACCCAGAGGACTCCGGACCGAATGCCTCAGCAAACCTACGCTGCATGGCCTCCCTGATCCTGCAAAGCCTGCGTAAGGATCCTCGTATTCGTGGTATCAAGGAGAAGGACCAATACTGGCTGGCAACCCTCCTTGATCCACGTTACAAGGGTAAGGTTGCGGACCTTATCTTGCCATCGCAGAGGGAGCAGAGGATGAAACATCTTCGGGAGGCCTTGCAGAAAGGTCTGTGCAACGCGTTCCCAGAGACTGGGAGGTTACAAACTCCTGTTTCTGGACAACGTGTTGCTGAGGCTTCGGTCAGTCAAAGAAGGAGCGGTGGAGAAGGTGGCCGTCTGACCGATGCGTTCAGACAATTTTTTGGTCCGCAGCCCCAAGGTATGATCGGTTCCAGCAACCATCGCCAGCGTCTGTTTTACATGGTGCAGGAATACCTAGGGGCAAGATCAGACTTGGACACCTTTCCCACCGAAAATCCTCTGGGTTACTGGGTCTTGAGGATGGATCACTGGCCAGAGCTTGCACAGTATGCAATTGAGCTACTGGCCTGTCCTGCATCCAGCGTTCTTTCGGAACGCACATTCAGTGCTGCTGGAGGCGTGGTAACCGATCACAGGGTGCGTCTGTCCACCGACTCGGTCGATCGGCTGACCTTCATAAAAATGAATCAGTCTTGGATCACCACCAGCTACCAAGCACCTGATGCAGATGTAACCGAATAATTTTTTTTGAAATCTCAGATCCCTTCAAAGACTGCCTATGCTGATGCTGAGTGACTATCCCTGAGTAATTATCCTCTTCCTCCTCAATCATCACGCTGATAGCTTGTAAGAACATTTTTGGTTCTGGGCGCCACCACCAGTGCCTAAGGCACAATTTTTCAGCCCCTGTTTAACAGGGGCGTGTAATTACAATTTTTGATGTAATACTTTGCAGCAGGGCTCGTTCCTGCATTCCAACTAGAGTGTCTGTGAGGGGTTGCAGTGTTGTGGCACCAGCACCAGTGCCTAAGACCCAATTTTTCAGCCCCTGTCTAACAGGGGCGTGTAATTACAATTTTTGATGCAATACTTTGCAGCAGGGCTTGTTCCTGCGTTTCAACTAGAGTGTCTGTGAGGGGTTGCAGTGTTGTGGCACCAGCACCAGTGCCTAAGACCCAATTTTTCTGCCCCTGTCTAACAGGGGCGTGTAATTACAATTTTTGATGCAATACTTTGCAGCAGGGCTCGTTCCTGCGTTCCAACTAGAGTGTCTGTGAGGGGTTGCAGTGTTGTGGCACCAGCACCAGTGCCTAAGGCCTAATTTTTCAGCTCCTGTTCAACAGGGGCATGTAATTACAATTCTTGATCTAATATTTCACAGCAGGGCCCTGTGAGGGCTTACAGTGTTTTGGCCACAGCAACACCTAAGGCCCAAATTTCTGCTGAGTATATAGGGCAGGACCCTACTTTCAAACATCTAACTTACAAACGACTCCTACTTGCAAACGGAAGGAGACAACAGGAAGTGAGATGAAATCTACCCCTAAGGAAGGGAAATTCTCTCCTGTAAGAGTTAATATGGGAAAACAATTTTTCCTTTCCACTGATGCTTTCCAATCCTTGTTCCACAAAAAAACCCAAATTTTCAAAAAACATTTTTCATTGGGACAAAAAAGTGAGGTGAAATCTTCTGAAGAGGAGGAAAGACGCAAAACAAATGTCACAGGGGTGATAACCCTTCCCTATGTTTTCCAAAAAGCTTAGAAAAGATTTTTTGGCTGGAGCTAAACACATTAAAAATGTTCAAAATTACAAACAGATTCTACTTAACAACAAACCTACAGTCCCTGTCTTGTTTGCACCGCCTGTATACTGCTGTTCAGAGTATATACGGACCTTTCCTTATTTTAATTTGGGTGCGGGGTTCCCCTTAATATCCATACAAGACCCAAAGGGCCTGGTAATGGACTGGGGGGTACCCATGCCGTTTGTCTCACTGATTTTCATCCATATTGCCATGACCCGACATGACATTAAACCCGCAAGCAGTTTTAAATGAGATTTTTTCCTTTAAAAATGACATTTGGTGCAGGGACTGTTCTAAACATGGGAAACACGCGTCACTTTACAGGCATACTATAGACACCCCCCAGGTACGATATTTAAAGGAATATTTCACTTTTTTTTTTTACTTTAAGCATCATTAAAATCACTGCTCCCGAAAAAACGGCCGTTTTTAAAAGTTTTTTTTGCATTGATACATGTCCCCTGGGGTAGGACCCGGGTCCCCAAACCCTTTTTAGGACAATACCATGCAAATTAGCCTTTAAAATGAGCACTTTTGATTTCGAACGTTCGAGTCCCATAGACGTCAATGGGGTTCTAACGTTCGTGCGAACTTGCGGTCCGTTCGCGGGTTCTGGTGCGAACCGAACCGGGGGGTGTTCGGCTCATCCCTAGTCAGCGGTAAGGTGCATATTACCGCTGACTCATGGTCCAGCAGGCATGGACAGGGACGTTACTTAAGTTTCACGGCGCATTGGGTGACTCTGCTGGCAGCTGGGAAGGATGCAGGACAAGGTGCAGTAGTGTTGGAGGTTGTTCCGCCACCACGCCTCCAAAATGCTGATTGTGACACACCTCTCTCCTCCACCCCCTCCTCTTCTTCTTCCTCCATGGCCTCTTCCTCGGAACCAGCGGTGCTCCGTAGGCGTTCAAGGGGCTACGCAAGTACGCAGGCCAAAAGATGCCATGCGGTGCTTGAGCTGGTGTGCTTGGGGGACAGGAGCCACACTGGGGCAGAGGTTCTGTCAGCTCTGCAGGGGCAGGTTCAGAGGTGGTTGACGCCACGCCAACTTAAGGCAGGAATGGTGGTTTGCGACAATGGCACCAACCTCCTCTCTGCCCTCCGACAGGGACAACTGACCCATGTGCCCTGTTTGGCTCACGTCCTTAACTTGGTGGTGCAGCGGTTCTTGGGCAGGTACCCGGGCTTACAGGATGTCCTGAGGCAGGCCAGGAAAGTCTGTGTGCATTTCCGCCGGTCATATAATGCCAGTGCTCGGCTGACGGACCTCCAAAAGGAGTTTAACCTGCCCAAGAACCGCCTAATCTGTGACATGCCCACCAGGTGGAAC
The DNA here is from genome assembly GCA_037952925.1 of Lithobates clamitans. Classification (NCBI taxonomy): domain Eukaryota; kingdom Metazoa; phylum Chordata; class Amphibia; order Anura; family Ranidae; genus Lithobates; species Lithobates clamitans. The sequence continues at coordinate 3,704,414 of JBBGZY010001054.1, read as the reverse complement.
TCGACGTTGGCCATGCTGCAGCGGCTGCACACGCAGCAGAGGGCCATCAATGAGTACCTGTGCGACTATGGCACCAGGACAGGGTCAGGGGACCTTGGTTTTTTTTCCCCACGCCAGTGGGCCATGATCAGGGATGCATGCACTGTCCTGTCACCATTCGAGGAGGCCACGAGGATGGTGAGCACTGACAGTGCATGCATCAGTGACACTGTCCCCCTTGTCCACCTGTTGGAGCACACGCTGCGTGGAATAATGGACAGGGCACTTGAGGCAGAACAGAGGCAGGAAGAGGAGGACTTCCTTAGCTCTCAAGGCCCCCTTTATCCAGACAGTGTTCCTGCGTGCCCGCCGATCACACAGGAAGAGGACGAGGAGGAGGAGGAGGAGGAGGAGGAGGAGGAAGATTGTGTCAGTATGGAGGTGGAGCCTGGCACTCAGCATCAGCAGTCTTTAAGGGATCAGTCCCAAGGAACACATGGACTTGTACGTGGCTGGGAGGAGGTGGCTGCGGACGTTGTTGTCCTTAGTGACCCAGAGGACTCCGGACCGAATGCCTCAGCAAACCTACGCTGCATGGCCTCCCTGATCCTGCAAAGCCTGCGTAAGGATCCTCGTATTCGTGGTATCAAGGAGAAGGACCAATACTGGCTGGCAACCCTCCTTGATCCACGTTACAAGGGTAAGGTTGCGGACCTTATCTTGCCATCGCAGAGGGAGCAGAGGATGAAACATCTTCGGGAGGCCTTGCAGAAAGGTCTGTGCAACGCGTTCCCAGAGACTGGGAGGTTACAAACTCCTGTTTCTGGACAACGTGTTGCTGAGGCTTCGGTCAGTCAAAGAAGGAGCGGTGGAGAAGGTGGCCGTCTGACCGATGCGTTCAGACAATTTTTTGGTCCGCAGCCCCAAGGTATGATCGGTTCCAGCAACCATCGCCAGCGTCTGTTTTACATGGTGCAGGAATACCTAGGGGCAAGATCAGACTTGGACACCTTTCCCACCGAAAATCCTCTGGGTTACTGGGTCTTGAGGATGGATCACTGGCCAGAGCTTGCACAGTATGCAATTGAGCTACTGGCCTGTCCTGCATCCAGCGTTCTTTCGGAACGCACATTCAGTGCTGCTGGAGGCGTGGTAACCGATCACAGGGTGCGTCTGTCCACCGACTCGGTCGATCGGCTGACCTTCATAAAAATGAATCAGTCTTGGATCACCACCAGCTACCAAGCACCTGATGCAGATGTAACCGAATAATTTTTTTTGAAATCTCAGATCCCTTCAAAGACTGCCTATGCTGATGCTGAGTGACTATCCCTGAGTAATTATCCTCTTCCTCCTCAATCATCACGCTGATAGCTTGTAAGAACATTTTTGGTTCTGGGCGCCACCACCAGTGCCTAAGGCACAATTTTTCAGCCCCTGTTTAACAGGGGCGTGTAATTACAATTTTTGATGTAATACTTTGCAGCAGGGCTCGTTCCTGCATTCCAACTAGAGTGTCTGTGAGGGGTTGCAGTGTTGTGGCACCAGCACCAGTGCCTAAGACCCAATTTTTCAGCCCCTGTCTAACAGGGGCGTGTAATTACAATTTTTGATGCAATACTTTGCAGCAGGGCTTGTTCCTGCGTTTCAACTAGAGTGTCTGTGAGGGGTTGCAGTGTTGTGGCACCAGCACCAGTGCCCAAGACCCAATTTTTCTGCCCCTGTCTAACAGGGGCGTGTAATTACAATTTTTGATGCAATACTTTGCAGCAGGGCTCGTTCCTGCGTTCCAACTAGAGTGTCTGTGAGGGGTTGCAGTGTTGTGGCACCAGCACCAGTGCCTAAGGCCTAATTTTTCAGCTCCTGTTCAACAGGGGCATGTAATTACAATTCTTGATCTAATATTTCACAGCAGGGCCCTGTGAGGGCTTACAGTGTTTTGGCCACAGCAACACCTAAGGCCCAAATTTCTGCTGAGTATATAGGGCAGGACCCTACTTTCAAACATCTAACTTACAAACGACTCCTACTTGCAAACGGAAGGAGACAACAGGAAGTGAGATGAAATCTACCCCTAAGGAAGGGAAATTCTCTCCTGTAAGAGTTAATATGGGAAAACAATTTCTCCTTTCCACTGATGCTTTCCAATCCTTGTTCCACAAAAAAACCCAAATTTTCAAAAAACATTTTTCATTGGGACAAAAAAGTGAGGTGAAATCTTCTGAAGAGGAGGAAAGACGCAAAACAAATGTCACAGGGGTGATAACCCTTCCCTATGTTTTCCAAAAAGCTTAGAAAAGATTTTTTGGCTGGAGCTAAACACATTAAAAATGTTCAAAATTACAAACAGATTCTACTTAACAACAAACCTACAGTCCCTGTCTTGTTTGCACCGCCTGAATACTGCTGTTCAGAGTATATAGGGACCTTTCCTTATTTTAATTTGGGTGCGGGGTTCCCCTTAATATCCATACAAGACCCAAAGGGCCTGGTAATGGACTGGGGGGTACCCATGCCGTTTGTCTCACTGATTTTCATCCATATTGCCATGACCCGACATGACATTAAACCCGCAAGCAGTTTTAAATGAGATTTTTTCCTTTAAAAATGACATTTGGTGCAGGGACTGTTCTAAACATGGGAAACACGCGTCACTTTACAGGCATACTATAGACACCCCCCAGGTACGATATTTAAAGGAATATTTCACTTTTTTTTTTTTACTTTAAGCATCATTAAAATCACTGCTCCCGAAAAAACGGCCGTTTTTAAAAGTTTTTTTTGCATTGATACATGTCCCCTGGGGTAGGACCCGGGTCCCCAAACCCTTTTTAGGACAATACCATGCAAATTAGCCTTTAAAATGAGCACTTTTGATTTCGAACGTTCGAGTCCCATAGACGTCAATGGGGTTCTAACGTTCGTGCGAACTTGCGGTCCGTTCGCGGGTTCTGGTGCGAACCGAACCGGGGGGTGTTCGGCTCATCCCTACTTGGGACTAGTGCAAAAAAGGACAGCGTCGTTTATATGGGGTTCTTCCAAGCCATGTATACCTATACACACATTGCATCTCCCCAAAACTAAAGGAGGTCTGGGGTATCCTAACTTTACTAATTATTATAAAGCGGCACTCTTGGCCAGTCTCTCCAAGTATCACACAAAACAGGAAATCCCATTATGGGTACTCATAGAAGCTTCAGAATGTGACCCATTATCAATATCAAACTTGTTATGGCTTGAACCCAAAGACCGTTCCAAACTCAACAATCCTATAACTAAGCACTTTTTATCACTCTGGGATAAACTAAAAATCAAATACGAATTACAACCACCACATAATCCTCTCTTATCTTTTATTAGAAATCCAGCCTTCTATCCGGCATGGATCTACCCGAAATCACTTAAAGCTTGGATAACTTCAGGTATTCAGACACTACACGATTTTGTTGCATCTAAAACATTTCTTCCTTTCCCAACGCTTAGAGAAAATTATGATTTACCACTTTCTGAGGTATTTAGAAATCTTCAAATTAAAAATTTCTTTACGCCATTTCTAAACGTGGAAATACCCCTGTCTCAATTATTCAATTTTGAATTAATTTGTAAAAAAGACCCATTAGCTAAAGGAATAATATCATTACTTTACAATCAACTATTAGTAATCAAAAACTTTGATAAACCTACTAGGTTTGGAAATGGGAGGAGGACCTGGGGCGAACTTTAGAGGATATGGTGTGGTCAAGCATATGGATCACAACTAAAGCATCTTCGCCCAATATTATAGCATTGGAACCAAATTACAAAGTCCTTACCCGATGGTACCTTGTACCTGCCAGAGTGGCTAAATATTTGCCTACTTCCTCAGCCCTATGTTTTCGAGGCTGTCCAGACATAGGCACACATTTACACATTTGGTGGACGTGCCCAATAGTCCAAACTTTCTGGAAGGAAATTTTTGCGACTGCATCCAAAATGTTCTAAAAATTTATACAACCAGACCCATATCAGATTCATAGCTTTGCTTAATTTGAAACCGGAATGATTAACATTTTATCAATACAAACTTATGGTTCAATTACTAACGGCTGCAAAGCAAACAGTGGCCAAGGCATGGAGATCCCCTGTATTGGTACTGGCCGAAACAATTCATAGAATGAACAACACAATGTCACACGCCTATTGATTGTAATCAACTCCCAAAATTTTACAAATTATGGCGTCCCTGGATAATGCATCAATTTCCATCAAGTTTCAATGACACGGTCCTTTTGCCATGGTAGCGGATTAGTTGACTCACAGAATTATACATTTATTCGTTTCATGAAGAAACAAATGGATGATAAACTGAAATGTGTCTTGACCCTGTGGACTTTTTGTCTTTCTATCTCTTTTCTTCTCTTTCTTTCTCTTTCCCCCACTTTACTATCATAGCTCTTCATCAGAGTACATATGATCTGTACACATATAAATAATATTTCCTGATTATAGGTGGCATAGATACTAGGGGTGCGCATCTTCACTGGTCTCACAATTTGATGTGATTACGATTATCTGGTCAACGTTTCGATTCCGCGATGCATCACGATGCATCACGATTACCGACGAGCTCCCACTTCCGCTTGGGCCGCCTAGGTGGCCCTTTCACCCTGCAATCTTCTGGAAAACATCACAGTTCCCAAAAGATTGCACGGCCATGCAGGAAAGCTCAGTGAGACATGCACACACAGCTGTGAAGCTGCAAGCTGTCACAGCCGGATGGCCACAGTAGTATTGCCAGCGCTGTGGACAGGCAGGGGAGAGAAGGGAGGGTTTGGGTGGCCACGTCGCTGGATTGTGGGACAGGTGTCTATTTATTAAAAGTCAGAAGATGCACTTTTTTTGTAGCTGCTGACTTCTAATAAACAAAAAATTGACTGGAACTCCGCTTTGAATTAAAAATAACCTCACTCCCTTAAAAAGTGCACTAATCCGGTGCACTGCAGGGTACAGAGATTCACACACACTGCTGCTGGGAGGTCAGAAGGGATAGAATCCACAGATGACAAACAGCCCTGTAAAGTTCCCTGTACTGTCTCTGTGCTGACCAGTGGCAGATGGTGCTCAAAATTTTTTTGGGGGGCGCAAACAAACTGAAAAATACTGAACCTCCCCCATCAAATGCAGCCTCACTGTGCCCATCAAACGCAGCCACTGTGCCCGTCAAACGCAGCCACTTGTGCCCGTCAAACGCAGCCACTTGTGCCCGTCAAACGCAGCCACTTGTGCCCGTCAAACGTAGCCACTTGTGCCCGTCAAACACAGCCATCTGTGCCCATCAAACGCAGCCACTGTGCCCGTCAAACGCAGCCACCTGTGCCCGTCAAACGCAGCCACCTGTGCCATTCAAATGCAGCCACTTGTGCCCGTCAAATGCAGCCACTTGTACCCGTCAAACGCAGCCATCTGTGCCCGTCAAACTCAGCCACTGTGCCCGTCAAACGCAGCCACCTGTGCCCGTCAAACGCAGCCACCTGTGCCCGTCAAACGCAGCCACTGTGCCCGTCAAACGCAGCCACCTGTGCCCAAATGCAGCCACTTGTGCCCGTCAAATGCAGCCACCTGTGCCTATTAAATGCAGCCATCACTAACCCCCCCCACAATGCACAGGCCACCACTGGTGCTGACAGTTCCTTGGCATTCCTGTTTGCACCTTCCAGCACACTAGGAGTTAACAGTGGAATGTGCACAGGATAGCCAGGGACCTGTCAGCATGGAGCGAGAGGTGTAAGGTTACTGTTTTTAAAGTTACTTTCTTTTAATAAATGTTGTGTTACAATGGATGCTGTGCCCCCGCTGTATGTGCTTTTTAAAAAATGATGTCACTTCATACCGAATTTCGCCGTAGTACGATCCCACTCATGTGACTCCCAGCTCGTCCCGCCCCTCTCCGCTCTCCTCTCACGTGTCTCCTGAGTCCTGACGTCAGCTGGGAATTCTCAGTCCCGCCCGCTGACTATAGTTATCGTATCAGAAGAGAGGTGGGCGGGACTGAGAATTCCCTGCGGAGAGGAGCGGGACGGGTCGGGAGTCACATGAGCGGAATCATATCGTACTACGGCGAAATTCGGTATAAAGTGACATAGTTTTTTAAAAAGCACATAGAGCAGGGGCACAGCATCCATAGTAACACAATATTTATTAAAATAAAGTCATTTTAAAAATACGCTCGGATCGCTTTCCCGGGAGGGGCGGGGCTAGTAGTCATGATGTCACCCGACATCGATTTTCTGGTCCTTATGCATCGATGCCGCATCGGGGACACTCGAATCACGATGCATCGATGCAACGATTAATTTCAGCGCCCCTAATAGATACATGAAATACCTTTAAAAGAAGTTAATATATTTCTCTCCACCTTTATTTTAAGTCATGTGTACCAGACTATTAACGTTTAAAATTTCATGTTAAACATTTATATAAATATTACTGTCTAACAAAGAGCTTACTTTATATATCCTTGTACATGTAAATAATACACTTTTGTTGTATGATCAATAAAAACTTTTGACAAGGAAAAAAGACACAAGTCCATCAAGTCCAACCTATGTGTGTGCTTTTATGTCAATAGTTACATAGTGAATTAATAAGTAAAAAATGTAACTGATTGTCAGAGTATTGCTTTTAAAACATTATTATAAGGTAACATCTGACATAAACATTATATATTGTTTAACTCATAATCATCTCCAGTTTTTGTACATCAACCCCTAAGTCCTCATTCCACTTGCAAAAACATACCAGTGTGAATAAGAATTTCATTTATTAACCACTTGCCGCCCACCATATAGCAAACTAACGGCAAAGTGGTTTCAATATCCTGACTGGACGCCATATGACATGATCAGGATATTAAGCCGCTGCGCGCCCCCGGGGGCGCGCATCGCGGCAATCGTTGTTGCGGTGTATCAGTCTGACACACCGCAACTCTGATCTAGATAAAGATTCTCCGGGGAGACTCTTTACAATGTGATCAGCCGTGTCCAATCACGGCTGATCACGATGCAAATAGGAAGAGCCGGTAATCGGCTTTTCCTCACTCACGTCTGACAGACGCGAGTAGAGGAGAGCCGATAGGCTGCTCTCCTGACAGGGGGGTCTGTGCTGATTGTTTATCAGCACGGCCCCCCCTCGGATCTCGCCCAGGACCACCAGGGAAGCCGCCCAGGACCACCAGGATGGCCACCACACTGGACCACCAGGTATGCCCCCTAGACCCCCAGGGAAATACCAATATGTGCCCAGGCAGCTGCCAATCTGTGCCCAGGCAGCTGCCAATCAGTGCCCACTCCAATGCCTACCACTGCCAGTGCCACCAGAGATGCCTATCAGTGCCACGTATCAGTGCCCATCAGTGCCCAGCAGTGCCGCCTATCAGTGCCCATCAGTGCCCAGCAGTGCCGCCTATCAGTGCCCATCAGTGCCCAGCAGTGCCGCCTTTCAGTGCCCATCAGTTTTTCCTATCAGTGCCACCCAGTGCCACCCATGAGTGCCCATCAGTGCCGCCTATCAATGCCCATCAGTGCTGCATATCAGTACCACCCATCAGTGCCACCTACCAGTGCCCATTAGTGCCGCATATCAGTACCCATCGTCAGTGCCCGCTCATTGGTGCCACCTCATCGGTGCCACCGTATCAGTGCCTGTCAGTGCTGCCTTATCAGTGCCCATCAGTGAAAGAGAAAACTTACTTATTTACAAATTTTTTTTAACAGAAACAAAGGCAAAACTTTTATTTTTTTCAAAATTTTCGGTCTTTTTTTATTTGTTTAGCAAAAAATAAAAACCGCAGAGGTGATCAAATACCACCAAAAGAAAGCTCTATTTGTGGGAACAAAATGATAAAAATTTAGTTTGGGTACAGTGAAGTTTACGAACATAAGCAAACAGGTTTGAAAAACAGCAGGATTTCCAGAAACAGAGAAAAGGGCACTTTGGTGTTTTGATATACATGATCCATCAATCAATGTGCACACAATGGAATAATCCATGACATTCTGCAGCATTGAAGCCTCATCATGGCATTGTATCATGTATAAGTAGGGTACAGGCTTTGGATACATACTTGGTCTAGTCACAGCACTAACAGTATTAGTACCTAAGCATATGTGGAACCAGTGCCTTTAGTGAAAAAAAAAAGAAGACAAAGACAAAAGAAAAGAGTCAATAAAAGCAGTATAGAGAGAAGAGCTCCTGTCACCAAAAACTCCCAGCAGCACATCTGGTAAAGCTGGATTTAGTTCTGTTCTTTCAATAAAGATAAAATCTAGAAATCACCTGAATCCGGAGGCAAACCTGAGAGTAGCAGTCAGCAAGAAAGTTCTATATTTTGAAAAAGTCATGAATGAGAAGTAGAAGCAAAGAAGTAAGTGAATGTAGTATTCACAAATGGGATTGATTTTACCTTTTACATTTTTTTCTGAATAAATTTGAGTCTAATCGATCAATTTATATTTGCATTTTATTTTATATTTTTAAGTTCAATTTGTTTACCCATAGTATTCTATGTGGTTCAATTTGTGGTTCTAAAATTAAAAATTAGACTGCTTCATCCTTAAATGTAACGTTACTTTTGTAGTGGATACAAACATGAATCAAAATTTCCTAGGGGTATAGGGCTTAGAAAAGTTTGGGAACCAATAGCACTAGGGTCAACATGTGTGTGGCCCCCTCTGTACTGACAACAGACTGAAATGTCAGATGGGAAGGGCCATGTCATTGTTTTTGCTAAACAATGGTGACTTTATAATCTTTTCACAAATATATATATATTTTTATAGGCCTAAAAGGAGAAGTTTGAGGTTGTTAAAAAAATAAATACATACTCACCTTAATGCTGCAACATTGGTCTGATGCTGCAGCTTTCCCCATCCAACTGTAAGCCATTCACTGATAGGTTGGGCCGGCTGCCGATCCGGCATCTGGGTGGATCCTAACACTATGGTCAGGATCCTTCTGTGATGTCAGCCTGCTGTTCGCTGATTCTGGGTAACAGGAGAGCACAAGTGCACTCCTGTGGCCCACAAGACTATTATGGCCAAAAAGGTTTTGGTCATACGGTACTTTTCTTTTAATGTATTTGCTGTAGTAAACAAAAGGAATACACGAAAATCATTTTTTAACCAGTTGCCACCCGCTCACAGTACATTTTCTGCAGGTGAGCGGCACAGGCAAGCTGGATCATGTACGTGATCCAGCCTGGGGCGCACAGCACGCCGCTCCTGCAGCCAGACACAACAGATTGCAGTTCCTGGTACCCGGATGCTTTGAGTGGCCCGGGCATCATGTGACTGCTATGTGATCACATGATCACAATGTCAACAAAGGTTTTATGAATGAATGTCCTTCGTAACAGCTGTGCTTCCTATGCAGTGATGCTGTTAAGGGCCCACACATGGTACCTGGGCCAATCACAGCACCCTGTACCATGTGATTATCTGTAGCCAATCACAGTTCACTATTAATCACAGCTGTTATGAATGTAACCCATTCATGACAGTTTAAAACATTGCCGTTACAGTGATCATTGTTGTAACAGCAATCAAAGGGTAAAAAAAAAATCCTTGATTGCCCCCCCCCCCCAGTAGTACTGTGTTACTATAGTGACACTGAACTACTCTTCGTCCTTTGTAACAGCTGTGCTTCCTATGCAGTGATGCTGTTAATGGCCCACACATGGTACCTGGGCCAATTACAGCACCCTGTACCATGTGATTATCTGTAGCCAATCACAGTTCACTATTAATCACAGCTGTTGTGAATGTAACCCATAGTGACACTGAACTACTCTAAAGAAAGTATGAAAAAAAAAGAAAAAAAAAAGAATCTTAAAAAAAGAAAAAATGTTTTAAAAAAATGAATACAAAAGTATGTATTTATTTTTAACATACTGTCACCAGTCAGTGTCCCTGATCACTGCCACACCAAGTCATTTGATGACACTGTACTGCACTGGTCACAGTATGCAAAAAAATTTAAAAAATAGCGATAAAGTGTTACTAAACCCATCACAGTAAAATCAGTCTGTATAATATAAACCTGAGTAACTCCTGCGCTGTCAAGATGAAGGTGAAGATAGGGGGCTAAATACACTGCAGCAAACACCTGATTAACTGATCCTAAGCAGAAAAAATATATATAAATGTATACGTGATGGCGTTGCACTGTGTGTGGTATACAAATGTGTATCAACTCAATATACAAAATATATAAAATACCATGTGATGAAAAAAAGGTCTAGGACCAAATATAGAAAATCTATATAACAAAATGTGACATCGAACGATCGATTGATTGCTTACTGTGGAGGGATTCACTATTTTTGTGGAACATTATTTCAGACTGTTACAGTGGAATTTGTTTCTTGTTTTATCACTCTCACTACTGGACTATATTGGTTTTATCCAGCTTTATTGCACACTCAGTGGTGCATGTTGGACTTTATCACACTGTTTATTTATTTGTTCGCTTATTCGTTCAATGTCACATTTTGTTGCTTGGATTTCATATATTTGGTTCTAGACCTTTTTTTCATCACATGGTATTTTATATATTTTGTATATTGAGTTGATACACATTTGTATACCACACACAGCGCAACGCCATCACGTATACAAAATCAGTCTGTATATGCAGTAAAGCATATTTATTTTACCAACTGTGAAACCTAGGGGGTTAATCCTCTGCATTGTGATAAAAGGCTGTTTGATCCTGTCTTCACTGATCCTCCCCTTCTTCCATAGTCCCCAAACCATCTCCTGATAGAACAGAGTCTTAGGGCTCTAATTTTCACACAAACCAATTAATATACACTTATTTGGATTTTTTTTACCAAAGACATGTAGCAGAATACATTTTGGCCTAAATTTAGGAATTATTTTTTATTGGATATGTTTTATAACAGAAATTACATTTTTGGTCTTTTTTTATTTATAAAATAAAAGATTAAAAAAAAACAGCGGGGATCAAATACCACCAAATAAAAGCTCTATCTGTGTGAATAAAATGATCTAAGTTTAATTTTCGTATAGTGTTGCATGACCATTCAATTGCCAGTTAACCACTTCAGCCCGGAAGATTTGGCTGCAGAATGAGCGTGCCATGCGATTCGGCACTGCGTCGTTTTAACTGACAATTGCGCGGTCGTGTGACGTTGAACCCTAACAAAATTGACGTCCTTTTTTCCCCACAAATAGAGCTTTCTTTTGGTGGTATTTGATCGCCTCTTTTTATTTTTTTGCGCTATAAACAAAAAAAGAGCAACAATTTTGAAAAAAAAAACAAAACAATATTTTGTACTTTTTGCTGTAATAAATATCCCCATTTTTTTTTTTAAAAAAGCTAATTTTGTCTCAGTTTAGGTATTCTTCTACATATTTTTGGTAAAACAAAATCGCAATAAGCGTATATTGATCGGTTTGCGCAAAAGTTAAAGCGTCTACAAAATAGGGGATACATTTTTTTAAATTTTTTTTATTTTTTTTACTAGTAATGGCGACGATCTGCGATTTTTATCATGACTGCGACATTATGGCGGACACATCGGACAATTTGGACACATTTTTGGGACCATTGGCATTTATACAGCGATCAGTGCTATAAAAATGCATTGATTACTGTAAAAATGTCACTGGCAGTGAAAGGGTTAACACTAGGAGGCGATTAAGGGGTTAATTGTGTTCCTTGGGAGGTGATTCTAACTGAAGGAGGAGTGGACTGACTAGAGGAAGTGACGGATTGTGGTTCCTAGCTAATAGGAACTCACGATCTGTCATTCCTCTCAGAACAAAACACAGATTTGTGTGTTTACACACACACTTCCGTGTTCTGTCTCTCCTGCTCGCGATCGCTCATGGCTGGCAGTAATCGCGACGTCGGCCACCAGCATTGGCACCCCCGCTGTGCAGCGGGCATGCACTTGCGCCTCCAGCAGCGCGCTCGCACCTGCTATCCTGATCCCGCGAGCCAACGTATAGCTACGATGGTTCGCGGAACCGTGCAGACCTGCCGCAGTATACTGACGATGGCTGGTTGGCAAGTGGTTAAAGTAGCACAGTGCTGAACAGCAAAAAAGGGCCTGGTCATGAAGGGGATAAAACGGGATAAAAGAGTGCCCCCTTGTCCTCTGTGTTGACCGTAAAGTGAATAACTCAACACCAAGTTCACTATATTGACCCCTTATATATTTGAACATGTTGATCATATCCCCCCTTATTCTCCTCTTCTCAAGAGTGAACAAATTCAGTTCCTCTAATCTTTCCTCATAGCTGATCTCCTCAATGCCTCTTATCAGTTTGGTTGCCCTTCTCTGCACTTTCTCCAGTTCCCTGATATCCTTTTTGAGAACTGGTGCCCAAAACTGAACTGCATATTCCAGATGAGGTCTTACTAATGATTTGAACAGGGGCAAAATGATATCTCTCTCTCTGGAGTCCATACCTCTCTTAATACAAGAAAGGACTTTGCTCGCTTTGGAAACCGCAGCTTGGCATTGCATGCTATTATTGAGCTTATGATCTACCAAAACCCCCAGATCCTTCTCCACTACGGATTCCCCCAGTTGTACTCCCCATAGTATGTATGATGCATGCATATTCTTACCCCCCAAGTGCATAACTTTACATTTCTCAACATTAAACCTCATCTGCCACATAGACGCCCAATTAGACAGAGCATTGAGGTCAGCTTGTAAATTGGAGACATCCTGTAAGGACGTTATTCCACTGCATAATTTGGTGTCATCTGCAAAGACAGAAATGTTACTTTTGATCCCAGACCCGATATCATTTATAAAGATATTAAAGAGTAAGGGTCCCAGCACTGAACCTTGGGGTACACCACTGATAACCCTAGACCATTCAGAGTAAGAATCATTAACCACTACTCTCTGAATTCTGTCTTTTAGCCAGTTTTCTATCTATTTACAAACTGATATTTCCAAGCCTGTAGACTTTACCTTACACATGAGCCGTGTGTGTGGAACTGTATCGAACGCTTTTGCAAAATCCAAGTATACCACGCCCACAGCCACCCCTCTATCCAAGGTTTTACTTACCTCTTCATAAAAAGAAATCAGGTTTGTCTGACAACTTCTGTCTTTCATGAATCCATGCTGTCTGTTGCTTAAAATGTTTTTTTCCAGCAAGAACTCGTCTATGTGGTCTTTTATTAAAATGCTCTAGTATCTTCCCGACTATAGAAGTTAAACTAACAGGTCTATAGTTACTTGGTAAAGACTTTGATCTCTTTTTAAATATAGGCACCACGTTCGCGCTGCGCCAATCCAGTGGTACTATTCCCATCATTAATGAGTCCCTAAAAATTAGATACAATGGCTTTGAAATTACAGAGCTCAATTCTTTTAGGATCCGTGGGTGGATGCCATCAGGTCCAGGTGCTTTATCCACCTTTATTCTGTCTATATTTCTGGACCATATCACTTTTGAGCCATTGTGGATCATTCGGGGCTGTGTCAATACCACCCCCATTATGGACATGAGCTCCCCCATACTCTTTTGTATAAACAGAGCTGAAGAAAGTAAATTAATAAATTAGCCTTCTCCTTGTCCCCAGTCACCCACTCTAGATTATTTTGTAAAGGGCCTACATGCTCAGACCTGACCTTTTTACTATTAATATATTTGAAGAATTTTTTGGGGTTTGTCCTACTATTTTTTGCGATCTGTTCATTTTGAATTTTTGCATCCTTGATTTCCTTTTTACATATTCTGTTAAATTCTTTGTAGCATTTAAACGACACTAGTGTTCCTTCATTTTTATATTTTTTAAAAGCTCTTTTCTTATTGTTTATAGCTTTTATAACTTTGACCGTGGGCCACATAGGTTTTATTTTTAGCCTTTTAAACTTATTGCCCATGGGAATATACTTTGCAATGAGGTCCCAAACAGTCTTTTTGAAGAATTCCCATTTCTGTTCTGTGTTTATCAATGCCAATGTTCCCTCCCAGTCTAAGTCCTGGAGAGCAGCCCTCATCCTTGGAAAATTTGCTCTCTTGAAGTTAAGTGTTTTTATCTTTCCAGTATGTATCTCTTGTTTACAGCTTACATCAAATGAAATCATGTTATGTTCACTGCTACCCAGGTGTTCCTTTATCTGAACATTAGTAATAAGCTCTGCATGGTTTAAAATTACCAGGACCAACAGAGCATCATTCCTAGTTGTGGCCTCAATAAACCGGACCATAAAATTGTCCTGTACTAGATTTATAAATTTTTGCCCTTTAATTGTCCCAGCAGTGCCATTACTCCAGTCAATTTCTGGGTAGTTAAAATCCCCCATTATTATCACCGTCCCAGCCCTTGCAGCCCTTTCCATCTGTGCAAGGAGCTGAGTCTCCACCTCCTCGTTAACATTGGGTGGTCTATAACAAACTCCAATGATTAACTTTGAACTACGCACATCTATATGCAGTTCCACCCATAATGCTTCAGACTCTTCACACTCTCCATCAAACAGGCCTCTTTCACACTTGCTTTGAGATCACTTCTCACATAGAGAAAGACCCCTCCACCTTCCCTTTTTGACCTGTGTCTCCGAAAGAGTGCATAGCCAGGAATATTAATAGCTCAGTGTCACGTACCTGGTGGTGGAGCCCAGAATGCAGGGAGTGGCCTCTCGTGTGCCTCTGGCTCGAGAACCCCTGATAGAGGAAACAGGGACTCAAGAGCGCAGGGGGCCACAAGTGCCTGGCAAGTGGCAGATGTCTCTGAAGTTCAACTGGAACACCGGAACAGCAGACTGTAAGAGGAGGCACCGGATAACTGTCTGGAACACTGGAACCACTGGCCGTGAGGAGAAGCACTGTAGCAGGCAGGAACTCTGGAACAGCAGGCGGCAGGGAGGTGTTCTGTAGATTGGCTGGGGAGCTGGAACAGCAGGCTGTAAGAGGGTGCACTGGAACTCTGGCAGAAACACTGGAACCACTGGCTGTAGGAGGTGCACCGTAGCAGGCAAGAACTCAGGAACAACAGGCAACAGGGAGGTCTTCTATAGTCCAGCTGGAGCACAAGCAGAATCAGACAGACCGGGTTAACACTGGCGGGCAAGCAGGTACCAAACGGAGGCAGGAGAATAGTCAAGATACAGTCCGGGTTGGCAACAGGAAGGGAACAGATAACCGAAGGAGGAGGCAGGAGAGTAGTCAAACGAGCCGGGGTCAAGGACTGGCAGCAAACAGGAATAGTCAGGAACAGGCCGGGTAACAGGAAGCAGGTAGGCAGGTATTCAGGTAGCTTAGAGTCACAGGGAACGCTGTAGACCGGACAGCAAGAAAGCGTGCTGACAGGCTCCTTTAAATATGCCTAATGGCGCCAAACGCTGTCACACTGCACGTCCGCGCGCATCCGCGTGCACTCGTGCACGTCCGTGTACCGACCTTACGTGCCCGTTCGTACCATCGTGCACCCGCGTACCCCCGTCCGTACGAACGCGCACCCGCCCGCGTCCGTTCGCGCCAACGCGCCTCTGAACGTGTCCTCTGGCTCTAACAACAGTGGTTCTGCTAACCGATCTTCCGCCGACGGTTGTGCTAACAGGACGCCTTTCATGACACCCAGTCATGTGAGGATTGAAGCCAAGTTTCAGCAATACCGATTACATCATAGTTCACCTATATAATATAATAAATAAATATAATTTTTAGTAGTACAAATGGCACTACAGTTTCCAATGGCTGTTTGCAACATGGGAAATTTCTTGTCACTTGCCATAACCCTCCCCCCCATCTATCCCCATTCCACCCTCCATTAATGTCTGACCCCTAACTGACCTGTCTTCTCGATGTAATTCTAGTTCACCCTCCCCCCTCAATCCTAGTTTAAATACTCCTCCAGCCTTCCCATAAACCTCTCCTCCGGAACAGCAGACCTCCTTCCATTCAAGTGCAAACCGTCTTTAGCATATAGGTTGCACCCCAATGAAAAGTCAGCCCAGTGCTCTGGAAACCCAAATCCCTCCTCCCTACACCAGGTCTTTAGCCATGCATTCAGCTCTCTAATCACTAACTGCCTTTCCTGTGTTGCGCATGGCACAGGCAATAGCACCTTGGAGGTCCTTCCCTTCAACTTGCAGCCTAGTTCTTTAAATTTATTCTTAAGGAGCCTCCACCTTCCATGTATACTGTCATTGGTTCCAACGTGTACCAAGACAGCTGGGTCATGCCCAGCCCCTCCTAGTAATTTATCCACCTGGTCCACCACATGCCGAACCCTAGCACCAGGGAGACAGCAAACCATTCGTATGAGGCGATCCTGGCGACAAATTATTCTATCAGTCCTTCTGATTATAAAATGCCCTATAACCACCAACTGTCTAGGCCTACCTGCACTCCCCCCACCACCTCTACTAGATGGGCTGCTCTCCCGGCTGTTAGGAGTATCAGTGACATCTAGGACTGCCACCTCTGTGTTTGCCACCTCCACATCTTCACCCAACTTGGAAAATTTGTTTTGATGCACAAACACAGGACTGGCCTTCCTATTCTGTGAGCCCCTTCCACTCACTCTAACTACATTAACCCATCTTCCTATCTGATAATCCTGACTTGCCCCTCCACCCTCCACTTCAACCCTACTGACCACCTGCTCAGCGAGCAGAGGACCCCCTTCAAGGTTGTCCTTTCTGCCCAGTGTTGCAACTTGCTCCTCCAGATCTCTAATGCGAGCTTCCAGAAGGGCAACCTTCTCACATCTGTCACAGCGGTATCCATCCGGGAGCTGTTGCACCAAATTTGCATACATGTGGCACACTGTGCACTGAGCAAAACCTTCAACCCTGCTAGCACTCATTTCCCAGTTACAATACATTTACTTAAGGGAAGTTTAAGATGTTACTTACAGATTAGAAGACTCCTGTTTTCAACTCCTGGTTTTTAACTCTCCAATAGTTCAAAATTCCACTTGTGTTCACAAAATCCACATGCAAGCCACCATCAGCTGGGAGCAAGCTACAGGGGAGTTTGTATAGACACTTTTATACACCTGTGAACAATTAACCACTCCCTTTAATTATCAGGAAAAAAAGGGTGTTTAAAAAGTGTCAGAAAAAAGGAGGAAAAAATAGTATTTTAAAAACTGATAGCAAAGGAAAAAAAAAAAAAAAACCCCAAAAACAACACTTGCAAGCAGAAGCAGTCAAAAGCACAGCTCCTGGTTTTTAACTCTCCACCTTAGTTCAAAATTCCACTTGTGTTCACAAAATCCACATGCAAGCCACCATCAGCTGGGAGCAAGCCATGGGTATATGTGGAATCTCACCCCAAAATACCTTCTGCTGCTTCTCCTAAGTACCTGGGATACCACATGTGTGAGACTTTTTGGGAGTCTAGCTGTGTACAGGACCCGCCTTCAGGATTTCTAAGGGCATACATTTTTAATTTCACTCCTCACTACCTATCACAGTTTCAGAGGCCTTGAAATGTCAAGATAGCACAAAACCTCCCAAAATGATCCCATTTTGGAAAGTAAACACCCAAAGCTATATGCTGATAGCCATGTTGAGTCCATGGAATATTTTATATTTTGCCACAAGTTTTGGGAAAATTATATTATTATTTTTTGTTTTTTACACAAAGTTTTTACTAAATAATATATTGCTCAAGCATGCCATGGGTATATGTGGAATTACACCCCAAAATACATTCTGCTGCTTCTCCTGAATACAGGGATACCACCGGAACCACTGGCTGCATTCTTGGATTTCCCAGTGGGACAGGAGAGCCCGAGAAAACCATGGAAGATGGCGGGAGGGGGGGACGTGTAAAAGCAGTCTAGTGGCTAATTAGCTGCTAGGATTGCTTTTACATGACGGCTGACTGCCAGCTGAAAAAAACGATACCAAGATGATACCTAAACCTGCAGGCATCATTCTGCTATAACCACTCAAAGTCCAGCAACATACCAGTAAGTAGCTCGTCCCAGTTGGGCATATATTATAATGTTCTTTTTTTCATGCAGCCTGTGGGCTAAACAAAAAAAGAGAACCTAACAGATTTCTTAATTCAAATCGATTGTTCGGTGGTATGCCCACCATTAGAATACCGCCCTGTATCCACCCACTTCTAATGATGGGCATACAATAAATATAAAAATATATGCCAAAGCATAGGGGCGATCCGCCCCTATGTCCGCCCTTGCCCCTATGCTTTAGCATATATGCTCTTTCTTAACTGTGGTGGTGAAATCACCTCCTACAGCGCTGGAGTTGCTGATTTATGTATCATGAGAGCAAACCATGTTGATGCTAAAATACATAAATCAGTGCTGCAGCTAAATGGCGCACAGCATATATGCTCCTTTTTTATTTGTGGTGGTGAAATCACCTCCTACAGCGCTGGAGTTAGGGATTTACGTATCAAGAGAGCAAACTCTGTTGCTGTCAAAATAAATAAATCCATGCTGCAGTTTAATGGTGTACCTGAAAAGCAAACAATGGTAACAATAAGACATTAACTCAATAAAACAACTTTTTATTGCAATCTGTGTTAAAAAAAAGAGTAAAAAAATATATGCCGAAGCATGGGGGCAATCTGCCCCTAATATTAGGGGCAAATTGCCCCCCCTCCTGCCCCCATGCTTCGGCATATATGCTCTTTTTTTAACGATGGTGGTGAAATCACCTCCTACAGCGCTGGAGTCAGGGCTTTACATATCGTAAAGCAAACCCTGTTGCTGTCAGAATAAATAAATCCATGCTGCAGCTAAATGGCGTACCTGCAAAGCAAATAATGGTTAACAATAAAACAAAGTAACATTACAATATAACAGTAGGACATACCATAACTGCAAAGCAAACACAATAAAAGACAGTAAAAATAAAACATTACAGTTAAGCATAAAATACAGTAGCAATAGAACAATAGAGAGAGAAGAAAAATAAAATGACAACTATTTTTGGATTTTTTATTTTTTGGGGGGTTTATTTCACTGTAAACATTCCAGATTAGGGTCTCTCAAAATGTGATGGCCATCTCATCTTTCGAGACTCTGTGTGATAGTGTGCCCTAGAACTGTGCAATGCTGTACCCTACACTAATACTCCACTAGTGTGTGGTAGCGACGGAAACATTTACTGATGCAGAGACCAGGTTGGTCAGGACAGAAAGGACAATAATAGTGTTGCGCCTATATCCGCATTTTCTGCAGACACAACGTCTTCTTTGGGGTGCTCTTTGGGCAGGGGTACCACGGAGGACTTCTGGAAAGTGCCTCTCATGCAGCCGGCTCACTGCATTTGCATTGGGAAGTTGGGCCACAGCACCATCTGGAAACAGAAGGGCTGTGTTGATCTCTTCCTGGAATTTTAGGAAGGATCCATTTCGCCCTGATGCATAAGCGTTCAGCAGCGCCAATTGAAAAAGGTATACAGAAACCTTTTTTTTACCAGCATCTGGCTCTACGGGCAATTAAGTATGGTGCCATCATCTGGTCATTGAAGTCTACCCCTCCCATGTTAAGGTTGTATTCTTGGACACAGAGGGGCTTCACAACAATACCAGTCGCCGTTGGAATTTTGACTGTTGTATCTGCCTGAATAAAGGACAGAACAAAAACATTCCTCTATCCCCCTGTCTAAGTCGGGACTCTACAAGCCATTGGGGAAGCCCTGGCAATTAGATCGCATGGTGCCACATGATTCCACAATCAAAAAGGTGACTAAAAAGTGGCATGTGTAATAATTGTCCACGTACAAGTGGTACCCCTTTCCGAATAAGAGTGACACCCAGTCCCAAACAATCTTACCGCTGCTCCCTATGTAGTCTGGGCAGTTGGGGGGCTCCACAATGCTGTCTTTTCCCTCATAAACCATAAAACCATATGTATAGCCTGTTGCCCTGTCACAGAGCTTATACAACTTGACCCCATATGCTTGCTGGGGAGATATTGTTTGAAAGACAAGCAGACAGAAAATGTATTCAGGGACTCATCAACACAGACAACTTGTTCGGGAATAAACAAGGCTGTGAATTGTTGGTTGAAGTGGTTTACAAGGGGCCTAATTTTGTGGAGCCGATCGTATACCGGGTCACCCCGAAGACGAGTTCATTGTCGTTAAAGTGCATGAACCGCAAGATCTGCTCGTATCTAGTCCTGGTCATGGAAGCAGAGAATACAGGCATATGGTGAATTGGGTCAGTGGCCCATGAGGAGGGATAGGCCCAGAAAGGTCTTAAAGTGATTGTAAAGGTTCATCTTTTTTTTTTTTTAAATAACAAACATGCCATACTTACCTCCACTGTGCAGCTCGTTTTGCACAGAGTGGCCCCAATCCTCAACTTCTGGGGTCCCTCGGCGGCTCTCATGGCTCCTCCTCTTATCAGATAACCCCCTAGGAGAAGCGCTCTCCCGGGGGGTTACCTTGCGGCCCTCCCGAGTCCAGCATTTGTGTCCATAGACACGAATGCCGTACTCAGCCCCGCCCCTGGTGCCTGCATCATTATATTTGATTGACAGCAGCGGGAGCCAATGGCTGCGCTGATATCAATCTATCCAATCAAGAGCGGAAGAGCGCTTCTCTGCCGAGTGAATGAAGGGGCTTAGGCAAGTAAAACAGGGGGGGACTGGGGGGCCGGTCACTGCCAGAAGTTTTTTCATCTTAATGCCACCTGAATTCCGGGTTGGCCAGTGAATGGGGAAATGCGGGCGCTGCAGAAGTGGTGGGCTCCCAATCAGGGTTGGCAAACACAGCGGGAAGGGCACTATGGGCCTGTGTTCTAACTCTTGGTGGTGCAGGGCACTACTTGTGCTAGGCACCGCACCAGCTTGAACTGCACTTATGGGACTCGCCACATCACCAAGTGTTACTGCAGTGCTGGTTTGTCTATGACCAGGATGTACTAGGCCGCTAGTGCTTGCCAGTTCACCAGAAGGTTGAGCGGCACTAGTACTGGCTCTCTGCTCAATACGAGAGCCATGCGGTTGTTGCATCTCAATAACAGAAGAACAGGGTTGGGTACACCTGACCTTAGCAGGGACCACTACTCTGTCGTCAGAGCTATCTGTCAGGGTGAGGCTGCTTTTTACTGGTTTGTATACTGAGCCTGAATCTGACAGTGAGGCTTCCCCTGCACGTTCATCTGTCAAGATCTGCAATGTTTAGGCCTCTTCACTACTGTACCTATGTTTGGACATTTTGGCCTCTAAATTTATAGGTACAGCTAGTGGGACTCACAGGCAAAAGAACACCTGGTTGTCAGAGACTGCTTCAATCGCTACCAAAAAAATTAACTGTTAGCGTCTGCAGGGGTCAGGCGTGACTCTGCTAATGCTGCAGTTGTGTGTGCTGTGTTTTGTAAGTGACAGTGATCTATTGATACTGCATTTAGGTGGCCTGGGCTGGGTGGAAGGGCTAAATGCAGGTGCTAGCAGGTGTCTTGGCTGATCCTGCTAACGCTGCATTTTTGGGAACACTAAAGTCTTGGGGACGCTAATATAGTTCTGATCAGATCAAAGATAGTGATCTGTTCAAACACTATACTAGTAAGGGAGGTGTATGGTGTGTGCGTGGGTATTAGCACTAGTGACACTAATCTGATGTTGCCTGGGATTGATGCTGACCCTAACTGACACTAAAACCTGTACTGGGGGCGATCAGCGGGTAAACCTTTATTAGGTAATCCTGATGCTATATAAAACTGACAGTGACAGTACCTAGCTAACCTAGTGTCACCCGTGACACTAAATACAGTGATCAGAAAAGAGATCTGTACACTATAGTAGTGACACTAGTGACAGGGGGTTAAAAAGTTAACTGGGGGAGATCAGAGGGTTAAGCCTTTATTAGAGGGTTAATGGGGGGTAACCTGGACCTACCTGGCCTACTACTAACTGTCCTAACACTGTTTGGTGTCACCAGTACCGTGATCAGTGAAAAATCTGAAAACTGCACTTGGTGGCACTGTGACAGGGAGTGAAAGGGTTAACTGGGGTAGGGGGGGAGATCAGGGGGTGATCGGGGGGGGGGGGGACAAGTGTACCTACGTGTACTGGTGTTTGGTGTATTGTTGGTGTACTTACAGTAAAATGTCCTCTCTCGCTCTGGAACCGAAAAGGGCTCCACGGGGGGGAGGTTTACATTACACAGGCAGAGGACAGTCTCTCATTCGCCAGACCCGATCACCAGGTCCAGTCTAGAAATCAGTGGCCTGGGCCTGGAGACTGACCGGTCCTGGAACTAATCCGATCGCCGCAGGGACGCCGGGTACACTCCCTAGGCGGCTGCGCGCCATACGTACAATGATTCGCCCAGGAGAGCCAACCTGCCGCAGTACAACTGCAGCGACTGGTCCTTAACCGGTTAAGAAAACTTTCTTCTTGTTTACGCAAAAGCATAATTTATTATGTCTAATGTGGAGTAAAAATAGTTAAAGTTTACAGCAAAAAACAACCCAAGAAATATGTAGAACATGCTTGGCTATATAAATCTGGAGAAAAAAAAACATAAAAATCTTGAGAAGAGTTAAAAGCATACATTAGATTTACCTCTTTATTACTAGGTCCTTACATGTTTAAACTCTGAGAAAGAAATTAGGTAAAGTTTTGCCAGCAAGCATTTCCTAGCAAGCCTGAAATAGCTTTGCTATTTACAGAAAAATTGTTCTTTTCTTCATTTTGCACTTTCTTTTCCTGATTATGTGCTATAGAATCCTTTAACTGTACAGTATGAAGTGTGAAAAGAAAGTTTGGTTCCATACAAAATGTTAGTTAGGACTGTACTTAATGTAGCTCTTTCCAGCTTCATCATCAAGGCCACCTCTGCATCCAAAAGGCATAGAATTGAGATGCCCAATGTTTCAGCTGATTTAAAAATAAAATCCTATAATAACGCAAAACTGGAAGAAGGCAATGCCTTCCTTTAATGTGCTTTAATGTGCCATAGCACACTTGCACATTGTGATGGGAATATCTCCTAGTTTGTTTTCCTCCTGTGCTGTCAGGTCCACCCTCCCTGACACCAGTCCACCAGCTTCTCCAATTCCTCTGTTTGAATTCCTTTTATTTATATTAGAAAAAATTTACAAATGGGTACAACACACTGAAAAACAAGACAACACTGATAAAAGAAAGAACATATAAATCTTATACACAATACAACAAAAAAACTATAACACATATATAAAAAAGGTGTATATCCTAGGACCTTTTTCAAATAGCATAGCAATCATATTTATTCCCCAAAGAGATGGAAAGAGACAACAGAAGAGGTACATCTGAATGCAGATAATCCAACCGGTCTTCTCCCAGATAGATCTAGTGGTTACCAGGCCTCTCTTCTCACATCCTCACTCCCCCACCCTCCTTCTTCCCCCCCTCCATCATCTCCCATCCACCCCTTACTTCCTGTGTTGTGACGTGAACAAAAAACAAACTGAAAACAATCCAATTGTGATAGTTAGGGTGGAAAGGGGGAAATTACTCTTATCTTCCTCCATGTTTCTTCCCTTTCCTTCCTCCTTCCTATCTCTTTCCACATAATACACACCTACCTTTCCCATTTTTCTCTCCCTCCTTGCCTCCCTCATAATCACCCATTCAGGCCCATATAGGGCATTCTATATTCAGTCTCCTCCAATTCTTCTATACTGGCTTCTTCTCTCTTTGGCCATTGGTCAGCCACTGATGCTGCTATGCATACACTGGTGGTACATCAAATTGATTGATTGTAATTGATTGCTCCATTATCCACATCTAACAAATGCCAGGAATGGGCCTACACTGCACTGTGTATGCTCCACTGGTAGTATACATAATAAATATAATTTGTAGCTAGTAAATAAAAGAGCTGCCAGACAAGTAAATTAGTGTTTTTGGCAGAAGAGGCATGCAAAGCCTGTTCTACCAAAAATTCTACCAGCTCATATTTTTTTGTTACCATTCCTGTGCTAGGTACAGTTCTATTGCAGAGAAATAGTCCTGGGGAAATCAAGACTTCCAGGTGTATTAGTCTCCAAGATCCCCCACAATTCTGACTGCTTTTTCCCTCTTACCTCACATCATTGTGTATTTTACTGATCATGTGATTAAAGAAATGATGTAGACTCCCACCCAGTTTAAAAGCTTGGAAAGTACAGTAACAGTGACCTATATCAAAATTTAGAACATTTAGAGTACTGAAGGTAAAATCCACAACAAAGTTTGCTAAAAAAAACTCTTTAAATGTATAATGTTTGTAGCCACCCTGCCCTAAGCAGGGGTTAATATCTAAATTTAGTCTTGCTGAGTGGTAGACAGGCCAAGCTGATTTATAGTCTGTTTTCTCATTTGGTTTTCCCCTATGCTCAGTGTTGGATATATGGAAAGAACCCGGGCGTGACCACGCAGCATCCTATGCCGCCCGATCATCTGTCTACTCAACCCGAGATCAGCTGGGTGGTGGGAGTTTGACATACGATAGTGACGGGAGACATTGAGTTTCTATATGCCTGTTTTGGATTTTAAGTTTGTAAGTGCGCAATTGTAAGGGGGGTATTTTTATCAACAAATACATTTTATTGGATTACGCTATGTGCACATTTCTTTTGCTTGTCACGAGCAATACTTAGATGGAGAGACGCAGTGCCTGCTGACAGAAATTGTTTAAACACAAGCCTAATTACCTTGGTCTATCTGGCAAGTTCATTACCTTAGGGTAGTTCTCACACGCGGTGTGGTGACGGGATACAGCTGGATTTTAACCCCATATGAACTTTTGTTGATGGACTTATGACGCATGTATCAAAATCTGGATACAATTATTACAGCTGTTTGCTGTGATTGTTTAGCGCTACTAATGTTATAGTGTTCACTGTAGCATATTTTGAGATGGAAAGAACCCGCACTCTGAAATCCATCCAAATTCTTTATTGGATAATCACCAAGTACAAAGTAACTGCTAACATGTTTTGGCGAAGAGCCTTGTTCACAGCATCTGCAATGCTGTGAACAAGGCTCTTCGCCTAAACATTTAGACTTGATCTCTGCACTAGTTCTTTGCTGTATGGTCTTCAGCCTTGTTCCTGTGATCCAGTTCCTGATATGCATTCTTGATCCTGTTACTGACCCAGCTTCTTCTTTGACCCTTGTCTGTTCATGTTCGCTGTCTGCCTTCGCTACCCCAACCTGGACTACCGACCACACTTCTGCCTAGTAAATCTGTAGCCACTGTCCAATAATTGGTGACTTCTGCCTGTTCCTGATTCTGATTATGTTCTGGTGTCCTTCCATTCAGCCTTGTCTGTTCATGTTCGCTGTCTGCCTTCACTACCCCAACCTGGACTACCGACCACACTTCTGCCTAGTAAATCTGTATCCGCTGTCCAATAATTGGTGACTTCTGCCTGTTCCTGATTCTGATTCTGCTTATGTCCTGGTGTCCTTCCATTCAGCTGTCACTTGACCAGGTGTGTGACCTGAATCCACCATCAACTGGATTTGGTATCTTTACGGCGCATCACCACCTGTACACATGTTTGTCAGATACCAGTGCTCCCCAGTTAGTGCTAACTTGTGCCTTTCCTTCGCCCCTGCAGACCCTGTCTTAACATCCAAGGATGCTTGGATGGGAACTGTGCAACCCTCGTCACCTCAGGCTCTGCATACAGGTACATGACACCTCTGGCCAACCAGTAGGAGATTTAATGCTACTGCTGCATAAATATTTGGGGTAGACCTTGTGAGTTCTCTTACTCTGTGCTGCAGGCTGAGGAAGGTGTGTAATGTGCAGCTAT
This sequence comes from Lithobates clamitans, assembly GCA_037952925.1. Taxonomy (NCBI): domain Eukaryota; kingdom Metazoa; phylum Chordata; class Amphibia; order Anura; family Ranidae; genus Lithobates; species Lithobates clamitans. Next base: position 3,678,678 of record JBBGZY010001054.1, on the reverse strand, counting down.
GTGCTTAGGCCTGGGGCCTAGGAGGACTTTGCATGTGCTTGGTGCAAATGTCTAGGAGCAGAAGAGCCTTGCCTGTCCTGTGTGGTCTTGCTCCCGGAGGTCCTGGGATTAGGTAGCCTAGCAGTGGACAGGAGTCTGGATGGAGGGAATGGAGGAGATGTGATGCCTCAGATGAAGTACCAGAGGTGCCACTGGAGAACCTGAGGACAAGGAACTTGTGGAGAACCTAGGAATGCATGGAGAGGATCACTAGGACTGCTGTTGCTAATATATGCTCTTTCTTCTAAAAAAAGAAAGCAGTATGGGTGTGCTGAATCCCCTACCCCTCTCTCCCATATGTTGCTGCAAGGAATAAAACCTTTAACACATACATATGACTGGCACCCAATTGTAAAACATCCTCCACATTTCAGCCATGGAGTCAGCATTTGGAAAATGCTGACCCACCCTGTCTCTGGGGGTACCTCACATGTCTTCAGAGGTTACTTTATTTTTATTCCAAATTTTTATCTTTAAAAACCAAAAGCTTTCAAATGTGTCAAAAAATGATATTATACTTTAATTTCTCCTTTTTTCCATAGAGTGTTTCAAACATAATTTTCTGTGAACCAAAGTCTAGACATCAGAATCCGTTTTAACACTGGGTGATCCATTAAATGCCTAAAAGAGATCAATGTGGTGCTGAACAGAGATGTGTAAATGTGCTCACTTAGCAGGTCTGCGGTTAAGCTTACCCTGGGGTTTCAGCCAGTTGGCATTTTTGCAAAAGTTGGTACATTTCCCTACCAATAGGGCTGGTTTTCATCCCAAATGAATACATAATAGAGGAGTTTTACTTATGTGCAGCTTCTGAAAATGTACTATTTCATGAAGTTACATGTGCAGAGTTTGCACAGCTTTAAAATCCAGGTGAAGGATTACAACAAATCTTTTTTTTTGTAATGTAACTCTTTTTAAAGCAAAAAGATATAGCCAAGACTTAATTTAATGGAACCTGTTACCTTGTAACGATTTATACATTCCAGCATATATTTTACCAGACTATGGCTATGCAAAGGACAATGATGACAAGCTAAGCACCTTATTTTAATGAAAGCAGAAATAACTCTCTGGACATCTAGCAGTCAGAGGCCGCAGTGCCTTAAAGTTCACCTTCGGGAACATGTTACATGTTCTATCTGTTTTTAGGGTGGAATATGTAATATTTTCCTGATCCTGCAGCTGCTCCCCAATCATCACAATCCCTGTGACAGCAGGCTATGGATCTTCTCCCCATACTTGCTGTCACTATTTGAGAAGAACTATGTGAATCTGTGAAAGTTCATTGTCGGCTGCCTACTTGTATTTCTCAATTAACTACAACGACGCTGTTGAGTGCTCAAGTAGTTCATTAAGTCTTCCTGTCTTTGTGAAACTGGCTGCCTGTACACTGACAGTCTGTAGGAGTCCTGTATCGTACCCGTGACATGCTGACCTCGGGTTTAATGCTTTCCAGGCTCCTACAAAAAAAAATAGTAAATGCATATATTCTTCATATGTCTCGGCTATGGGGTAGAGTGGCAAGAGGGAAGACTTTTCTTACAAAGAAAAATATCCAAGCCTGGCTAAATTTTGCAAAAACACATCTGAAGTCCCCCAGAAGCATATGGGAAAATGTGTTATAGTCTGATGAAACCAAGGTTGAACTTTTTGGCCATAATTTCAAAAGATATGATTGGTGCAAAAACAACACTGCACATCACCAAAAGAACACCATACCCACAGTGAAGCATTGTGGTGGCAGCATCACGCTTTGAGGATGTTTTTCTTCAGCTGGAACAGGGGAGTTAGTCAAGGTAGAGGGAATTATGAACAGTTCCAAATACCAGTCAATATTGGCACAAAACCTTCAGGCTTCTGCTAGAAAGCTGAACATGAAAAGGAACTTCATCTTTCAGCATGACAACGACCCAAAGCATATATTCAAATCAACAAAGGAATGGCTTTACCAAAAGAAGATTAAAGTTTTGGAATGGCCCAGCCATAGCCCAGACCTGAATCCAATTGAAAATATGTGAGGTGATCTGAAGAGGGCCGTGCACAGGAGATGTCCTCGCAATCTGACAGATTTTCAGTGTTTTTGCAAAGAAGAGTGGGCAAATATTGCCAAGTCAAGATGTGCCATGCTGATAGAATCATACCCAAAAAGACTGAGTGCTGTAATAAAAATCAAAAGGTGCTTCAACAAAGTATTAGTTTAAGGGTGTGCACACTTATGCAACCATATTATTTTATTTTTTTATTTTTACTTCCCTCCACCTAAAAGAATTCAGTTTGTTGTTCAATTGAGTTGTACAATTTATAGATCACATTAAAGGTGGAAAACATTCTGATTATCTTTGTCTTGTTTTTTTACATCACAGAAACCTGACATTTTAACAGGGGTGTGTAGACTTTTTTATATCCACTGTAGATATAAAGGGCATCATTTAAATAAGTAAAGCAGTAGTAAACCATGGCTGTTTAAAAAAAAAAAACCTGTACTAGCACATTATGAAATACTTGCCTTGGAACAAAGCCTTCCAGCGCCATGCTGTCACCGCTGAGGGGGCTGACATCTTCCCCCAGTCTTTCTTCCGGGGTCGCGGGCTCCAGCTATGTGATTGGCATGCGCGCGGGAGCCCTCGGTTGCAGCATGAACCTCTGAAGGTTCGGCAAGGTATGCCGGACCTTCAGAGCACATGCGCCGGTGATGTAACTGGCTGCATCCAGGGTGATTATCTCCTAAACGGTGCACATTTAGGAGATATTCATTCTACCTACAGGCAAGCCTTATTATAAGCTTACTTGTAGGTAAAAATCACCAAGCAGGCTTTACTACCGCTTTAAGCTAATTTTGTCTAGCATTGTCACATGGCAAATGTAAAGGCTAATATTGACTACATTTAAATGTTACTGTTTTTAATGTGAAATCACCCATTCATCCCTAATGGCCATATGTGATTCTATAGTGGTAGTTCTACCAAGAGAAATAGGAAACTTCACAGATTACACAATTTTGTCTCACGTTTTTTTCTTTCTTCTAACAATTCTGAGGATCTCGATTGGAGTGTGGGTGAAAGAACTGACACCAAACAAAATCTTCACCCATAAAATACACTCTGCATATTTTTATGGGGAACATAAAAAGACATCTGGAATTTCAAGCAGCGGCACCGTCTTCTGCCAAAAACTGTGAAAAAAAATCAAACATGGCTGAAAATGGAAATAACAATGATGAAAAGTACCACTACCTTATACAATGTAATGTCAACAGAGCCAACAGAGAAGCACTTTGTGTTAAAAATGTTGAAATCCACACTTATGAATGAGCTGAAACTGCTCATTTCTTTTCCAGTCTGGTTTATTATAACTGAAGTAAAATCACCAGGGATTTCCTATTGAGATCATTCATGATTAAAGGAAAAAAAGATTGTGAAAGGAAAACTTTGGATCATTTATGATTTTTTTCATGTGTCTTGTACCATATTATACATAGAAACTGACAACTGTATCTCCAGCTTTGTACAGATGTAGATGGATCCTCTCCTGTACTAAAATTACTATTAGTATGATTTCAGTGTACACTGTGAGCTTTCACAGTTCTTATTAGAAGCTACAGAAAGTCAGGTAGAGCCCACTTCATTCATTGGGTAGTCTGCATGCAAAAATGAAAAAAGATATACAATATTATATACAGTATCTCACAAAAGTGAGTACACCCCTCACATTTTTGTAAATATTTTATTATATATTTTCATGTGACAACACTAAAGAAATGACACTTTGCTACAATGTAAAGTAGTGAGTGTACAGCTTGTATAACAGTGTAAATTTGTTGTCCTCTCAAAATAACTCAACACACAGCCATTAATGTCTAAACCACTGGCAACAAGTGAGTACACCCCTAAGTGAAAGAGTCCAAATTGGGCCAAATTAGCCATTTTCCCTCCCCAGTGTCATGTGTCGCTAGTGTTACAAGGTCTCAGGTGTGAATGGGGAGCAGGTGTGTTAAATTTGGTGTTATCACTCTCACTCTCTCATACTGGTCACTGGAAGTTCAACAGGGTACTTCATGGCAAAGAACTCTCTGAGGATCTGAACAAAAGTATTGTTGCTCTACATAAAGATGGCCTAGGTTATAAGAAAATTGCCAAGACCCTGAAACTGAGCTGCAGCACAGTGGCCAAGACCATACAGCAGTTTAACAGGACAGGTTCCACTCAGAACAGGCCTCGCCATGGTCGGCCAGAGTTGTTGAATGCACGTGCTCAGCATCATATCCAGAGGTTGTCTTTGAAATAGACGTATGAGTGCTGCCAGCATTGCTGCAGAGGTTGAAGGGGGGATCAGCCTGTCAGTGCTCTCACAATAAGCCGCACACTGCATCAAATTGGTCTGCATGGCTGTCTTCCCAGAAGGTAACCTCTTCTATAGATGATGCACAAGAAAGCCTGCAAACAATTTGCTGAAGAGAAGCAGACTAAGGACATGGATTACTGGAGCCATGTCCTGTGGTCTGATGAGACCAAGATAAACGTATTTGGTTCAGATGGTGTCAAGCGTGTGTGGCGACAACCAGGTGAGGAGTACAAAGACAAATGTGTCTTGCCTACATTCAAGCATGGTGGTAGGAGTGTCATGGTCTGGGGCTGCATGAGTGCTGCCGGCACTGGGGAGCTACAGTTCATTGAGGGAACCATGAATACCAACATGTATTGTGACTTACTGAAGCAGAGCATGATTACCCCCTATTCTGAGCCTGGGCCGCAGGGCAGTATTCCAACATGATAACGACCCCAAACACACCTCCAAGAGAACCACTGCCTTGCTAAAGAAGCTGAGGGTAAAGGTGATGGACTGGCCAAGCATGTCTCCAGACTTAAAACCTATTAAGCATCTGTGGGGTATCCTCAAATGGAAGGTGGAGGAATGCAAGGTCTCTAACATCCTCCAGCTCTGTGATATTGTCATGGAGGAGTGGAAGAGGACTCCAGTGGCAACCTGTGAAGTTCTGGTGAACTCCATGCCCAAGAGGGTTAAGGCAGTGCTGGAAGATAATGGTGGCCACACAAAATATTGACACTTTGGGCCCAATTTGGACATTTTCACTTAGGAGTGTACTCACTTTTGTTGCCAGCAGTTTAGACATTAATGGCTGTGTGTTGAGTTATTTTGAGGGGACAGGAAATTTACACTGTTATACAAGCCGTACACTCACTACTTTACATTGTAGCAAAGTATCATTTCTTCAGTGTCGTCACATGAAAAGATATAATAAAATATTTACAAAAATGTAAGGGGTGTATTTACTTTTGTGAGATACTGTGTGTATATACAAATATATACTGTATATTAGAGAAAATACAGTGATTTTCATTCTAAATGTGCAGATGTTTGTCACATCCGCACAACAAATGTTTTATACATCGACCACTATATGTGAATAGCCTCTACCCCTTTAAAAACTCAGCCCCTTTGTATTGCTGCTGCTGACCTGCTATTAAGTAATTAAAGCAAATATTTAGACTTCACTGCGAATACATTCAGATACATACATCATTTTGATGCTTTGACGTCTTTGCATTGAACCCGGGGCTTTTTTATTACTCTTATTGGACATATTTTAATAGGGTGCAGAACAGATACTTGCACAAGGTTTTATTGGGTGCGAACATCAGGACTAGGAAACATTAAAGCAAAATAAATAAAAAAATAGCTGAAAAGTAGCACAAAATGCAATATACAAAATGGAATGAATGAGTGTGCTTTTGTTGGCAGTTTGGCAAATGCACTGGCATGTAGTATATATTACTGTAGCTACACAATGCCACTGGTGTGCTTTCTCAGAATGAAAAATGTTATCAATTAAACGAGTGTCGGTATCGTTGCAGTAACAACGAGCACAGAACAGTCAAGAGGCTGGCCATCTACTATCTTGGCAGTTTGACAATTGGATTGGAGTTGCCAGATCTGCCGAAGGGCAACATGCATTTTTGGCATAGTGGAAGAAATCAACAATTTTACAAGTGTTCTCTTGGCTATAGCAAGGCAGACTCCAGGTAAGCCAAGTGGCTAACACTTAGAAATTTCCCTGTTGGTAATTTGACAAATGAACTGACAATGTGTTGCTTTAATGGCGGGGACAAATGGGCAGAGTGGCAGTGTCCTCTGTCTTTTTTGTATACATAACCCTGAATTATGGAAGCACCACTAAAGCATATATTTTCAACCAGAGATGTGCACAACGGAAACATTTATTTTGTTTCAGATTTGTTTGTTAAGTTAATCATTTTGTTTCGGCATATTCGTTATGTTAGAATGATTCCTTTTTGGAATTTGTTTTATATATCTGGATTTGTTTTGTATATTCAGATCCGGTTAGTATATTCATAATTTTACAACCAATTTGAATTTTAAAAGACGGCTATATTTGTTCTATTGTATGCTATTCTATTCTAATATTTTTTTTTCTGCTCTATTCTTTTCTGTTTTTTTCTATTCTTTTATTTTCTATTCTTTTATTTTCTATTCTTTCCTAATCTATTCTATTTTTGTTTTCTATTCTATTTTATAAAGCAGCCTACGTAGGAATCATTGTCTTATTTTACTTTTATACCTTACTATATTTATTGCAATATTTTTCCATTTTCAAATTCAAATCCGTTTTCAAATTTGAATAATTTTTTTGTTGCATTATTTCATTTCATTATAATTTATTTCGGATTCGTGGAAATTTGTTACTATTGTGATTTGGAAATTCGGATACATACGAATCATGAAAATGTTGTCCCAAATTTCGATTCAAAATGAAACGAATAGCCCATGTCTATTTTCCTCCAACAGTTCTGTTTTGGCAGGTAAAATAGTTAATTCTGTATTAGTCTTGGTGAAGTTTTGAATTAAAAAGGCTCTCACATTAATAAAAAACAGTTGCTCACAAGTATGAAGAGCAGGAACCTACAGTGACTTTCAGTAACCAGTCTCTGCCCGAATGCTAAGCAGCTCTGATTGGACAAAGCTCCAACACTTCTTGGTAGAGCTTCCATCTACTGTTCCTATTGGCCCATCATTATTAGCCTTGTTGGCCAACATGAATGGGTTGGAGGGAGCACAACCAGAAAGCACCAAAGCTTTGCCTGGTAAGAACAGTCCAGCATTCACGTAGATGGGAGTAGTTGAAAGTTACTGCAGATATGTACAGGCACCTCTACAGTGCTGGCTGCCATTCTAGATTACTACTTTAGTAGGTTATAATATTCTCTGCAGTCCTCTGGGATGTGCCTATTAATTCCACCTTTCCAATTTTTTTGAGGTCAGTATGATGACATGAACCTAAAAATTTTCACTGACAACAAACAAGACATTAACTACCTAAGCAAATATAAACCACTGTCAATAAAAAAAGTATTTGTTGACTGTTGGTATGAATGGATAAAGAAGCAGCTGATTCTTTCCTCTGTTCATTACCTGAATCCCAAAACAGGCTTCTGTTGGTGAGTCTAAGCCTGGAGTGTTGGGTTTACACACATAACTAATTAGGCCACAGAAGTATGTAGAAGCTATTTAGAAAGATTGCCGAGTGCAGAAAGGTAAATAGAATGACATACACTGTGAGCTGTTTGCTGACCACAATATCAGTTCCAGTCTGGGACCAATAGATTTTTATTTTCTTTGTGGTTAGGGTTCTAGAAATGGAAACATAGTTTAAGGTAACTTACGTTGACATTAGTTATGATCAGTCTGGAGCCATTAGGATGAAATAAAGCACACGTCTACGCAGCTGCCAAACTTTAATGCAATATTTATGTTATTTTCTAAAAGGTCATATTTAAAGCACAGCTGTCATATTTCTGAGATAGTAATCTGCAAATGAGTGTAAAGCAGGCACTAGGGATGCTAGTGTTTACCTAAGGTGTATGACAGATCATTCCAAAATCCCTAGAGTATGGACCCTCATTTATGTAAATAGTATACCGCTGAAATCAGAGTGACGTCAGTGGGTGATTTAGCCCCTTAGCTATTTGAGAATTGTCAGGCGGCAGAGCTGGCAGATGGCGGGAGAGGACATTTCTTCTTTTCTTTTTCCGAGTAGGCGGTGGTAGCGGGCGTCGTGATCAACGATGGAGCTACATCAGGGGAGATTGTTTTTTGTTTATTAAAAAATGGACTTGTCAACAACTGCCTACTGTCATTTTTTACATTTCACTTTTTTTTGGTGAATGAATAGGAGTACTATGTAACCCTACTCATTCACATGGGGGGGGCTTGAATATGGGGGCCCCATGTTAAAGGAGGCTTCCAGATCCCAATAAGCACCCACCTGCAGACCCCCACAATCACCGGCCAGGGTTGTGGGGAAGCGGCCCTTGTCCCCATCAACAAAGCCCCCCTGCCCCAAAGCACCCCCATATATTGAGGCCTGGTATGGTTCATCGCTCATCCGCTCCCTTTCCTGACCTGCCCGGTGTCATACTCGGAAAAGGGTCTGGTATGCGATTTGGGGTAGATTCCACGCCAAAGGGCTTGGTATGGATTGGGGGGACCCCTTGCTGACAGCTGATGATTTATCGGTTCCTAAGGACGCGGCAGCCAGCTTCCCAGCCCACTTACTAACAACCAACTATTTACAGTTTGTTATGGAGAAAAAAAAACATGTAAATATGCATAAAAAGCGCAGCACTTGCATTTTTGGTGCGGGTCCAGTGTCTGTGAACCATTGACGTCTTTTACACGCAATGCGCAACCTGCTGTAGGCTGAAAATCGATGTGTATGACCAACTTTAATCTTGGGATGAGGAAAATGGTATCAGGTAGATAATGTGATGCTAGTATATTTCCAGTTCTGGGCACCACATTATAAATGCATGCCTAGATATGGATCTGGTATAAATTAAAAGGGGGACCCCATGCTCTTTTTTCAAAGGACAGCACACATAAAAGTGCTGGTTCACACATATGCGATGACAGGCATCGCATGTGATTAGCACCACATTGCTGTGCAGATTACATGCGATGTCTGTGCGATGCAAATTTCAGCAATACAAATTGTATGGCTGAAATTGCATCGCATTCGCACCAAAATGGCGCAGAACCTTTTTTTGGTTTGCACTGGAATCATATCACATGGGTGTTCATATGGGTTCTCACATTGCATATGTGTGAACCGAGCCAAAGTAATAAAAACAATCAAACCAGACCCTTATATTTGCATGTAGCCTGAATGGCCAGGACAGGGGGAACAAATATAACCAGTTTGCGTGCTCAATTTGTTTGCGCCTTCACCCAACTGTGAACCGTCTTGGTCAAACTCAAAGCTCAACACTAGCTCTAACAAATTTAACCAGCGAGAGGACCAGAGGGTACATTTTGTCTTTTTTGAAGAAGAGGGGTTAGGATCAGAGTAATAAAATTAGGTACCCAAATATGTAGCATTGTCAGTCCACTTAAAGGAAGTAGGGATTGCAAAATCCCTGGCTTCTGGATCAAAGAGAATTAGCGGAGATATTTTCCAATTAATAATGACCCCAGAAAACTAAAAATCTTTGTAAAATCACAGGACTAGAATATGCATCTCATAGCTCATCAGTAGGGATGAGCTTCGAGTTCGAGTCGAACTCATGTTCGACTCGAACATCGGCTGTTCGCAAGTTCGCCGAACAGCAAACAATTTGGGGTGTTCGCGGCAAATTCGAATGCCGCAGAACACCCTTTAAAAGTCTATGGGAGAAATCAAAAGTGCTAATTTTAAAGGCTTATATGCATGTTATTGTCATAAAAACTGTTTGGGGACCTGGGTCCTGCCCCAGGGGACATGTATCAATGCAAAAAAAAGTTTTAAAAACGGACGTTTTTTCGGGAGCAGTGATTTTAATAATGCTTAAAGTGAAACAATTAAAGTGTAATATCCCTTTAAATTTCGTACCTGGGAGGATGTCTATAGTATGCCTGTAAAGGGGCGCATGTTTCCCGTGTTTAGAACAGTCTGACAGCAAAATGACATTTCAAAGGAAAAAAAGTAATTTAAAACTACTTGCGGCTATTAATGCATTGCCGGTCCGACAATACACATAGAAGTTCATTGATAAAAACGTCATGGGAATTCCCCACAGGGGAACCCCGAACCAAAATTTTAAAAAAAATGACGTGGGGGGTCCCCCTAAATTCCAAACCAGGCTCTTCAGGTCTGGTATGGATATTAAGGGTAACCCCGGCCAAAACTTTAAAAAAAAATGACGTGGGGGTCCCCCTAAATTCCATACCAGGCCCTTCAGGTCTGGTATGGATATTAAGGGGAACCCCGGCCAAAATTTAAAAAAAAAAAATGACGTGGGGGGTCCGCCTAAATTCCATACCAGGCCCTGGTATGGATATTAAGGGGAACCCCGTGCCAAAATAAAAAAACGTCGTGGGGTCCCCCCAAACATCCATACCAGACCCTTATCCGAGCACACAACCTGGCAGGCCACAGGAAAAGAGGGGGGACGAGAGAGCGCCCCCCCTCCTGAACCGTACCTGGCCACATGCCCTCAACATTGGGAGGGTGCTTTGGGGTAGCCCCCAAAACACCTTGTTCCCATGTTGATCAGGACAAGGGCCTCATCCCCACAACCCTGGATGGTGGTTGTGGGGGTCTGCAGGCGGGGGGCTTATTGGAATCTGGAAGCTCCCTTTAACAAGGGGACCCCCAGATCCCGGCCCTACCCCCTGTGTGAAATGGTAAGGGGGTACTAGTACCCCTACCATTTCACTAAAAAACTGTCAAAAATGTTAAAAATGACAAGAGACAGTTTTTGACAATTCCTTTATTTAAATGCTTCTTCTTTCTTCTTTCTTCTTTCTTCTATCTTCCTTCATCTTCTTCTTCTTCTGGTTCTTCTGGATCTTCTGGTTCTTCCTCCGGTGTTCTCGTCCAGCATCTCCTCCGCGGCGTCTTCTTCCCTTCTTCTCCTTAGGCCGCTCCGCATCCATGGCATGGAGGGAGGCTCCCGCTCTTCTCTTCATCTTCTTCTCTTTATCTTCTTCTCTTCATCTTCTTGTCTTCATCTTCTTTTCAGGCCGCTCCGCATCCATACTGGCATGGAGGGAGGCTCCTGCTGTGTGACGCTTCTCCTATTCTGACGGTTCTTAAATAACGGGGGGACGGGGCCACCCAGTGACCCCACCCCCCTCTGACGCATGGGGACATGACGGGACTTCCCTGTGGCATTCCCTGTGACGCCACAGGGAAGTCCCGTCAAGTCACCGTTTGTCAGAGGGGGGCGGGGTCACCGGGTGGCCCTGCCCCCCATTATTTAAGAACCGCCAGAAGAAAAGAAGCGTCACACAGCGGGAGCCTCCCTCCATGCCAGCATGGATGCGGAGCGGCCCGAAAAGAAAATGAAGAGAAGAAGATGAAGAGAAGAAGATGAAGAGAAGAGCGGGAGCCTCCCTCCATGCCGTGGATGCGGAGTGGCCCGAGGAGAAGAAGGGAAGAAGACGCCGCGGAGGAGATGCTGGACGAGAACACCGGAGGAAGAACCAGAAGATCCAGAAGAACCAGAAGAAGAAGAAAATGAAGGAAGATAGAAGAAAAAAGAAAGAAGAAGCATTTAAATAAAGGAATTGTCAAAAACTCTCTCTTGTCATTTTTAACGTTTTCAACAGTTTTTTAGTGAAATGGTAGGAGTACTTTTGTACCCCCTTACCATTTCACACAGGGGGGAGGGCCGGGATCTGGGGTCCCCTTGTTAAAGGGGGCTTCCAGATTCTGATAAGCCCCCACCTGCAGACCCCCACAACCACCGGCCAGGGTTGTGGGGATGAGACCCTTGTCCTCATCAACATGAGGACAAGGTGTTTTGGGGGGGCTACCCCAAAGCATCTTCCCAATGTTGAGGGCATGTGGCCTGGTACGGTTCAGGAGGGGGGGCGCTCTCTCATCCCCCCCTCTTTTCCCTTTTCCTGTGGCCTGCCAGGGTGCGTGCTCGGATAAGGGTCTGGTATGGATTTTTGGGGGGCCCCACGCCGTTTTTTTTTAAAATTTTGCCGCGGGGTTCCCCTTAATATCCATACCAGACCTGAAGGGCCTGGTATGGAATTTAGGGGGACCCCCCACGTCATTTTTTTTTCTTTTTTGGTTCGGGGTTCCCCTGTGGGGAATTCCCATGCCGTTTTTATCAATTAACTTCTATGTGTATTGTCGGACTGGCAATGCATTAATAGCCGCGAGTAGTTTTAAATGACTTTTTTTCCTTTGAAATGTCATTTTGCTGTCAGACTGTTCTAAACATGGGAAACATGCGCCCCTTTACAGGCATACTATAAACACCCCCCAGGTATGAAATTTAAAGGGAAATTACACTTTTATTGTTTCAATTTAAGCATTATTAAAGTCACTTTTTTGCATTGATCCATGTCCCCTGGGGCAGGACCCAGGTCCCCAAACACTTTTTATGACAATATTTTGATTATTCATGTCCGTGTCCCATAGACTTTAACGGTGTTCGCGTGTTCGAACAAATTTATTTGCCTGTTCGCATGTTCTGCTGAGAACCAAACAGGGGGGTGTTCGGCTCACCCCTACTCATCAGCAGTATTATATACAGTGTAAATGGGAAGACCCTTTGTGCTACATATTGAATCAATGTGAATAATAAAATGTGAAAACCTTGACAATCAATGATTGTAATCAACTGCAAAATCTATAGTGTTCACAATACACATAATAGTAAATAAATAAAAAGTGGTCTCTTTTTCAGTGCTTTGAAAAAGAATTCATACCCCTTGAAATTTTCCGCATTTTGTCATGTTACAACCAAAAACATAAATGTATTTTATTGGGATTTTATGTGATAGACCAACACAAAGTGGCACATAATTATGAACGGGAAGGAAAAAGTGTGTTGTTCATTTGTATTCAGCCCCCCTGAGTCAATACTTTGTAGAACCACCTTTCACTGCAATTATAGCTACAAGTCTTTTTGGGGATGCCTCTACCAGCTTTGCATATCTAGAGAGTGACATTTTGGCCCATTATTATTTGCAAAATAGTTTAAGCTCTGTCAGATTGGATGGAGAGTGTCTTTGAACATCAATTTTCAAGTCTTGCCACAGATTCTCAAATGGATTTAGGTCTGAACTTTGACTGGGCCATTCTAACACATGAACATGCTTTGATCCAAACCATTTCATTGTAGCTTTGGCTGTATGTTTAGGGTCGTTAAACCTCCACCCCAATCTCAAGTCTTTTGCAGACTCTAATAGGTTTTCTTCTAGGATTGCCCTGTATTTGGCTCCATCCATCTTCCCATCAACTCTGACTACCTTCCTTGTCTCTACTGAAGAAAAACATCCCCACGACATGATGTCACCACCATGTTTCACGGTGGGGATGGTGTGTTCAGGGTGATGTGCAGTGTTAGTTTTCCGCCATACATAGCGTTTTGCTTTTAGGTCAAAAAGTTCAAAGTTCTCATCTGACCAGAGCACCTTCTTCCACATGTTTGCTGTGTCCCCCACATGGCTTCTCGCAAACTGCAAACAGGACTTCTTATGGCTTTCTTCTTGCCACTCTTCCATAAGAGCCCTTTCACACTAACAGCACGGCCACATTAGCGGTAAAAAGCCGATAATTTTAGCACTGATTTACCGTTGTTTTAGTGGAGCTTTTCGGCCTCCAGCGGGGTGCATTTAACCCCCGCTAGCGGCCGAAGAAAGGGTTAATAGCGCCCATGTAGCGCCGCTGCCAAAGCGCTTTGCAGGCGCTTCGGCAGCCGTGCCCATTCATTTAAATGGGCAGGGATGGTGGAGGAGCAGTGTATACGCTGATCCAAAGATGCTGCTTGCAGGACTTTTTTATTGTTGCTTTCACACTGAAGCACTTTGCAGGCGCTAAAGTGCTAAAAATAGCGCCTGCAAAGCGCCCTGAAAGAGCCGCTCAATTCACTCCAATGTGAAAGCCCCGAGGGCTTTCACACTGGAGTTGTGCGCTTGCAGGATGGTTAAAAAAGTCCTGCAAGCCGCATTTTTGGAGCACTGTAGGAGCGGTGTATTCACCGCTCCTAAAGCGCCCCTTCCCATTGAAAACAATGGGGCAGCGCTGCAAACCCGCCGGCGCTTTCACATTGAGGTGGCAGGGGAGGCGTTTTCCAGGCGCTTTACAGGCGTATTTTTAGCTCTTTAGTGCCTGAAAAATGCCTCAGTGTGAAAAAGGTCTAAAGGCTATATTTGTGGAGTGCATGACTAACAATTTTCCAGTGGACAGATTCCCCCACCTGAGCTGTGGATCTCTGCAGCTCCTCCAGAGTTACCATGGACCTCTTGGCTGCTTCTCTGATTAAAGCTCTCTTTGCCTGGCTTGTCAGTTTAGGTAGACCGCTATGTCTTTGTAGGCTGGCAGTTTAAATTAAATTTGCAGATTAAATTACACACGGGTGGACTCTATTTACTAATTAGGTGACTTATGACGACAATTGGTTTCACTAGATTTTCTAAGGTAGTGATGCCGCTCCAAGCATGTTGGTGTCTATAATAACTGCCCTCCCCACTCACAACTTCAGGTGCAGGCTCTGCAATGGTGTAGAAAATTGAAGAAAACAGCTGAACGGCCACACTCCGAATAACACCTTTTATTCATGGCAAAACAGTGTAGAAGATCCAAAATCTCTTACATCATGGTGATGAAAGGTACAGACAGGCTAACGGGTTTCACATCAATATAGGTGCTTAATCATCAAGGGTCTAAAGTTCTGGCATTAAAAAAAGCCAACATTATGAGAGTTATTCATGCTAAATACTCCACGTATTCGAGAGGGGTAGCTATTCTGGTTACAAAAAAGGCTGCAGCACATATTATACGGGTTAAATCGGACCCTAATGGTAGATACGCTATACTGGTATGTCAAATGTTTAATGTATACTTAACATTGGTGTGTATATATATTCCGCCCCCTTCTCTTTCCATTAGAGGACATTTTAAAGGAAGCTATACTGATTGCACAGGGCCCATTGTTGTTGATGGGTGATTTCAATGCAGTGTCAGATGTGGCTCTAGACGGACATGGATGTGTCTCTGACTCATGCCACACTCTTTCCTCTTGGCTGGAAAGCTATGCTCTCACTGACATGTGGTGTTGAAACAACCCTGGAGTCAGAGAGTACTCCTGTCACTCGGAGACTCATAGGATACTGTCTAGAATAAACCTGCTGCTATCCTCCATAGATGGTCTTCCGATTATATCCAGGGTCAGATATCTTCCCAGAGCCTTATCAGACCATTCCCCGATGGAGGTCATATTAGATCTGAATGCCCTCCAGGGGAGGAGACATTGGCGTATGAATACACAATGGCTACAGGAGGAATATATAACCCTGGAATGCAAAACGGTTATTGGTCATTATTGGAAAGAGAATGGCGCAGAAACCACAATCCGCAATCAATGGGAGGCCTTTAAGGCCACTATGAGGGAAGTGTTTGCTAAAGAGACAAGGGATTTCTCCAAGGCTTTAAACTCTGACATAAGACACGTAGAAATCAGTGCTACTGCTGCTGAACAGAAATATATTCAGGACCCATCCCCTAACACATATCAAATATGGCAAGACCTGACAAGACAGTATAGGCTACTTCTAACTGAACGCAATACAAAAAAACAAGTACATCAAACCAGATCCATTTTTGAATTTGGCGATAAAAGTGGCTGCCTACTAGCTTTTTTGGCAAAACCTTTATAGCCTTTATATGCTCCGATCTCTGTAATACAAGTTAGACACCGACTGGGAGATGTGGTGAGAGACTCTCAGGGAATTCTGAACACGTTTCTAGAGTTCTTTGAGACCCTCTATCAATCCCAGACCAGACATACAGACCAGGAGCTGTCTTCCTATCTAGAGAACCTGAGTCTCCCTTCTCTGGGCTTGGAAGATAGTGCCGCTTTGGAACATTCCATAACACAAGAAAAAATATGTGGTGCCATTTTCTCCTTTAAATCTGGTAAATCGCCTGGATTAGACGGTTTTCTGGCTGAGTGGTATCAGCTACATAGGGAGAACCTGGCGCCACATTTACAAAAGGTTTTTATAGAAGCAGAGAAGGAGGGTATTCTCCCGGAATCTATGCGTGAAGCCCTGATTGTGGTGATTCCCAAACCAGGGAAAGATCCACAAGAATGGGAGTCCTATAGACCGATATCCTTGATCAACTCTGATGTCAAAATATTGGCCAAAATTTTGGCCAATAGATTGCAATCGGTAATCCTAAATTAATTAACAGACAGGATTTATACCGGGCCGCTGTACCCAAATGACCCTCAGACTATATGTTAATTTACAGATTCCACATACTAATGCAGGCAGAAGAGTGATAGCATCACTAGATACTAAAAAAGCATTTGACTCAGTCGAATGGGATTATCCTTTCTCCCTACATGTTAAGCTGGGCTTTGGACCCAAATTTGTTTCCTGGGTTATTATACAAAGATCCCTGAGCAAACAGGGAATGGGCTCACATGGAACACTTTTTAAGATCAGCAGAGGGACGAGACAGGGATGTCCCCTCTCTCCTCTCCTGTTTGCTCTGGCCATAGAGCCACTTGCAGCCAAAATTAGAACTCAGTATATCATCAAAGGGCTGTTGGTCGGGGGTCTGGAGGAACAAGTGATATTATATTCGGACGACATGCTCCTGTATCTGGGAGATCCTTAACTGCTGCATTCTCCCTAATTCAAGAATTCTGAGATTTCTCTGGCTTTAGAATCAACTAGTCCAAGTCAACGCTGTTTCCTCTGGACCCATAACCAAACTTAGTACCCCCCACCCAGTGCCCTCTGGCTGTAACGCCTCATTTCATATACTTGGGAATCAATATCCAATTACCGGTGGACTCATTCACAGATGTGAACCTATGGGACAGAGCACAGAAATGGAAAGATCTTCCACTTACGTTACTAGGTAGAGCTAATCTATTCAAAATGATCTTCCTGCCTAAATTTCTTCAACGTCCGGATCTATATTCCAAAAAAAAATTCCGATATATTAACTCCCTGCTGAACTCCTTTTTGTGGGGCGACAAAGCAGGGTCTCTCTGGACCTCTTGCAATTACTGGTGCGGAGAGGAGAGCTGGTGGTGCCTGCTAGTACATATACACTGGAGCATGTTCCCACAGCTGAACAACGTTGCAAATGCGGTTGAGGCGGCTGTGGTAACCTCCTATGAGACGTTATTAAACGTTTCCTTTAGATGGGAGGTCCCTATGTCAGGAGGAACAGCAATGCTCAGATCGGCTAAACGTGTGCTAGGGATCTGTCTAAAACATATAACAGATGGCCCTCTACATCTCTCACCCAATGCCCCACTATGGTTCAACCCGTGTTTAAAAGAATTTTTCCACCTAGAGGATGGATATAGATGGGCCAAATTTGGACTTAAATACTTACACCAATTATATGACAATGGAGAATTAAAATCATTCATACAACTGAAGAGTGAACTGAATATCTCAGATTCATGGGCATTCCAGTTCACCAGACTGAAACATCCAGCTCACACTCAGTTTGGGACAGGACCAGTACCCCTTGAAAACACTAACCTAGAAACACTTCTTGCTGCACCCGATCACACTAAACTGATATCTACCTACTACAGTGCACTCATGGATAAAAAACACCCACAGGAAAAGAAAATTAGAGGTAGGTGGACCGTTATCGTGCCAGAACTTACAGAGGCACAATGGGAGGAAGTCTTGACCTCATATATGCCCACGGTTATCTCTGCCAGGGACAAACTGATACAACTAAGATATTTGCACCAAATGTGCTATACCCCACTCCGGCTACTACAACCCCACATGTCATAAGTGTTTAGCAGCAGAAGGATCCTTTATACACATCGTGCGGGACTGCAATAGGATACGGCCCTTATGGTCACAGGTGACCCAGTTTCTTGCGGATACGTTTGATCTCCCGAATATATGTAGCCCATTATTGGGACTCTTAGGTATTATAGAGGATGAAGTCATGAGTAACAACATGAGAACGCTCCTAGGACTACTATTTCATTATGTTAGAAAGCTAATTGTCCTCAACTGGTTTAAAATGGACCATCTCACATTAGCAGCTTGGAAAGGCCTGGTCAATGCCAATGTCACACTGTATAAAATGACTTATGAAACCAGAAGCTGTGCAAAGAAATGTAATAAAGAATGGGGAAAATGGATAAAATCCAGGGAAACTGTACCAAATGACATCTAAGAAAGGTTTTTCACACAAGACAGGAGAGTTGTACACAATATACAGTAAGAGGAGAATGGGAGAGCTTAGTTCTGGGGGAATGACAGCACACAGCACAAAAGGTTATGGAGGAGTTTGCCGCTGAGTTTGTTTATCGTACTTTTAATAGTTACAAGATAAAACTCTTATATATCAGAGTTACCGTCAGAGAATGGAAAAGAGCTATTTATACTGATGAATATACTGTGCTCAGTTATTGGGAAAATAAAGACTTCTAAATGGATATATTATGCTGACATATGCACCTAAAAAAAGTTGCACCAAAGTTGCACAACTTTGGAGTCACACAAATGTAAATAGAACCTAAGGACACTGAGGATCTGACCACAACTGGAGTGTTAGAGAGCAGAGTTCACCAGCTGCTGGGAAGAAGGATCCGGTGTGTTCTGTTCACCATTTCAGGTCCGATTTCAGCCCGAATTTTGGGCTGAATTCGGACCTGAAACGGACCAAAAAAGGCACATGTTTTTCCAGCAAAACGCACCGGACCTGCTGCGAAGATATGTGAAACGGCTCCATAGAGAACCAGTCGCATTCTCCTGCTGTGCGAATTGGATGCGGAGAAAAACGCATCCAATTCGCATAGGTGTGAACCCAGCCTTAGATAAGAATGGAGCATTTAAGCCATGCAGTGCAGGGGCAGCTCCACTGCAAGGGTCACATTTTCTTTTAGAAAAGAAAAATTGGTAACTCGCGCTGAACAAACTAGTGAATGTGTGGCTGAGAAGTGCCACACCGAGAAAACTAGATACAACAAATGTATATAGATGAAATTGGTAAAACACACTATATACAGTTGGGGGAATTCACAAACCCCCTTAGTGAATATGTGTACAGTTAGTGCAATTATAAAACACAATTAGTGCAAACAAATTTCAAAAATAAGTCCATGTGTGATGGATATAAATCAGGAAATAGATGTAAATAGTTGGAGGAATAGTCCATATGAGGGAAACCCCAAAACAGTGATTGACAATCCCGGGTAATTCAAATGTGTGGAGTCATAGATATGTGGGTCCACCACCAAAAGTGAGAGCCTGGCCGCTTACCAGAACCCCATGACCCCCCGTTACAGAGGGTCTAAATGGGCTTTGAGATCCTGCTAGTCTGGAACTCCCAGGAGCGAAGTTGGAGACTGGAAAGAACGTCAGGGACTGTATTGGAGATGGATGGGTCCACAGAAAAAGGCTCAGCCTGTTTACAGTTCCATTTTTCACAAGTGGACATTCATCCAAGGTAGTGGATACTGAAATGACTGGAAAAAGTATAATATGCTCCATCCAATGATAACATTATAATACAGGCCAACAAAGAAGCAAACCACACAGCTAGCATAGCCAATTCCTCCAAGACGAGGGCATATGTAATTCCACACACCAATGCTACCTCTACGAATTCTTTGTCCCACAGCCAGTTCAAGGAAGAAGAGAGGGATGCCAATCAAAATGAGCAGAATCAGGTACGGTATCATATAGGCTCCTTTGGTGGTTTGCTGTAATGACACACACTGCAGGGAAAGCAGGCTCCTCTCAGCTATGTAGCAGGTTTTCTTTTAATTTTTCTTTTACCTGTAGTTCCACTTTAAAACTAGATCAATCAGAAAGAAAAAAAATAATTACCTGTGTGTTTGTAAATTAGATTTTATTTTTTTTTAACCAGAGAAAAGTATCTGTTTTAATTCTAGGTTTTTCCAGATTTAACCATACAACCTGATTTCCTTGAAGTGGATGTATTGGGTGCAATAATGACCACTAGATGGTGCTGATTACATTTTTTTTGTATTATAGTGCTTATTTTTCTAACCAGTAGGTGGTACAGTGAAGGGATACTTCTATTTGTTTAATACAATCTAAAACATACCAACCAAATTTTTGAGATGGGAATGAGGGACATCTATCAGCAAAAGTATGCAGGCATAGGACACATCCCTTGCCACGCCCCCTTAAAGGAGAATTGTACAAAAAAACAAGATTGGCTAAACCCAGAAATGCTTTTTTTACCACTAATATTCCTTTATATTGGTTTTTGGAATTTACAAATGCGGCTATTTAGAATTCAGATGAAAGGGTAAGCGTTGGAAAACACTTTTTGATAGATAAAAAGTGCATTTAGAATAAAACTATATAGATCAGATCAAAATGAGGGACAAATGAGGAGGAATGAGGAACAGAGGGACATTGCTCCAAATCAGGCACAGTCCCTCAAAATCAGGGACAGTTGGGAGCTATGTCTAAAATGCCATAGTATTGTTTTACCATTTAGATATTATTTTATCATTTAAAAAACAGAAGTATTAAGAAGTATAACACAAATATAGATTTTGGACACAAAAGCAAACTGCCAATATGAAGTCCTTAGTAGTGGAACATCTGCTGGTCTGACAAGCTTGTATATGATCTCATTTCAGAACAATGCTTACAGCAAATTATTTTGCGTGCCTTGTGGAGCTTCCAGCTTTAGGAACAGTAGCAAGGTTTGATAATAGTTTACATTTAGGGATGCAAAATATCCATCATTAGATTTTTATTGCATAGAAGTTTTTTTAACCTGTTCTTTAGTTTATATCACTAAAAATAGGAACCTGTCAGATTAACTATGTTCACAGATCATAAATAGATACATAGATAGGCCTCTGTCTTTTCCAGTTTGCCAGCACTACAAAAAAATTCCTGTAGCTTTCATGAGAATAGTTATCAGACACGGCAGCTGTCAGACCGCATTAGGGTCAGAAAGATAAAAAATAAGCACATGGACAACAGATAGATTAGGGGTAGGATTCTTGGTGGGACCTGTTGGAAATTAAAGCTGGCCATATGCTATGAAAGTTTTAGATGGTTCCTTATGAACCGTCTGAAATTTTTCTAGATGGCTGGCCCTGTCTACCTCTTCCCAATCGAAGGACCTGGACAGAGAATTTTCAAATGAGCAGCAGCTGCATCCAATAGATGTGGTGGCACAAGCAAGGCCTGCCTCAAGTGTGAACAAGCCGTTCAACGTTTCCCCTTACTTCCCTGTGAGTTTGATACTCACCTCTCCTCGCCAATGGCGCCACTGCTGTGTCTCGGCCAATCAGGAGGGAGAATCTCGGATGGCTGAGACACTCGTGGACATCACTGGACAGACAGGTGCCTCGGGTAAGTATTAGGGGGGCTAAGGGGGCTGCCGCCGACAGAAGGCTTTATATCTTAATGCATAGAATGCATTAAGATAAAAAAGCCTTCTGCCTTTACAACCCCTTTAGTTTTAGTTAGTCTGACCATGTTTAAGGCATGTAGGTGGACAGAGTTAATTTTTGCAGGCTGACATAAAATGATGAGACATAAGCATACTTTAAAGTTCACTTTCAATTCCATATATCAAAATCCAATGAATAGTGTAAATAATAATATATTGAGTGAGTTCATTAAAGTAAGCTGAACCAAATCCAGTCTTCAAACGTGACAAATGCCAACCACATTCTTCTATTTGGAAGCATTCATGAGTATTCTTGCAGAATTAAACAGTACACTTCCACCTCTGTGCAACCACTCCATGCTCACAGAGCTCTCACCTCATTAAGAACTAATGCAAGCCTTTTGGTAATGGGGTAAATGAGTTTCCAAGGTACTTTAGTGATCTCCACTTTCAGTAGATAGATACTAAGGGTAATATGATGATGATCCCTTTAGGACACCTACGGTCCCTTTAAATCCCTGCTGCATCTGCTTAGCAACATGTTAGAATAAAACATAACATGCCTTCCACAGCCATGATCTCAGCACTGTCCTAATGCACACGTTTTTTCTGAAGCCCAGGGACCAGGTGGTATGGAGTCTGGTCACAAGCCTTGTTCAGAGGCAGCCAGGCAGACCGGTGCAGGCTCAGGATCAGGTTCCAGGTCGGATACAGGCAAAAGTCAGTAGCACGCTGGCGGTGGGGTACCGAATCCGGAAGCAGAGACGTAGTCATAAATCCAAACTGAGGTCAGGTAACATAAGCAAGCAGCAGATATAACAGACAGGGGGGATCCAAGAGAGCTGTCAGACGTAGCTGGCTCAGAAACAAGGTTAGCAGACTTTCTAGAATAAGGAACACAGGAACCAGAGCTGAAGATAATAGAGCAGTCAGACGTAGCTGGCTCAGAAACAAGGTTAGCAGACTTTCTAGAATAAGGAATACAGGAACCAGAGCTGAAGATAATAGAGCAGTCAGACGTAGCTGGCTCAGAAACAAGGTTAGCAGACTTTCTAGAATAAGGAACACAGGAACCGGAGCTGAAGATAATAGAGCACTGGAGCCAGGCAGACTTTCAGTTTAAATGGGCTGCTGGGCGCCAGAATCTGTTGATGCGTGCACATGCTCGTCCTGGGCTCTATGCTCGTGACTTTGCATATGCACATAAAAATGCATATCTGCTGCATCAGATCCCTGACAGGCAGTGAGGAACTCTCCTTCCTACACTACCACATCAGGAAGACCATTACCTACGTCTACTATCTCACAAGAGGGATATAGTGCAATTGTTATCAATATCAAGCAATTTAATTTGCTAGCATAGTTCATTGGTGACATGTTCTCTTCAACACTTAATTTCTGTATGTAATTGTTGTTAAGGTGTTGCAACCAGGGCCATCTGAAGTAGAGGCAGAAGAGGAACCCATCTTGTGCATTATGATGCAGGAGCACAGCTCAGGTAGGAGCCTCTCCTGCCTCTCTATCACCCGTCTGTGTCTTGCACAGCTAACTGGCAACTCAGTCCTGCAGAGTACACTGGGAGATTGCAGCATGCCTCGTGTAACTCAGTGTGACAGTCATCTGCTATGTATCAGAAGCTCCTAATAAAAATAGCACATCGCTCAGCTGTCATATAGGTCCCATGAGTAAATAGAGAGAGCCCTGTTCTTTCTGTGTAATCTGTAGGACTGGGCTCTAGTTTGGCAGCTCAGGTCCTGCTCTGAGGAGAAAAGGCTAGATGATGTTCGACATCCTCTTGCCAGAAAAATGAGGCAGACTCTATCTGACATGCTGCAGCTTTTAATGAGTACTAGTAAAAGTGAGTATAAGCAGTTTTAGTACAGGAGAGGACCTGTACAACTATGCAAGACTGAAGGTTAAGGCAGAAGCTTAGCATGTTTCGCATGTTTCTGGTTTTTAAACCCGGGTGCCCCGGATATGTCATAATCTTCGTCATGCTCACATTTTGACACACTGTTTGACTTTAAACTTTAAACTCAGGCAGATTACCCTTATGGCATATACTGTACAGTATGTCAAGCACAAGGCCCACGGGCCTAATCTGGCCCACCAGGCCTTGTCATGTGGCCCTCGCAGCCAGTTTTGAAGCCGGAACATGGTAGAACTCCATTCCACTGCCTTTGGCTCTCACTCTCAGCTCCCACTCACTGCTGTCACTTGTAAACACAGAAGGCTTCTGTTTTTACAAGGGATGGCTTGGCTCTTAGCAGCTCCCAGATCCCTGCATGCACTCACAGTGGGACATATCTCCAGAATCTGAGAGAGAACGATCTCCCTGCAGGACGAGGCAGATAGGAGATAGAGACATGCAAAGAAGCTTTTGGGTGGGGGGTTGGGCTTTCACATCGCATACCCGAACTCTGCACTCTGTACATAACGCAATCCTAAACTCTGAACTCTGTACATAGTGCACCCCAAACTCTGCACTCTGTACATAGAGCACTTCTAAACCCTGCACCCTGTACACAGCACATCCCTGAACTCTACTCTCTGTACATAGCGCACCCCTAAACCTTGCACTTTATACACAGCACACCCCTGAGCTCCGCACTCTGTACATACCGTACTCCTGAACCCTGCACTCTGTACGTAGCACACCCTTAACCATGCACTCTGAACATAGCACACCCCTAATCCCTGAAATCTGTATGCAGCACACCCCTGAACTCTAAACTCTGTACATAGCTCACCCCAGATACAACTGGCCCTTAGAGGGCAGCCATAATGCTGATGTGGCCTGCCTTCAATGTTTACAAATTGTTTATACTGTTTAAACATTGATTGATGACTTTATGAGTGTGGTTCAATCTACAGGATTTGCAATATGCTATCAAATGTCACTTATCAGTAAACAATTGGGGCGTGATTTTGTGATTGTGGTTAAAGTGGGCATGGCCAGTAGAGTGTCCCCATTTTTTATTTAGAAAATTTGATTTTTTATAATCTTATGTACATGGACATCAAATAATAACTTTATTGTGTTGATTCTACAGGGCTCGGAACATACTATCAAATGTTCCTTAACAAACAATTGCCATCTCTATAGCTAGTCATTAAAAGGATGTTGTTGACACACTGAGATTTGCATTTGGCTTTGAACCTTAAAACATGTTCTGCAAAAAAAGGAGAATATTTGCTGGCAAAAAAAAATTGGAACTGAAAACCACAAAAGACAATCCTACAATGAATTTCTCTTATTGTTCCATTCAGTGCCAAAACTTAATGGAGTTCTTGTGAACAATGAGCCAAGAAAAAGCAATCTACATAACATGTGTAAATCCTAACTCATGGTGATGATCAGAATTAAATACCAGGTCTTTCCTACAACCACAGGTCTACTTCTGTTTATGTGATTATTTCTTCTGTGCTTTCCAAGTGACACAGTCATAGTTACCGTACTTTGTTGTGCTGAACTGATATATATATTTAAATGCAGCACTAATTAACTAGAAGTTTCTGCATCATGAAGGTGTGTATTTCAGGTGTATATTTTAATGTTGGCCATAAAGCAAATTTTCTCAACTAGGGTTCCTCCATAGGTTGCTTGGAGTTTCTTGAGCAATGGACAATTTCTGTCTCTCAGATAAGTAACCACTGGCAAAAATGATCCTTTTATCTTCGTTTTTTGGCTAGGGATTCTTCCCAATGACCATCAGTGTAAGGAGCAATCTTCCCACTGACCAATACAAGAATGCACTGTGATTTGTAGATATAGTAATTATTATCATGTGTTCCCTGGGACCAGTAATGTATTTGAAGGGTTCCTTCATGTTACAAAAAAAATTGAAAAAAGTTGTCATAGAGTGTTCTGGGTTCTTTACAAATAAGGGTTGTTCCCAAATTGAGAAGAAAGGTCTATTCTCCATTAAATACGTGTCCATTGTCAGACATCCTTATTAGCCAAGTACTCTGGCGAAGAGACATACATGAGGGTTACCCAAGGACAAAAGAAGGTCACCAACATCTCATATAAATTTTAAAGAGAAACTGTCACTTTGCCCATTTAGGGCAAAATGGCAGTGTCTCCTGATAGCACCCCTAGCAATGGTATATTAAACTATCCACACCCTCTAACCACCTTCATGCTACAGACTATCACCCTGAGTAAGCTCTGGTGTCACAGTGTTAGGTAGTGCCAGAGCTTACCCAGGTCGAGGATGTCACTGCCCTCCACGTGTTGAAGCCATGCCTGAACTTTATTGTTGGGGACTAAACTGACAGCTCTGCTCAATTACAGCAACAAAGCAAGGGGTTTGACAGAGCTGGGACGTATAACCCGCAGGAGAGGGTGTACTATCACAAGATACTGTTACTTTTCCCTGAATGGTCAAAATGACAGTGTCTCTTTAACATGTGAATGTCATTTTAAAGGTTGTTTTCAAATGTTTTAAATTTGAACTTTAATACTAACAATACTACAAGGTAAACCTTCCATAAGAGTACCTGTCTCTGTACTTCCCATTACAGGGTGACATCTGTCTTCTAATTGTGCTTCAGCATTGTCACCCTGTTGCATGCACCCTGGTAGGGACTACAAGCAGTCATGCTGACACATATTGCACAGCACCAAACTCATCTACCATTGTCACCATTGTCATAAGTATAACACAACTTGTGTGATTTTTCATGGAAATTGCTAAGGAGTAAAGTGAGAAAGGAGCTCTGCATCTGAAGAGTACATGAAACCATATGGCGTAATAATAAACTGCTGAAAATGGAAGAGGCATGACAATTCCAAATCTGATGTTACATCAGGCCATCAGAAACCATGAGTAGTTTACTACAGGACTAAATAGTTGTGAGAGTCCTGCTTCTTTAGGCTGACCATACACAGTTTGAGTCTTGAACCGGCCGAGATTTGAACCGTTAATGGGCAGGCTGAATGTACTAAGTTGATCGATCGATCAACTTGGGCACAATCAGCCTGGAGGATTCTCTTGCGATTATCACTAGCAGCTAATATAGCCGTTAGTGATAATCACTGTCTTCTTCCAGCGGGGACTGCTTACCCGTCCCCCCACCCCGCCGGGAGAAGACAATGGCCCCACAAGAGGTATTCCCGCATAAACACTGTCTGCGTTGATGGGAAAAATCAAAAAATTTGTGTCCCGCAACCAGTGGTTGCAGGAAAGAAATTTGCCCCATGTATGGCCGGCCTTTGACATCTCTCCTCCCGTCTCTTCATTGTGATTGGACAATGAATGAACAGCAGTCCATTCATTAGGTCATTCCTAGGATGACAGTGTTGAGTGGCAGTACTTTGCAAAACGATAAAGCCCTGATTGGCTGAGAGCATTGCAGGGGGATTATAGAAAGATTTTATCTAGATTTAGTTACAAATCTTAATTGCATTAAAAAATAAATAAATACTTTATTGAGTTTAATAGTGTTTTCCCCGTTGCTTTCTTGGATTTCATCTTTAAGTGAAACTATCTCAAAACCACAGGACGGAAAACATACAAAAAGAGCAATATGATTTATATTGTTTAATTAAGTATTATCAAATCCATTACATATCTGTTTCAAGGTTTGTGAAAATGTGTCCAAAGAGACATAATGTACTTAGTCAAAAGAAAGAAACCACCCAAGTCTGGCACACTTGTTACAAAAGTCTTATTTATTATACTGGCAATAGAAACAGAAGTACTTATGCCTTGTGTTTCATTGTAAAATGTTTCCCATGACACTACCTTATCCTATTTTATACTGTGCTACACTTACGGTGGTAGTTGTCAGAATTTGAACTCCATGAACATTAAAAAACTGTGAATTTATTATGTATGTATTAAACATCATTAAAGTAGAATTATATGCAAAACTTTTATTTTTTCATTTTGGATAGAGTAAGGGAGGGTTATAACCCCGGCCAGATTTTTTGGCATTTGTGTCCCATAGGGGAGATTTACTGTACTTTCACTTCCTGTCTTATACAGTAGATGAAACATTTATTTCCTCTTCACAACTCTCTAAATTGACAGAGTTCCCTCTTAGGGCCGCTTTTATTTCAACATCTATTTCTTCACCCAAGACATATGCCATAAGGGCAAATCAAGAAAAAAAAACAGGAAAAAAAAACCTACCAGTGAATATCCAAATGTGTATACCAGCCACATAGATGCCTCCTTAGAGTGCAAGTACTACCACCAAAGTGAACATACAAAAGTGGGAGATGGGAGGAAAGTTCCTTACTGAAAATAAATTCCAAAGAAAGAGTCACCAATACTCTATGGGCTTATAATTGACAAATCAAAACAAAAAGGGAAAGCTACAAATTAAGAGGTGTCAGAGAAGAAGAGACCTTTGATTACCCTCCCACTCACTTAAATAAAGTGGGGCTCTATGGCCAAAAATGTAATGCATATGGGAAAAATGGCAGATGTATGGCAGAAGAAATGTATTGGCAGAAGAATGTATTTGACTTTACTGCGTAGCCTACCAGAGAGGGACGACCACACAAAATTATAAAAATATAACAATATTTTATTATAAAGTATTCAAAGAGGATATTTAAGATCATTAAAACCATCAAAGTACAGTTACAGATATGGTGTAGGCCATACTAATAACCATCATGCAAATGATCCAAGAGGTCGAAGCGTTTTGCCTATTAGCTTCCTCAAGACCTCCTTATATTGGTTGCAAAGAAATGGTGCATCACTTTAAAAGTATTGCTTGAGGGTGGTAGTACCATATACTGTATTTGTATTGCTATTGCATGATACTGGCGGTGTAGCAAATAAAGGACTCCAGTGGAGTAGAAAAATGGCATACATAGTAGAAAAATGGCATACAGATATGAATATGGGACTTGTTAGGAGAAACCACTTTATACTACAAAAAACAATGCTGTAGCCTATCCCAGTGTTCTTATTCCAGATTCGGACCAGACCAAAGAAGGCCCCTTACAACGGCCATCACTGCCACCACATTGCCTGGGGCATGTATATGTATATCACCATAGGATCCTACAATCTTCTCCACTGGTTCACAACCACCAGAAAACAAATGCTGATCCACCCAGTGTGTAGTCAGTACCTGCATCCCACCGTCCCCAAACTGGCTCATCCATGTCTTTATGGACCTTGTTTGTGCACATGTTAGATCAGGAAGGGACCAACCCCAAACTGTTCCCACAAAGTTTGGAGCCTAAAATTGTCCAAAATGTCTTGGATTGCTGACGCTTTAAAAGTTCCCTTCACTGGAACTAAAAGGCCAAGCCCAAACCCTGAAAAACAACCCCACATCATAATCTCCCCTCCACCAAATTATTTGGACCAGTGCACAAACCAAGGTCCATAAAGACATGGATGAGCGAATTTGGAGTGGAGGAACTGAACTGGCCTGCACAGAGTCCTGACCTCAACTTAATAGAACACCTTTGGGATTAATTAGAGCGGAGGCTTCGAGTCAGGCCTTCTCGTCCATATCAGTGCCTGACCTCACAAATGCTTCTGGAAGAATGGTCAAACATTCCCATAGACACACTTCTAAACCTTGTGGACAGCCTTTCCAGAAGAGTTGAAGCTGTTATAGCTGCAAAGGGTGGGCCAACTCAATATTGAACCCTACGGACTAAGACTGGGATGCCATTAAAGTTCATGTGCGTGTAAAGGCAGCTGTCCCTATACTTTTGGTAATATAGTGTATTTGTAGATGTGTAAAAAATCTACTCCTACTCCTCCTATGGAGGCTCTCATAAATTTACAAGAGTTAGGACTGCAGAAATATTGGGGTGCTTTTTTGCAGCTCTGTAGCTTATGCATATATTTGCAAATGTGTGCTAACTAAATCCCTGCGTTAACGCAAATTGTTAGACAGGAGATTTTGGTTGGTTGCAGACTGGTTGGTGAGTTGAGCTGGGAATTTTCTTTGGTTTTGCTTTAGATGTGTAAAAATTCCCCACCACCAGCAAAGATTATTTGACACGTGAAGCCACCACTAAATGGACAGAGTACACGCTTACCAGCTGTAGGGTGATGCCCTAATTAAAAGTAGTCATATGCGCTTACATTAGGGCACCTAGCCATCGATAGTGTAATAGCAACTCCTCCAGCTCCCCCCATAACCGGGTGGTTATACCTGGTCCTCAGTTGGGCATCACCCCAATACACAGTCCATTAGAGCAGTGGTCATCAACCCTGTCCTCAGGGCCCACTAACAGGCCAGGTTTGCAAGATAACTGAAATACATCACAGGTGATATCATTTGCTGCTCAGTGATTGCAGTATTCTAGTCTGCATCTCCCCAAGGCAATACATAAAACCTGGCCTGTTAGTGGGCACTGAGGACAGGGTTGATGACCACTGCATTAGAGTATAGAAATTAAAAAGATGTTCCAATGGTGTAAAACCTTATGAATAACTTTATTAGTAATTCAAATTATACTTACATTCTGACCATTAAAACGTGCCTAATAACAAATCTTCACTTGCCAGAAAAACAGCACCTGCACTTCCAGGAATTTGCAATGGCGTCAGCAAGGAATACTTGCATAATAGCCTCCTCTGGTCTCGATTTAGCAGCATGAACAGGACATCTTAGCAAATGCAATATACAGGGATATGAAAACACACACACAGGTTGAACTGGATGGGCTGAGGTCTTTATTCAACTTTGCCAACTATGTAACTACGTGACATGTGGCCAAGACTTTCACTCTCTCTCTCTACTTCCTGCTTCTGGGGTTTTTCAAAGTCACACCCCCCAGAGACAGAAAGTGTCATTGGAAATGCAACTTAAGGGGGAGCAGTTGGAGGTGGGGGGGTTGGGGGGATGGCTCAACCACATGTTTTTACTGCCTCCAACCACAGGTGTAAAATAATCATTAGGCATTTGTGTATAGACTTTGCTTATAAGTAACTCTATTTTGTCCTCAGATGCAATACAGGAAATTTTGAAGTATTTAAAATGGGAGTTCTTGTTTTCAGAAAAAAAATAAAAGGTCAACTTACACCCTACAATCCCCAGTCCCCACTGCCATGGGTGATGAGCTGCCAGTAGGCATGTGCAATTCGTTTCGTTCCGAATTCGTTTTTTAACTAATTTTGACAAATTCGTTAATTCGGAAATATCCAAATTAACGAAAACCCGTTTAACAAATTTTTCTGAATATTCGTAAATTCGATAAAATTGGACATTCGTAAATTCGGGCATTCGTACATTCGTACATTAGTAAATTAGTGAATTCGTAAATTTGTAAATTCGAAAATTCGGAAATCTGAAATAATAGTTAACTAATAATAATTTAACTATTAGTAATTACTAGTAACTTTTAAATTATAGATATTGTAATTTCCTTTCAAATTTGGCTGTTAGTGAACGTAACACATACAAATTTATCCAAAGTTATGAATGATCCGAAAAAACGGAAAGGAACATAATGAATTAATAATAATAAATAACAATAATAATAACAACATTTTAATATTATTATTTATTATTAATTTGTTCCGTCCCATTTGTTTAGATGCAGCATTCGTTTTGGATAATTCGTAACTTCGGATAAATTCGTATTTGTTACGTTCACTGACAGTCAAATTTGCAAGGAAATTACAATACCTATAATTTAATAGTTAGTTACTATTTCAGATTTTTGAATTTTCAGGTTTTTTGATTTTCAAACTTCGAATTTACAAAATTCTGAATTTTCTAATTTACAAATGTACGATTTTACGAATTTACGAATGTACGAATTTATGAATGTAAAAATGTACGAATGTACAAATGTACGAATGAATGAATGTTCAAATTTAAGAATGTACGCATTTACGAATTTACGAATGAACGAATTTACGAATCGCGATCATAACGAATGACCCGAAAAACGAAAAAAATAATAAACGAATGAAACGAAAACGAAAATGAACGAAGTTTTTGGCTGTGCACATGTCTAGCTGCCAGTGCTCATTGAGCTGATGTAGTGGACCTGGCATTTGATTCCTTTCCCCCTTCTTTCTGCAGGGCTTCTGGCACAGATTAGAGTGATTCCGATGGTCGGTGCAGGCACAAAAAATAATTCCGATTCATCCTGGAAGCCCTGCAGAAAGAAGCGGGAGAAGGTCGGGGATTTCAAATCTCCGGACCATTACACCAGCTATGTGAGCAATGACAGCTCATCAGCCATTGAGGTAAGTACAGCGGGAACCGAAGGGGTGGGAGGGTTTAGGCTGTTAGTTAACCTTTCCATTTGTTCTGAAAAGATGAACTAACACTTTAAGTATTCAGCTTGTGATCTGAATGCCAGTCTCTGAGCTCTAGTGGCTACCATATTTATCTTATGTTGATTTTGTTTGTTTTTGTTCTTTTTCCTTGTGGATACAACCTGCCATATAAAAGTTCACAAATTTAAACTAATAACAATCTAAATCACAAGCTATGAATGGAAAACAGCTGCTGCTAGTTAGTTGAGCAAATATTTCTATTCAGTTCCCTTCAAATAAAATGGGTTACCAATTTTCAGGGTGGTCTGGTTTTGCCTTTTTATTTAGCACAGCTAAAAAAAAAAAAAAAATAAAAAACACTAATAATTTTTTTTCTATTAATGTTTACAGATATGGGATCTTTTGGCTGGGCAGTCCTAGCTGAAAATACTGTCTGGAAATGTTAAAATGAACACATTCTAATAAAACATGTGCAGAGTGTCTTTCCCAAGTGCGCGTTACAAATAACATTTCTTTACTAGAGTACTAACAGAGAAATACAGGCTGTTAAAAATATGCTTGGAAAGGTTTTGCAGTTTGAGCTTTATTATAGGTTTTTATATTGTACTACTAATTTTCATATATATATATATATAGCACATTCACAGCAGTCCTTGCTTTTAAGAACTTTAAAACCTAAAGTCCCTAGCAACATACAGTGCCTTGAAAAAGTATTCATACCCCTTGACATTTTCCAAATTTTGTCAGGTTAGAACCAGAAACTTAAATGTTTTTTTTTTTGGATTGTATGTTATTTACCAACACAAAGTAGCACATACTTGTGAAATGGAAGGAAAATGATAAATGGTTTTCGATTTTTTTTACAAATAAATATGTGAAAAGTGTGGCGTGCATTTGTATTCACCCCCCCTGATTTAATACTTTGTAGAACCACCTTTCGCTGCAATTGCAGCTGCAAGTCTTTTTGGGGATTTCTCTACCAGCTTTGCACATCTAGAGAGTGACAATTTTGCCCATTCTTTGAAAAATAGCTCAAGTTCTGTCAGATTGGATGGAGAGCGTCTGTGAACAGCAATTTTCAAGTCTTGCCACAAATTCTCAATTGGATTTAGGTCTGTACTTTGACTGGGCCATTCTAACACATGAATATGCTTTGATCTAAACCATTCCATTGTAGCTCTGGTTGCATGTTTAGGTTCGTTGTCCTGCTGGAAGATGAACTTCTGCCCCAGTCTCAAGTTTTTTGCAGACTCT
Organism: Lithobates clamitans; assembly: GCA_037952925.1. NCBI lineage: Eukaryota > Metazoa > Chordata > Amphibia > Anura > Ranidae > Lithobates > Lithobates clamitans. The sequence goes on along the minus strand of JBBGZY010001054.1, from coordinate 3,645,744 downwards.
AATGGGGCATACACATGGTCGGACTTTTCGTCTACAAAAGTCCGACAGCCTGTCCGACAGACTTCCGGCGGACTTGCGGCGGACTTGTAGCAGACTTTCTAACGAACGGACTTGCCTACACACGACCACACAAAAGTCCGACGGATTCGTACATGATGACATACACCAGACTAAAATAAGGAAGTTCATAGCCAGTAGCCAATAGCTGCCCTAGCGTGGGTTTTTGTCCGTCGGACTAGCACACAGACGAGCGGATTTCGGGGTCCGTCGTAGTTACGACGTAAAGATTTGAAGTATGTTTCAAATCTAAAGTCCGTCGGATTTGAGGCTGAAAAAGTCAGCTGAAAGTCCGGGGAAGCCCACACACGATCGGATTACCAGCCAGCTTTAGTCCGTCGGCGTCCGTTGGACTTTTGTAGACGAAAAGTCTGACCGTGTGTATGCCCCATAACAGGTTTTCTTCTAAGATTGCCCTGTATTTGGCTCCATCCATCTTCCCATCAACTCTGCCCATCTTCCCTGTCCCTGCTGAAGAAAAGCATCCCCAACACGTGATGCTGCCACCACCATATTACACGGTGGGGATGGTGCATTCAGGGTGATGTGCAGTGTTAGTTTTCCGCCACAAGTAGCATTTTGCTTTTAGGCCAAAAAAATAAATTTTGGTCTCATCTGACCAGAGCACCTTCTTCCACATGTTTGTTGTGTCCCCCACATGGCTGCTCACAAACTGCAAATGGGACTTCTTATGGCTTTCTTTCAACAATGGCTTTTTTTCTTGCCACTCTTCCATAAAGGCCAGATTTGTGGAGTGCACGATTAATAGTTGTCCTGTGGACAGATTCTCCTACCTGAGCTGTGGATCTCTGCAGCTCCTCTAGAGTTACCATGGGCCTCTTGGTTGCCGTTTCTGATTAATGTTCTCCTTGCCCGGCCTGTCAGTTTAGGTGGACGGCCATGTCTTCGTGGGTTTACCATTGTGCCATACTCTTTCCATTTTCGGATGATGGATTGAACAGTGCTTCATGAGATGTTTAAAGCTTGAGATATTTTTTACATAGCCTAACCCTGCTTTAAACTTCTCCACAACTTTATCCCTGACCTGTCTGGTGTGTTCCTTGGCATTCTTAATGCTGTTTACTAAGGTTCTCTAACAAACCTCTGAGGGCTTCACAGAACAGCTGTATTTATACTGAGATTAAATTACACACAGGTGAACTCTATTTACTAATTAGGTGACTTCTGAAGACAGCTGGCTCCATTAGTTTTTAGTTAGGGTTATCAGAGTAAAAGGGACTGACTAGAAATGCATTCCACACTTTTTAGATATTAATTTGTAAAAAAAATTGAAAACCATTTATCATTTTTCTTCCACTTCACAATTATGTGCCACTTTGTGTTGGTCTATCACATAAAATCCAAATAAAATACATTTACGTTTTTGTTTGTAACATGACAAAATTTGGAGAATTTCAAGGGATATGAATACGTTTGGAAGGCACTGTACACATACTAGGGTCAGTTTAGACAATAACACAGTAACATATTACCAGATGCTGTAGAGAAGGACTCTCTGTGTGGAAGCTGTGGTCTCTCTACAGAGGTCTGACATACAAGGTGAATAAATGTTGGGGGTGGATGCAGCCTGAGGCAGATATTTTTGCCACCCCTGTAAATTTTTAGGAAGCTTATGGCCAGGCCACACAGCATCTTTGATTGCTCGGATGTTGATGGCAGGTTCACACAGTACCTTTGATTGCTAGGATGCTGACGGGCACCTGAACCATAAAAACCAATGATGCTATGAAATCTGGAAGCTGAACATGCAATAAGGATGGAGGGGCTCCATGACTACAACCTGAGCCATCAACCTTCATTGGGCTTATGGGCAGCACAGCCCTACCAATATGACCCTTGCAGAGTTAGACCTATAGTTTCTCAATCAGCATAAGACAGGTGTAGCACCCTCTAGTGTACAAGGAGTGATAGTGTTTTTTTTTTTTTTAGAGTAGGTAAATTTCAAGGCTTGGCTGCAGCCAAGCCTGGGTGTGTTTTGATCTGAGAACAGAGTGACTCAGAGTAGAGCTGGGTGACTTACAGGTAGCATCACCAGGACCTCCCACTTCTTTCCAGAATATTCTGGTGTTTTCTGGAAAGAGAGGTGAGAGGGGAGGTGGCTGCCTGGGGTGTTCTGAGGAGCCCTGACCAATCCCCAATCTGGATTGGCAGGGGGCAGGTCTCCTTAAATACCCAGGTTCAGCCCAGCTGGGGCGGAGTTGATCGGGTGAAAGATGGAGATGGAGTGTTAGGTTGTCGGGGCCTTTGAGGGAGCTCCCTAGTCTGGCGGGGGGGTTGACCTTGAGCCTGGCTCAAGTGCGGACGGGATTCTCTTACAACCCACAGAGGTGTCCTGACCAGGAGGCACAGGAGGAGCAAGAGAGGACAGTGTGAAAACACGGCAAGTCTCCAGGAGTTCCACAGAGGCAGCCAAGAGGGCTGGTGAGGTTACACGCCTGAGAGGACTGAGATGCAGCAGTCTGGGATGAGTGCAAAGCCAGTTTGGAGGATTGTGGTGGCATGAGCAGTGGAAAGGGGCATCTGCAGCCAGGAGGGCTGGTAGTGCCTGAAGAGGTGGTACTGGGAGCAGTAGCCACAGGGAAGCTTGCACTGGAACTTTCTATATTTTTGCTACACCATAGGGGCACGTGGCCCCCGCCTGCAAAGGCCATCTGCTAGCTGGTCTGGGAAGTGCAAGAAAGTGATGTGCTGGTGGAGTGAGGAGTGATAGTTTGAGGCAAAGAAATGCAGGAGGAGAAGAGGAGATTGTATATACCGTGGTGTATATAGTTGGTCCCAATTTTGACTGTCAATTATCTGGGCATCTAATAAGTTTCCTATTTCTATCCAAGTTAAATTCCCCTCAATAAGATACAAAAAAAAAAAAAGTGCAAGGACTGCTTTCAATTCTCTGAATGCTTGAAAAGTGTGTGCCTGGCTGAGCAGGGTGACAGACGGACTACTACATTCAGCAGCCTCTATGAGGGTATCGCTACACATGCTTCTTTCTAATTGGATATCTTTAGCTCTGAATCCCAGGGGGAATACTGAACCTCTGCAGAGAGATAGCTGCTTCTTCAAAGAGTAGGGTCTGTCTTTTCAGCTTGCTGGCAGAGGATAGGCTTTGTATCTGCATTCTATAAACCAACTTTATACGCGTTTTTGTTTTGAGGCACCTGGAATGTATTTAGCTAATTCAAACTGAAACTTCAGTTGGACTTTAACCTATCAATTACTTCTATGAAGCACTAGTAAAAGTAGGAAACTATCTTATACTGTACATTGCTTCCTGGTATAGGTATGCAAAAATATCCTTCACAAGGAGCAAAGTAAATGTAAAGTGAAATAACTTCAATGGCACTTCACATGCTGTCCAGAACTATCTGCCATGTACCGATGAGGCCCAGAAAAATAAGATTGCCAGCAGATTTCCAAATCGAAAAATGTTCCTGTATTTGTGTGTCTGGTTTTCATTTTCAAAAACCAGGTCACTGTAAAGAAGGCTAAAGGAGTGCTCCCCACAGGTGGGTGCTGTGAGTCAGCCAAAGGCCAAGTGATGCTTTAAAATTCCAGTGCATTAATTCATTTCATTTACAGGCTTGCCACATACAAAATTCAATTTACCTAGAAGCCTTTTTTCTTTTGCAGAGACTCTTATATTTCACCTAAAACAAACCAAGGTTTTCCTTTATTTAGAAGAATGAGTTATTTTATCTATTAATCATTTTATTAATCTTAATAATAATTTTCTATGATAAGAAATTTACAAATAAAAATATCACTTTGGTGTAGAACATTTTTACATAAAAGATAGACATTTAAAGTGAACAGTGATGAGTTAAACTGCCCTGGGTTTGATTTGAGCAGGGTTCAGTGACCTTCAAAGAGGTTGGGAACAAAATAATGAGAGTAGAATCTGTCAAATTTAAAATGGCCAGTTTCTTGGTTTATAGGCAAGGGGGCATAAAAAAAAAGCATAGAGGTGGGCACTGCTTGAGGGAACCTGAGCCAGCTGAAAATATATTTTTTTTAAATTCTATGCGACAGAGAGAACTGATTTTTTCAAAGCACTGACCTATACAAAGGATTGAAAATCCTCAAAGGATAACGCCACTTTCGTGGGGGAAAAATAGCAAATAAAGAAAAAAGAATATTGCGTATACAATTGCAACACAAGTCCTATTGTAATTGAATGTTATTAAAAATTACCTTTCCTTTTCAATCTGCAGCCGCTATAATTTTCTGAAAATGCAATGCAATATGGCTACCTGGCTGTGTTCTGTACACAGAATGTGTACAGAACGCCCCCCAGAAACATAATTTCTTGCTTATGTGATTGGCTCATCGATTTTCCCAGAAGTCTGCACCAAGATGAAAGATTTCAGGCATCCCCTGCAACAAAGATTTAATTTTAGGTGAGATATTCCCAATAGGAACACGTCTAAAGGCATGCAGGCCCAGCAGCTTTCCTCATTAGTACCCTGCAGGTGCTGCAGATGATTGATAATTATGAAACCACTGCCATTAGATTCACTTTCCCTCCCACATACACACAAACAAACCCACAGGGATTTTTTTCAGAATACCAAAAGGTAGGAATCTGCAACAAAGCTTGTTAAAATCGTTTCAATGTACATAGATCACGTGGGGGGGGGGTTTCTCAACAAAAGTGGAGTTACTCTTTAAATTTATGGCAAATGACAACTCTTGCTTCTATTCTGTTTTAAAAAAAAAAATGTCACACAGACCTCAAAGGTCCCGCAAGACTCCTAAGGGTCGGCAATTATTTTTATTTGCCATCAATTTAAACTATGATGTTTTTTTTTTCTTCGTAAATATGACTTTGGCTGTAGCAAATCCTACAGTGAGATAAAAAAACAATGATGTAGAGTCCCCTTAAAATCCATACCAGACCCTGGTATGGATTTTAAGAGGGTACCTCAGGCAAAAAAAATGCGTGGAGCATCTTTCTTTGTGGCACACCATGAAGAAGAGGAGCAATGGAGCGACGGCGGGGGGCCGTGAAGAGCAGATAAGTAGAACATGTTTCTATTTTAAAAAGACAAAAAATGACTTTACAAACGCTTTAATCCCTTTTGACAGCATTGCTCAGTTCCCACATGTAGGCGCTTACACAGGGATTCCTGTCAAAGTAGACATCTTTGTTGAAATGTGTGCTTTTGCTAATGCTCAGCAACTTGTATTAGACGAGATGAGGACAACTAGCAATTCATAGATACAAAAGTTTAAAAGTGGTAAACAATGTTTTAAAAATAAATAAATACTCCAGTACTTGTAAGACTTAGCATCGGTTCACACAGGGGCGACACGACTTACAGCGCGACTTAGCAAGGTGACTTGGAGGCGACTTTAGCGCGACTTCAGCGCGACTTTGAGCGACTTACAACGCGACCTAAAGTCACCTCCATGACAGGCGACTTTGCCTGTGGCCAACCATAGCTAAGCAGCTCCTGTGACATCATTCTTGTTCCTGTTCTCTTTCCTGGTTCCCTGTTCCCTGTGTTCTCAGTGTTCTGTGACCACAATGTTCACTTTGCGCTATTTAATGACAGCTGTCGTAACAGCTGGTGTGGCAGTAATGATGGAAGAAGAAGAGGAAGAGAGGAAGCAAAGGATGAGGATGAGAAGAAGACATCGCTACTCGATCCATCCTATTATTGCTAATTGAGATAACAGAGGCCAGTTCTGGGCCATGTATGAGAATTTGCGTGTGTTTGAGGACAAGTTTTTCAACTATACCCGGATGTCGATCGCAAGGCAAGTACATATGCTATATGTGGATCTACACATTTGAACTAGCCTATTTGTCATATATTTTGTTTAACCACCTAAGCCCCGTCCCATTTTGCTGATCAAAAACCAGAGCACTCTTTGCGATTCGGTACTGCATCGCTTAAACTGACAATTGCGCGGTTGTGCGGCGTTGCTGCCAAACAAAATTGACGTCCTTTTTTTCCCACAAATAGAGCTTTCTTTTGGTGGTATTTGATTACCTCTGCGGTTTTGATTTTGTGTGCTATAAACAAAAATAGTGCATTATTTTTTACTTTTTGCTATAATCAATATCCCCAAAAAATATATAAAATACTTTGTTTTTCCTCAGTTTAGGCCGATACGTATTCTTCTACATATTTTTGGTAAAATAAATCGCAATAAGCGTTTATTGATTGGTTTGTGCCAAAGTTATAACGTTTACAAAATAGGTGATAGTTTTATGGCATTTTTATTATTATTTTTTTTAATAGTAATGGCGGTGATCGGCAGTTTTTATTGTGACTGCGACATTATAGCAGACACATCGGCCAATTTTGACACTTTTTGGTTGCATTGTCATTTATACAGCAATCAGGGCTATAGAAATGCACTGATTCCTGTGTAAATAACACTGGCAGTGAAGGGGCTAACCACTAGGTGGCAGTGTAGGGGTTAAGTGTGTCCTGGGGCTGTGTTTCTAATTGTGGAGGGGCGTGGCTGTGTGTGACACGTCACTGATCTCTGCTCCGATCACAGCAGAGATCAGTGACAGTGTCACTAAGCAGAACGGAGAGATGCTAGTTTACATTAGCATCTCACCGTTCTTCCTCCCCGTGAGACTATCACGGGTATCGCAGTAATGTGTGGGTGTAGCTCCAAATGGCTGATATTTCTTATTTTCAATATAGTAAATTAGCTTTTTTAATCATTTTGATGAATTGCTTTGTCTGGTTTACATCCATCTGGAGCGACAAAATACATCATATAGGAGGAGTATCTCACCAACTGAAAGACTAATTATTACACTAAGGTAAACTATCTATTTTTTGATGCACATTAGTATTATATTTGCAACATTATAGTAAAGTCCAGCCTGAGTTCATTTGTCTGGGCTTCTCCAACGGGTCACATGAGTGCAATTCTTTTGCACTCCTGCGCCCCTTTTTCAGTGGAGATGGATTAGAAGTCCACTTTGTGCAGACGTCACCAAGATCAGTTGAGGCAGCGCATCATCCTCACTTCCAAAGTTCTTTATCCACCAGCTGCCTGGACTGATGGCAGTGCCAGCCACTCAGCAAGCTGCTCTCCGCCCCTCCACATCTCAGTGCTCCAATGAGCGTGGCGGAGCAGAGCAGGAGAGCAGCTGACTGACAGTCAAAAGCTCTCAGCTCGGGGAGAGAACCGAGCCATCGACGATGTTTGTTGACTCAGTTCTGTGTGAAGAAGCGGCAGTGGACAGTTGCAGCATTGGTACGAAGCTACATCCACCTAGGAAAGTATGATTATTCCAAAAAAAAAATTACCGTTGATTACATTTTGCAAAATTTAGCACACAAACATCCATTAATTTTAGAATAACAAACATTTTTTAATATTATAGTGTGTGTGTATATATATAAACACAAGAAAAAAGACCTCTCCTGCGCTCAGGTGTCCATGAACTGGATAAGTGGTGCAGCCACCTATAGAAGTAATGCCTAGCGTCTTGCAGCCCTCATTTGAACAATGGGTATTCAAGCTAAAAAACACAAAAAAGAAAGAGGGCGCACCAACCTAGTGCATTACCACTGATAAACTTTAATGCAGCATAAAAACAGTAAAAATTATACTCACAAACGAGCTAGTATAAATAGCTTTCAAAAGGGCGCAAAAGCGCTGTTTCTGTGGATCGACACCCCAGGACCTGTTGCCGAGAGGATAAGACCAGCGCAAATGGCTGATGGCTTACGCGTTTCGGGGGAGCACCCCTTTCTTCAGAGCCTAAGCGGGCAATGGTTGGTCTCTCGAGTTGCTCTCTCTATAAATGTATGTATGTGCCTGTGTCTACCCCACCCAATTAGTGACGACGCCCCCTCCCACAGATATTGGGCACCACCCACCCATTCGGGTTAACCCTCCCTATCCCATCCCTCTGAGTGTGATTCCCCATTTGTAGCCAAAATATAGAGGGCAAACATCACTCTATGTTATCTGCTAAAAAGATAATGATAGTAGTAATACTAGTACAAAAAGAAATTGATTAATTGAAAAAATAAATAGATATAAATATAAATATAAATATAGAAACACTGGACCAGTAGATCAGTTTCACTCTCACCATAGGCTATGTGCAACAGGGCAGGGGAAGGGGGATTGGGTGCGCCAAAACAAAGACACCTCACCTCCTGCATGCAGCTCTAATTGTGTCCCCATGCCTCTGATCTACTGGGGTGGATGATGCCGGGCTCCTCCGGCTCCCAGGAGCCATAATAGTGCCGCATGCCATGTGTGGAACGCACGCCATTCAAAAGACCAGGAAGTGCGGGCGTACCTGCGTTCCACCCGCAACTTCCGGCCGATCGGGGCGTCATTTCCCCCTCCTCCATAGGCGTCAGAGGTCCCTGTGCGCCAGGAACACGGCCCGGAAGCGTGGGTGTGTTTGCGTTCCACCCACTGCTTCCGACCGTCAACCTGTGGTAAATAATGCGCGCGCATCTCAGTATGGCCGCGCGCTCTCTATCAATCGCTCCACTACTAACATTATCATTGGCAGAGACGCGATCTGGCTAAGCAGGACAAGCAGCATTCTGGCGGGGGCTACTAGCAGCGCTCAACCCACTTTTCTCTAAAGAAACATAGATGAAAAATGGAGGGGAAAAGGAATGTATAATTTGGTTTCAGATAGTCGCCTATTGGCCTATTTGACTACATGATGTACTTTTTGTAATTTTATGCAATTTACCGCCAATGTAATTTACCGCCATTGGAGTTTAGTGTCTATTCCCACCAGATGCTAGCGGGCAATGGTGCCTCTCTCTCTCTCTCTCTTGTCTATGGTATGCCGGTCCGCAGAGGTATCTTCCAGGGTATATGCTGAGGTGATGGGTACCACTGTCATTTGGCACAGTATGGTTTACTATTATATGGTTTATATACATATTTGTCACTATATTTATATATATTTTATATCTACATGGAGTGGGGTGTAGCCTTTCAGTAGGAACACTCTATTGCTGTGTCTAATGGTGACTAATGTTGGTATAGGCTGATGAGGTTCAGTATTCACTTTGAGATCCCATATGTATTTTTAGTATTTTATACTATGTATTATTTATTATTTTATAATCCTTCCTCCTCTAGATTAGTATCGTGCTGATATCATAACGACTAATTGTTATGGACTCCCATGTGTTGTTCTTTTAACATTAAGTATATTATATGTTATATTTCAATCTATGAATTTTATGGATATGGTATGATCTACTGTACCTTGGAGGGATATTTCTGCGGACTCCTTCTATTAATCTAATAATTTTACATTATGATCAACCTATAGGTTTGGAATCCATTTTCCATTATCCCTTTTTCCACTTCCTTATTTGGGAATCGATATTCACATTATAATATTTTCAATTTTATTTTTATTTTTTAATTAATTAATTAAGTTTTTAAATTATACATTCCTTTTCCCCTCCATTTTTCATCTATGTTTCTTTAGAGAAAAGTGGGTTGAGCGCTGCTAGTAGCCCCCGCCAGAATGCTGCTTGTCCTGCTTAGCCAGATCGCGTCTCTGCCAATGATAATGTTAGTAGTGGAGCGATTGATAGAGAGCGCGCGGCCATACTGAGATGCGCGCGCATTATTTACCACAGGTTGACGGTCGGAAGCAGTGGGTGGAACGCAAACACACCCACGCTTCCGGGCCGTGTTCCTGGCGCACAGGGACCTCTGACGCCTATGGAGGAGGGGGAAATGACGCCCCGATCGGCCGGAAGTTGCGGGTGGAACGCAGGTACGCCCGCACTTCCTGGTCTTTTGAATGGTGTGCGTTCCACACATGGCATGCGGCACTATTATGGCTCCTGGGAGCCGGAGGAGCCCGGCATCATCCACCCCAGTAGATCAGAGGCATGGGGACACAATTAGAGCTGCATGCAGGAGGTGAGGTGTCTTTGTTTTGGCGCACCCAATCCCCCTTCCCCTGCCCTGTTGCACATAGCCTATGGTGAGAGTGAAACTGATCTACTGGTCCAGTGTTTCTATATTTATATTTATATTTTTATCTATTTATTTTTTCAATTAATCAATTTCTTTTTGTACTAGTATTACTACTATCATTATCTTTTTAGCAGATAACATAGAGTGATGTTTGCCCTCTATATTTTGGCTACAAATGGGGAATCACACTCAGAGGGATGGGATAGGGAGGGTTAACCCGAATGGGTGGGTGGTGACCAATATCTGTGGGAGGGGGCGTCGTCACTAATTGGGTGGGGTAGACACAGGCACATACATACATTTATAGAGAGAGCAACTCGAGAGACCAACCATTGCCCGCTTAGGCTCTGAAGAAAGGGGTGCTCCCCCGAAACGCGTAAGCCATCAGCCATTTGCGCTGGTCTTATCCTCTCGGCAACAGGTCCTGGGGTGTCGATCCACAGAAACAGCGCTTTTGCGCCCTTTTGAAAGCTATTTATACTAGCTCGTTTGTGAGTATAATTTTTACTGTTTTTATGCTGCATTAAAGTTTATCAGTGGTAATGCACTAGGTTGGTGTGCCCTCTTTCTTTTTTGTCTTTTTTGTGTATATATATATACATATATATATATATATATATATGGTTGGAGCCCTATGTCTGATATGTACATAGATAACACTTATAGTAAAGATAAGACTCACCATCGGAAATAGACCTGAAAGTGTGGACTTACCATATGAAATGGACCTGAAAGTGTGCCTTGGTCTAATGGCCGGTATGCCAAAATAAGGGGGCATACCCTGGTTTAAGAAATGATTATTCTGTAAGAGAAATGAATGAAATGAATAGTTTGAGAAATGCTGTGAAATGGGGATGGGAGGGTGGGTATCGCGCACAGGAAACCGACAAGCACCACAGGTGAGCGGGCTGCTTAAGTACCCCCCGGGCTCCTCCCATAAATTCAGGCCACCATACTGGCCTTCCTACTTATGGTTGGAGCCCTATGTCCGATATGTACATAGATAACACTTATAGTAAAGATAAGACTCACCATCGGAAATAGACCTGAAAGTGTGGACTTACCATATGAAATGGACCTGAAAGTGTGCCTTGGTCTAATGGCCGGTATGCCAAAATAAGGGGGCAAAAACATTCAGGTAGGGTTATAATTTTATTGGTTTTCAGTTATTTATTGAGCCAATTTGGAGAATGCCTGTGCCATCTCTGTTTGTGGATTGGGGATATACCGGGCGAAGCAGGCTGATTTCCACCTGCCTAGTCTTTTGATGATGTGGTCTGGAACCCCGTGGCGGGACGCCGCGGAGGCTGCTCCGATGCGGAAAGAGTGTCCGGAATACTGACTAGGGTTAAGGTGAAGATTGCGGAGAAGTATCCTTATGTGTTTCACAAACTGAGAGGCGTTTAAGGGTTTAACTGGGAATGGTAGAAGGGGACTGCTGTCTGGTTGCTCAGGCAGGAGTGACAGGAGTCGGTTGAGTACAGCGACTGGACACCAGCTGTTGTTGGTTTTGTAGAGGTGAATGTTCACTCCTGGGTTTTAGAGACCTCGAGGTGCAGGATGAAGTGGTCTTGGTATCGAAGCAAGTGTCGTCTGCATAGTACTTGGTCTGTGGGTTTGTTAGAGGTGAATTCGCCAGGCCGCAAGAACCCATAGTAAGCTAAATATATGGCTGCTTGTAAGACCGTGCTGGGGAGCAGACCGAATGGCGAAGTAGCCAGAATAGTTGACATGTCCCTAAAGATGGGCCCTGTAATGGGCAAGCGCTTAGTGCTGATGGCTGGTTGTTGTTTCTGAATTCCCCTTAGAATGGCTCGTATAGCGTGAGATGAGAACAGTGAAGATTTCGTGGGGTCTTCAAGCGCCATGAAATGTTGAATGCCGGCTAGGTATAGCCGGACGGTATTGTAGGATAAGGCCAGCTGCGTGTGGCAGTGTGCAGTGAAGGCCAGTACCTGTTTGATATCTGTTGGTCCTTTGCGGCAGGACGTGAGGAATTTATTAAAGGCCTTCCAAGCTGTCTGGTAGGCTTTGAGTGTGTTGTGGGAGAGGGAATGATTTATGAGTTGCGTAGCTCCGTGTAGATGTTGAACTAATCCAGGGTCAGTTGTGACCAGACAGGGATAGGGGCCGACATTGGATCGGCATCGGGAACCTGTTTGAAAAAGGAGGGATAATTGAAACGTGACAGTGCGTCAGCTGCTGAGTTGTATCTGCCGGGGAATAAATGCACAGTGTATATTGAACTGATGCTGTAAAGACAGTTGTACCAACCTGCGCAGGAAGGACATGACTGCTAGGGACTTGGACCTGCCTCTGTTGATGATGTCTGCCGTGGCCTGGTTGTCGGTGGTGAAGACTACGGTTTGTCCTGTCCAGTGGTGGCCCCAGAGTTGTGCGGCTGCCACTATGGGATAAAGCTCAAAGAGGGCAGATGTTTGGGAAAAGCCGGGTATCAACAGTATCTGTTGAGGCCAGGGTCCTGAAAACCAATGATGGCCAAAAATTGCCGCGAAACCTGTGGAGGCTGCAGCGTCCGTCACCACCTGGGGTGAATGGACCGAAACCATAGGTATAAATAGAGATATGCCATTCCAGGCGGACAAGAATTCCTCCCACATAGATAGGTCCGCTATAGCTGCGGAGTCTAAATTCAAAATCTGATCAGGGTCTTGAGTTTCTGACAGAAATCTAAGCAGGCATGATACAAATGTGCGGCCTTGTGGGATAATTCGCATAGCGAAGTTGAGCATACCCAGGAGAGACTGCAATTGGTACAGCCCTTGGTGTGCGTAAACTCGTGAAGGACTGCCCTGATGCGTGTTAGTTTGTCGGGGGGGAGACTGGCTTGCATTGCGCAGGTATCCAAGCTGACCCCGAGAAAGGTGATGATGTTTGCTGGGCCATCGACTTTGTGCTCGGCGATAGGAACATTGAGGTTTCCAAAAATTACTCTAAGTTTGTCGAGATCTCCTGGGGGCTTGCTGGGCGGTTCTATCAGTAGGAAGTCATCCAGATAATGGATGACTTCATGGCATTGACCTTTGTGTAATAGTATCCAAACGAGGGACTGAGCGAACGTGTCGAAGAGCCACGGGCTACTCTTCGAACCGAAGGTGAGTTTTGACGCAAAATAATATGCTTCCTTCCATTTGATGCCATGCCAGCACCAAAGGGATGGGTATATGGGCAGGAGCTTGAAAGCATCCGAGATGTCGGCTTTGGAGAGCCAGGCACCTGTGCCTGCTTTGATGATCGCTTGTATTGCCATGTCAACGGAGGAATATTTTAGGGAAAACTCTTCGGAGGGGATCAGGGAATTGAGACTGGGTATGTGGGAAGAATGAGGCGCAGACAGGTCGTACACCAAACGCAATTTATTTGAGAACTTGCAATTGAAAAGCACAATAGGGCTGACTCTCCATGTGCTGAAAGGGGGGCAAGTGAAAGGGCCTATCACGTAGTCTCGATCTACCTCTGCCTGTAAGAGCTGATCTATGGCTTGTTCGTCAATGGCTGCCGAACGAAGATTGGCACATTCGTGAGTACTGTGGGGTAGTGAAATGAGGCCGGTGTGAAAGCCTGCTGTGAAGCCTTGGATAAGGTAGGTGGCCAGGGAAGGGGTGGGATGTGAAGTGAGATACAGTCCTAACCATAAGAGGTTGATCCGGCTTAGTCATGCCCTCTTGTGTTGCTTGACTTCACACAAATTCCTAGGGTGTGCTCTTTGGCATAAGGTGCAGATGTGAAGTAGACGGCACTGGCTGAAGTTGCAGGACCCATAGTTAAAGTTGTTACAGATGGCTGCCCCTCCCACGGTTTGGACTGGGCGTCCGAGTTTGTCCACCTGAGGCGTTGGTTCAGGGATCGACTGACCCTGTACTGTACCTGAGGTAGAGGGAAACTCGAAGGGCCGTCTGATCGCCGTATTGGCGCACCAGGTGGCAGTGTGGGTGGAAGACTGGCAAATCGCACACAGAGGTGAGCGTAAGCCGGCAAAGTGGCGGCAGAAGAGCTCTGTGTCCATGAGACTCCAATCTGTCGTAGTCTGGAATTGTATGAGTCTGGCGGCGGCCTTGGCTGAAAAGGAACGATGATAATCGTAAAAGGCAAAACCTCCATACTTGTGGCCCAAGTCTACCACAGTATGGTGATACAAGTCCAGCTCTTCCCGCCTGCTAGGGGTGGCTGAGCACAGGACATCTCTGAGCATGCCAAAGGCCAGGGTAAATTCTGGGACTGATAGCTTGCGGTTCAATCTGGGGTCTTTGGACCACCGATATGTCGCCCCAGGAGTAGGCCTTATTTTCTGCCAAATCATGCACGGAAATAAGGAGAGAGGCCAGGTTGACGTCCTTGCCGTCCAAAATGTCCTTCCTGATACTGGTTGGGACCAGAAGGGAGGGGTAGACAATGGGGCTCGAGCCTGAGGTACCTGCAGGAAGAGGTGTCAAGGTTTGAGTTGCAGTTGGGTCGGGGACAGCCGTGGCCGGTCGGGCCTCCAGAAGTGCAACCCTGGTTTGGACGTCTGCAACTGAGGTGGATAGAGATGACACCATCGTGTGTAATTGCGAGATGGCCGATGATATCGACTGGAGGGATGCCTGTTGGGTACTGGGTCCTGCTGCTGGTGGGGGAAAGAGGAGTTTGAAGAGCTCGCCTTTCCTCGCTGTGGCGGGGAAGGGGACACCTTTGCGTCTGAGCTCTGCCGTCAGTTTGGGGATAGTCCATCCCCTGAGGGATTGCACGCTGCCGCTTTCTGAGACCGGAGAAGGTGACAGAGGGGCCGTGGAGTCTTCGCTGCCGGCCTGGGACATGGTTGCTTTGGTGAGGATCTTTTGAGCTTTATTTCCTGGTTGACTGTAACCTATTGGGGGTGACATGAATTTCAAGTTTTTCCTTTGATCCGCTGAGTCATACTTACCCGACTTATTCTCCCATTCCTTTTTTTTTTTTTTTTTATTTACCTGGGGGGATATCGTCCAACCTGGTGCAGGGTGGACCTACTGAACTTTGACTGACCTGAGGAAAATGAAAAGGTGACAATTCGTGAAGGGATTGCTAACTAACTTGAAGCAACGATTTGTATGGTGCTTGCAATCTTGTGACAATGAAATGATTCGAAATGTTTGCCTTGATTATGAATGAACTCCATGACAGAGGTCCGGCCTGGTCGTGTCATGATTTATTCGACCGTGAACCGGGCTCTGGAGCATGTATTGAAATGAGGCAACTGAAAACATTGGCGCGCCCGGGACGAATCGGTGCCTGTTTGATGCATCTGGATTCGAATCGGAGCGCAGTATGAAATGAAATGAGAGAAATGATTATTTTGACCGAGGCTCGAATTGGTTGTGCCGTGTTTGCGACTGGCAACTAACCGAGCTCTGGTATAGGTATGAAATGCGATCGGAACCAGCGATGCATTCCGTGATGAATCGGTGCATCTCAGATGCGACTGGTTTCGAAACGGTGATGCGTTGTGGGAGTGAAATGGTAGTAATTGCATGACAGAGATATGGATCAATCCCCCGATGTCTGCGACTAGCTATGATCCGGACTCTGGAACATGTATCAGAAATGAGGCCGAGCCCTGGGGCACGCCGTAATGAATCGGTGCATCGAAGATGCGACTGGATTCGAAACGGAGCGCAGTAAGTGAGGATGTAACATATCGTTTACCATGACTGAGGCTCGAATCGGTCGTGCTGTTGTAGCGACTGACTGCGAATCGGACTCCGGGGCATGTACTGAAATGTGGCCAATCCTGGGCACGCCGAGACGAATCGGTGCATTTCCATGCGACTGAATTCATGTCGGAACGTGATACGTGGAAATGAAATGATAACCATGACAGAGGTACGAATGACTGATAATAACGTAACTCTGGAGCATGTATAGAAATGAGGCCAATCCTGGGGCACGCCGAGACGAATCGGTGCATTTCCATGCGACTGAATTCATGTCGGAACGTGATACGTGGAAATGAAATGATAACCATGACAGAGGTACGAATGACTGATAAAACGTAACTCTGGAGCATGTATAGAAATGAGGCCAATCCTGGGGCACGCCGAGACGAATCGGTGCATTTCCATGCGACTGAATTCATGTCGGAACGTGATACGTGGAAATGAAATGATAACCATGACAGAGGTACAAATGACTGACAATAACGTAACTCTGGAGCATGTATAGAAATGAGGCCGTAATAACTGGGGCACACCGGAACGAATCGGCGCATCTTTTGGTGCGACTGGATTCGAATCGGAGCGCGGTAGGTGACTGAAATGAGAAATGATTTGAAATGTCAGAAATGAGTTTAGAAATGTTTCAGAAATGAGAAATGATTGGTATCGAACTGACTTGATTTGATAAATTGCAAATTGCGACTCGCTATGGCTGTCTACCGACGCATATATTTTTTTTTTTTTTTCATTTTTAAATACCGACATGCTAGAAATGAAGCGACGTCTGCGTCGCGGTGCTGTCGAAATGGTAACATATCGAAAGTACGAGCGATATACATTGCAGTTTGTGAAATGCGAGTGAAACGAAAATTTGAAATCACGGTTTAGTGACATGGTATGAAAACGAAAAGTCCGACGGGACCTTACCTGCGACAGCCAAGCCAGACGCGTGGTACAAACTACGAACGAAAAACGCGGACTTCGAAAGTTTTCAGTACGGAATATCGAATACGGGAACTTGCGAGGCAAGAACTTGCGGACGCTGGTATATCGAATAGTCGGCCTAGTGACGTATATCGCGCACAGGAAACCGACAAGCACCACAGGTGAGCGGGCTGCTTAAGTACCCCCCGGGCTCCTCCCATAAATTCAGGCCACCATACTGGCCTTCCTACATATATATATATATATATATATATATATATATATATATATATATATATATATATATATATATGTATATATATATATGAAACATATCTAAAACATAAACTTTTTTGTCTTTTTTTTATTTACAATTGTTCGTAAACTGGTTCGTAGCCAGAGGTTACAGAGCTGGTGGAAGGCCTTGGGGATGGTGCTGGCGGGAAATTTTTTGGATGCTGACTGAATTGTTGGTACCCTGGTGCGCCAATTGTTGATGGAATTGGGGATGGAGACGGATAGGGGATTGGTGGATGGGCAGGATTCATGGCATTGCCATACTCATCAGAGTATGGACGGAAGTGAGGGGGATAGTAGGGGTGGGTTCTGGGCGATGGAGGGTTAGGGTAAGTATAGTAGGGACCGGATAGTGGTGGTGGTCCAAACATGGGTGAGGTGGGAATTGATGGCTCATTGCGCATACTGGCTTCAAGGAGGTCCATCACTGCCTTCTTGACAGCATGCTGGCGCTCCTGAGGAATTTTCTGAAGCATTCCTGCGACCATTAAACCAAAGCCATGATCTTCTGACTGTAGATCCTCTAATTTTTGGTTCATTCTTTCAACAAGTTCTGCAAATCTGTCCATATTATCACTGTGCCTTCCCCTTGGTGGTCTGCTCCTACGTTGGCTTCTGAGCCGGATAGGCTGAGCCGGCTGCTGTGTGTTTGATGAAGCCTCTCCTTGGTTGCTCTCCTGTGCTGCTTCAGAATCTTCCAAAAGAGAATGATCCAGCGACAGCGACCCTCCTGCTTCTTGGGATACTGCTTCTTGGGATGCTGCTTCTTGAGTTGCAGCCTCTTGCGATTCCTCCTGCCCTTCATCACGCACTTCCCAACTGGATTGTGTTCTACATTAAACATAGAATACAGTTAAGGCACCCCCTTATTTATAGAATTGTATAGTATCACTTTACAAATATGAAAGATGTTATCTCACTCTCTCAGATCCATAAAAGGCCTCAGAAACTCCAGTTTGTCTGCGTGGATGTAGGGTACCACCCTTTTAGTTGCAGATCCACTCCTGGCATCATTAATTTTTCGGAGGTACCTCTTAAAGCAGTCGCGCAATCCCTTCCATCTAATTTGTAATATCGATACTGCAAAACATAAATAGGAACATAATGATTATGTATTTTGTCTTTCAGATACCTGGCAACCGGTCATTCCCTAATTAGCCTACATTATGAGTTCATGGTGGGCAGGTCGACAATCAGCGGAATCATCAAAGAAACCTGCCAAATCTTATGGGATGTGCTTAACACCATAGTCATGAAGAGGCCTACACCAGAGAATTGGCGGGATATTGCAAAACTATTTTGGAGTCGGTGCAATTTCCCCAATTGCATTGGAGCTATAGATGGGAAGAATGTGCATGTTATAAAGCCTGTTGGTAGTGGAAGCATGTACTTCAATTATAAAAAATATTGTTCTTTTGTACTGCTGGCCGTGGCCGATGCAAACTACTGCTTCACCTATATAGACATAGGATCCTACGGTAGTAGCTGCAATTCGCGGATTTCTGCTAATTCCTCTTTTGGTGAAAGGCTACGGGATAATCGGTTAGATATTCCTGAGAACTGTCCTCTTCCTGGCACAACTGAACCCCCAATACCTTATGTGTTCATCGCAGATGAGGCTTTTGCATTGTGGGAACACTTAATGAGGCCTTATTCCAATAGGAACCTGACCACTCCTAAGAAAGTGTTCAACTATCGACTAACAAGGGCAAGAAGGGTGGTTGAACGCAGTTTTGGTATTCTTGCCAATAAATGGCGTTTGTTACATACGCCTATTGCATTAAACATTGAAAATGCAATTACTACTGTTAAAGCAGCTTGCGTGCTGCACAATTTTGTCCGGATACGTGACGGGTACTGTTTCGAGGATTCCCTTATGCATGACATGGAAAGTGCACACCTCATTGCTTCAAGGGGATCCAGCGATGGTGCCACTGCTCGAGAGCAATTTGCTTCTTACTTTCTTTCACTGGCTGGTGAATTAGAATGGCAAATGGACGCCATTTCATAACTGCATTGATTAATTCCTTAAATATATATTTTGCTGCTGTTACTTTTTCTGTAAAGTTTTAGAGCCTGCAGTTTATTGAGTTTCTAATTTTGTCATGCTATGTTACTGTCGTTAATGTTTTAAATACTATTTTTTGGTTACATTTAACATAAACTGTGATAATAAAGCAATCATTATTTTGGCTGATATTGATCATTCATTATCTACATTTATTAACAATAGAAGTATACATCATTGCAATACTGCACCTAGGTTCTCCTTAGGCCCCTTTAACAAGGGCGGTGGGGGCATCGGCGGTAAAACGCCGCTATTTTTAGCGGCGCTTTACCGTCGTTTTAGCAGCATTATTCGGCCACTAGCAGCCAGTTTTAACCCCCGCTAGCGGCCAATGAAGGGTTAAAAACTACCACAAAGCGCCGCTATAGCCGCGCTGCCCCATTGATTTCAATGGGCAGGAGCGGTGTATACACCGCTCCTTCACCGCTCCAAAGATACTGCTTTCAGGAGTTTTTTTTACCTCCTTACAGCGCACCGAGGGCTTTCACAGTGGAGACACAGCAGCGGCAGTTTCAGGTCGGTTTGCAGGCGCTATTTTTAGCGCAATAGTGCCTGCAAACTGCCCCAGTGTGAATGGGCCCTTACTCTGGTCCTCCAGTCGTTCCAGAAATACACTTCCCATCATGCCTAGTCAAGTATGTCAGTGCCTTGCACAACACATGGATAACAGACATAAATTAAATAAAAGGTTAAACTTACATTTGTCACTATGTTCGGTCGTCATCAATGTGTCCCAATTATCGATAGTCAGTCGACAGATCTCCAGCCAGCCACTATCTCTCTTATTTTGATCCTTGTAGTTCGGATCAGTCTTGTCATAGATACAGGGATGCTGCCTCACGAGTCTTATTAAGGACTCATTGTCAACTTCCTCTCTGTGATGGACTTCCCTGTGGGCTCTGGTTGACATTGTGCATACAGGTTGTTCACAATAGTATACACAGAGATGACGGCATTCAGGAAGTACACTATAGACCACGATCCTACTTGTAGGCTACTTCCATTGAAATCTATGGGTGCAAGTTGCCTAGAAGTCGCCTTGAAGTAGTACAGGGACCTTTTCTGAAGTCGGAGCGACTTCAGTAGCGTACATTAAGACGGCTCTCATTCACTTGAATGGAATTTCTGATGTCAAGCGACTTGGGGCGACTTGAGGTCTGACAAGTCAGATCCCAAGTCGCGGTAGTGTGAACCGGTGCTTAGATTTGGGATTTAAATCTGAGAGCATAGAAATATCAACATTGTTATTGTTTATATGCCTTATAAGATACAGACTCTGGAACGGCCATCCTGCAGTTTAGATTTTTCAAACTCTATTGGAAGTATATTTGTGATTACTCTCTAGTTGGCAAAGGCAGAATCTGCAAGTCAGCTATGGCTCCTATTTGTCTGTCCGATGAAAAAAATGAAAAAACTAGGAGCAAAGCGTGCAGAATATTATGGCTTACATTATAAGGGTTGACATTTTTTATATTTTCTTTTCATATTGATCTGGCAAATATGAAATATTGCATTTAAATATTTTGCATTCTCACAACTCTTTTTAGAAGACTCACAGCGCTATGTGAATTTAGTGTTTAGGTGCACCTTGTAATAAAAACAATAAAAAAATATAGATATAAACATATAATATTTATGATTCAAATGTTAAAATTGAAAGTAAAATGTATCAATTAATTTAAAATACTCAATCAATTAATACAAAATTGTCAACACTCATATCAGAACCTTTTCAGGATCTCTGCTTCACTTATAGCCTCAAACTCAAGGACTTCTACAAATTCCTTAATTAAACATGTGCTATCTCGACTGCACTGGCATGATGGCACTCAAATCTTGGATTTCATAACTCTTTCTAATAGCTCGATGCCTTCCAGCAATCATATCTCTGCCTTTTGCCACCTACTCCAGAAACAAAATCAAACATCCAAACTCCCAACATAGGAATACTGGAAAATAGAACTCAACTCTTCCATCTCAGCTGAGCAATGGTATACACATACGGCAATTAGGAAACCCTTTATTCCGTCAAAATGCACTTCCCACTGGAAATTAGTGCAGAAAAATAGTTCATAACTGATACTACATGCCTCAGCAGCTCCCAACTACGTTTCCAAATTATTCTCCTCGTTGTTGGATCCTTGACACGTCTGGTGGCACTGTCTACGTCTCAAAAATTTGGGGGAAAAATGTATTTAATTTTTTTGCCTCTCCCACCCATATTTCCTGTGTGTTTAACACTAAGCTAGCTTTACTTGGAATTGGGAATGATCAACAGCCTTTATGCTATAATACTTTCCTAACCCATGTCTTCATAGCAGCAATATTCTGTTTTGACATGGTGGAACAGCATAGACCTGCCCTCTCTCCCTACAGTCATTCAAGCACAGAATGACCAAATCCTGTATGCATTTCTATTTGTTAAAGCCCATCTTACCACACTAAAATTATTTTGACTATGGCATTCATGGCTGCAATACCCTAGATGCATAGCTACTGTGCTATTCTCGTGAGTCCTGATGAAGCTACTTCTAGCAAAACATGTTGGCTCACAAAGATTTACATTGATATCTGTTACATCTACAGTGGGGACGGAAAGTATTCAGACCCCCTTAAATTTGTCACTCTTTGTTATATTGAAGCCATTTGCTAAAATAATTTAAGTTAATTTTTTTCCTCATTAATGTACACACAGCACCCCATATTGACAGAAAAACAGAGAATTGTTGACATTTTTGCAGATTTATTAAAAAAGAAAAACTGAAATATCACATGGTCCTAAGTATTCAGACCCTTTGCTGTGACACTCATAAATTTAACTCAGGTGCTGTCCATTTCTTCTGATCATCCTTTAGATGGTTCTACACCTTCATTCGAGTCCAGCTGTGTTTGATTATACTGATTGGGCTTGATTAGAAAAGCCACACACCTGTGTATATAAGACCTTACAGCTCACAGTGCATGTCAGAGCAAATGAGAATCATAAGGTCAAAGGAACTGCCTGAAGAGCTCAGAGACAGAATTGTGGCAAGGCACAGATCTGGCCAAGGTTACAAAAAAATTTCTGTTGCACTTAAGGTTCCTAAGAGCACAGTGGCCTCCATACATGGAAGATATTTGGGACGACCAGAACCCTTCCTAGAGCTGGCCGTCCGGTCAAACTGAGCTATCGGGGAGAAGAGTCTTAATGAGAGAAGTAAAGAAGAACCCAAAGATCACTGTGGCTGAGCTCCAGAGATGCAGTCGGGAGATGGGAGAAAGTTGTAGAAAGTCAAACATCACTGCAGCCCTCCACCAGTTGGGGCTTTATGGCAGAGTGGCCCAACGGAAACCTCTCCTCAGTGCAAGACACATGAAAGCCTGCATAGAATTTGCTAAAAAACATCTGAAGGACTTCAAGATGGTGAGAAATAAGATTCTCTGGTCTGCTGAGACCAAGATAGAACTTTTTGGTCTTAATTCTAAGCGGTATGTGTGGAGAAAACCAGGCACTGCTCATTACCTGTCCAATACAGTCCCAACAGTAAAGCATGGTGGTGGCAGCATCATGCTATGGGGGTGTTTTTCAACTGCAGGGACAGGACGACTGTTTGCAATCGAGGGAAAGATGAATGCGGCCAAGTACAGAGATATCCTGGACGAAAACCTTCTCCAGAGTGCTCAGGACCTCAGACTGGGCCGAAGGTTTACCTTCCAACAGGACAATGACCCTAAGCACACAGCTAAAATAACGAAGGAGTGGCTTCACAACAACTCTGTGATTGTTCTTGAATGGCCCAGCCAGAGCCCTGACTTAAACCCAATTGAGCATCTCTGGAGAGACCTAAAAATGGCTGTCCACCAACGTTTACCATCCAACCTGACAGAAATGGAGAAGATCTGCAAGGAGGAATGGCAGAGGATCCCCAAATCCAGGTGTAAAAAAATTGTTGCATCTCTCCCAAAAAGACTCATGGCTGTATTAGATCAAAAGGGTGCTTCTACTAAATACTGAGCAAAGGGTCTGAATACTTAGGACCATGTGATATTTCAATTTTTCTTTTTTAATAAATCTGTAAAAACGTCAACAATTCTGTGTTTTTCTGTCAATATGGGGTGCTGTGTGTACATTAATGAAGGAAAAAATGAACTTAAATTATTTTAGCAAATGGCTGCAATATAACAAAGAATGAACAATTGAAGGGGGTCTGAATACTTTCCGTCCCCACTGTATATTGTATGTAATGCTATTTATTTACCCATTATCACATGTAGTGAGCTTGGCTTATGAGCAAACCAAAACATATTTGTTTTTAAAGTGTATGTATACATCTTTGTATGATATTTTAAATGAAATGAACAATACAATTCTTGTTTTTATGTTTGTTGTATTCCTTGTCTGGTCAATATAGTCAGATTTTTGTTTTTCGTTTCATTGTATACATATCATGGATGATGGCCATTGGAGTCACTTTTAGATTGCAGTCTAGGAATTTTATGTCATGAATTAAATTACTTATTTGTAAACCAAAGATTTTAGTAAAAAAAAAAAAACAACATGAAGCCACAGTACAAAAAAAATAATAATAATAAAATAAGCTGATACAATGCCAGTTATATACTTGTTTAGAATAACTGCAATCACACAAAATATGACAGTAAACAACCACCAATTTCTATAATGTATGACCTTCTATAGCCTAAAGTGTATGATTGTCTAAATATGGTAAATACAGTTTTATTATAGTAAACAAAAATTGTATTGATTTTAAAACTTTTTGAGCAGAAGGCATTTCTGCTGCTCCATGGCAGGCATGAAAACATTACTATGGAACATTCGGCCTCTTCAGAGTTGAATTCTGCCAATTATTCATGTGATTAAAGTCTGGTTTGAAGTCTTACAAAGATGAAAAAACAAACAAGCTCTTTTAAACAAAGCAGCTAGTTAATTCCTAGACATTTGTATTCGTCATCATCCAAAGCTCTGCTAATAACACAAAAGTGAAGGTAATTATTTTAGGAAAACATACCCTGCTGTATATTGTATAATTGTAACTGCAATAATCAAAATAATTACTATAAAGCTACTAATACTATAGAATAGGTATATGGGAGAAAGCCCTCATTAGTTGCCAGTTCTTCCAAAACAACGAATACTCCCAGATTCTGCAAATAAAAGAACTAGCTAATCTCAGAACACTTTGGTGGGGGTGTATGGGGGATGATTGAATTAAAGCAACCCTTTTCTTTGCCAATGTTTACAAACTTCTGGGAAATATGAATTGTTCAAAGTAAAAACAATGTACTTTATTGGTCCATCATCAGTGAACAAAAACTTTTGCTCCAGGGTGTTCTCCTAGACCCAGTTATTCTCCCATTGGGTGCCACCATCTTGCCTCTCTTGTAGCATAGGGAAGGTGAAGCCAGGCTATCTGGCAAAGCCTGCCTATCAAGGACTTCACTGACCTTCCTGTGACAGGCTTCATCAATACCATCAGTATGAAAGAAGATTGATTAGAGATACAAGTTAAGTTAGCTATTGAATTTTGACAATAAGTCAGAGTTTGCATTTCAGTAGCATTGTAAAGTCTGCATTAGCAGAATGGTTAGGGCAAAGGAAGAGTAGGTCCTGAAAAGACCATGAAGAAAAGTGGTCTAATGGTATAACTTCAACTGAGCTTGATAGTTATTGTTTTATTACCATTTACATATCCTAACCTTCTGGAGACCTACCTTAAAGTCAATTGCCAAAAAACGGACAAGAGAGCTGTCATTTCCACCTAGTTTTTTTAAATGTCTGTAATCTTCATCTTTGCTTCTCTACACAGTGAGTCACTGGTGCAGTACAAGTAGACAGTTAGTAAATTCCTGGCCAACCAGACTGGTGCCAGGCTATCAATTTAAGTTTTTAGTAAAATTTTAAGTAATTTTAGCGAAGCAAGAATGATAATGCCAGCTCTGGAACTAACACCTTTAGGCCGGGTTCACATATCTGCAGCAACGGTTCACAGCATGGGGTTCAGTGCGTTCCTGTACACCTGTTCAGGTGCAACTCAGGTCAGAATTTCAGCCTGAATTCGCATCTGAACCGTACCCAAAAACACACCGGACTCTTTTTCAATCCAAGCCGTGGTCATGTCTGTACTGGCTCCATTGAGAGCCGATAGTATAAGCAAATTTAGATTTGAAGTGCCACATTGTGATATCCAAGTCCAATGCTAAATTATTCCAGTAATAGATTGTTCATGAATCCAATGTGTTTTAGGTGATGTAGCTCTGCCCCTTTCATCAGGGCCTAAGGAATGAAACAAAGATACAATGTAGATTGGATGACAACAACAATACTATAAAGCAAACCTATAAAGAAACAAGAGGGTCTCACCGCATCCTATTCATTTCTTCAATGAGTACTGGTATGTTATAGGCCTTAGCGTGTTTGGGAACTTTATGGTCCAATGAAAAGGTCAAGTTTTTTGCCAGCTCCCGCCATTCAAAACAAAAACCTTTAAAAATAAAGATTTCACAAATGAAAATAAAAAACAGTCACCTGCGCAATGGGTATGATGTTCCTGAGAGGTGTAGGTGCCTCTTAGGCTAGCCGAGCACTCAAAGTTCTGTTAAAATGCATCCTAGCCCATTGCAGGAATGCATTCTTGTGGGATTCCAAGTTCAAAGGAGGCAGTAGTAAAGCACTCGCACCTCCAAAAATCATCAGAAGTTATCATCCATGCCTTCTGGATGCATAGTAATGTGGTACCAAAGAGTGTATTTTTAAAAAAAATTGTGAAATCTCTATTTTTAAAGTTTTGTTTGCAGTTAATCTTGTTTGGACAGAGGAGTGTTTGCCAGAAAGGAGACCTTCCAGTTGCATGGTTGGTCCGTTTTAAAACCCAACTCCAGGCAAACATTAAATTGAAATAATGCATTGTGCATCATTTACCTTACTCCTCAGTCTTGATTCCAAACAGTCACAATTTCCTCTATGAGCCAGGATCATTTTCTGCTCTATGGATCCAGGCATTTTTCCATTCTTGTTATTTTCTTCTTGAGTCTTGATAGGTGCCCCCAGCCATTGCAAGTTTTACCCCTCCACCAATAGGAGATGTCCACATCATGTAGACAGTGATGTGGACACCTAAAAAAAGAACCCCATGGAAATAAATAGAAGAGAGAAGGATCATCACATGACTGTGGCTTCAGGTAAGTTAAATGTGCATTTGTATAGATTAGCCGATAGTTAAAGGAGGAGGGTGGGAGAGGAGATGCTAATATTCTGGAGTTGGGCTTTAACACTAATACCCCCTACACACGGTCGGACATTGATCGGACATTCCGACAACAAAATCCTAGGATTTTGGTTCAAACTTGTTTTGCGTACACACACGGTTGCACAAAGTTGTCGGAATTTCCGATCGCCAAGAACACGGTCACGTACACCACGTACGACGAGACTATAAAAGGCCATTTCAGAACCAAGCGTGGCACCCTTTGGGCTCCTTTTGCTAATCTCGTGTTAGTAAAAGTTTGGTGAGAGACGATTCGCACTTTTTCAGACTCGTGGTTTTCAGATTGTTTTCTGCTGTTCAGTTTGTGCTTGTGGGTTTGTATCTGCTCTTCAGTGCGTGCAGCGAGTACCCTTGACTTGTCATTGTGTTCTTAATTGTTCGTTACTGTTTTTCAGGTAGCTCTTCACAGGCCTTGCTGTTCTTTAGTGTGTTCTGTTACTTCGTTCTGAGCTGCCGACCGTTTTCTAGCCATGTTGCGTATATGTACTCCTTGTAGATTTCGTGTTGTGCGGGAGCTTGGTGTTGGGGACCTGACCTTGACACAAGTCCAGTCCATGAACAGAGTGGGGAGGAGTTCATGGACCAAGAATTGGTTGCTTCAGCGTGACCAGTTCTGTCATATGCCTTTGCTCCGTGAGATCTGTGAGAATAATCCTGATGATTTCAGGAACTTTCTCCGGATGACGGACCCCGTATTTCACCGTTTGTTGGCTTTGCTGACCCCTTATATTAGCAGGCAGGATACCTGCATGAGGCAAGCCATCACTCCGGAGCAGAGGCTCGTCGCCACCCTTCGGTACTTGGCGACAGGGAGAAGTCTGCAGGACTTGAAGTTCTCGACAGGCATCTCCCCCAGGCTCTGGGGATCATTATCCCAGAGACCTGTTCTGCCATCATACAGGTCCTGCAGAAGGAGTATATTAAGGTAAGATTTTTATCCTTTAACATCACATTTTATTGTATTTATTGTTTGCTAATGTAATGTATTTCTTTCCTCATTCGCTAATTACCATGATTGGAATATGCTGTGAATGTCCCCTTTGTCCTCATGACTGCTGGATTTTTATGTAATTATTTTTGTTGTCCTTCATACATATTTGCCTTCACTTACCTCCCCAGCATGGTCTCCTGGCCCTATATTTACCTCATGTAGTCACTTAACAATGTATAATAATTCATGCAGAGTGCCAGAGGCTTTTTTTTGTGGGTCCCCAAATCATTTTTAACCCTCCCTCCCCACAACTGCTAAGTCAGCTGATATCAATTCTCTATCTATCCTCAATCATCTATCTGCTGACTTTGCCAAACCCATACACACTATACCTATCTCTTTTGTGGTCAGATGTATGGATGAATTCCCCAAATCATGTAGTGCAAGGGCCTGCCTGAATACTTTCAAATGGTACTGTTTAAGGCTTTGTATTCTATTATTATCTTGATAGGTAGTAGCAGAATGTCCAAATGTGCTAAAATGTGTACAATGTGTATTTATATTTTTGTATTATGACACTTCTTACCTGTCCAGTGGGCTGCCAATAGTGTAACTAAGGAGAACCTGGCCAAAGTAATACCCATTATTTAGGCATTAATCTCTCAATGAAGTGGAGAGGGTTACCTGTCCAAGAGCCCCCCCCTCCTATAATGTTATAAATGGCCCATGAGGGGGGGGGATCTGATAGTTGTACCTTATACTTTGGTCTTTAAAAAATACCTACAAAAAATGTTATCTTGATGTTGGCCAAGAATGTTTGTGTCTAATCTGCTTTCCCTGTTTATGTGCAAAATGACTAATTTGTGATTTTGTTTTGACTCCACAGTTTCCTTCCACGCCACAGGAATGGCAGACTGTGGCCTCCCACTTTGCCCAGCGGTGGGACTTTCCTAACTGCGGAGGGGCAATTGATGGAAAACACGTCCACATCATCCCACCACCCAACTCGGGGTCGTACTATTACAACTACAAGGGGTTCAATAGTATTGTGATGTTGGCGGTGGTGTCGGCTACTTACGAGTTCCTGTATGTGGACATGGGGAAGAATGGCCGGATGTCCGATGGTGGAGTCATCGCCCAGACTGAGTTCTACAGACATCTCCAGAATGGCAGCTTGTACTTGCCACCTCCAGAAGACAATGTGGAAGGACTCCCATTTGTCTTTGTTGCGGATGAAGCCTTTGCGCTGGGGGACCATCTTATGCGACCATTCCCGATGAGGACCCTCACCCTGGACCAGAGGGTTTTTAATTACCGGCTGGCCAAAGCCAGAAGAGTTGTGGAGAACACGTTTGGAATCATGGCCAGCCGGTTCCGCCTATAACTTACACCCATACACATGGCGGATTACAAACTGAATCACATTATCCTGGCGTGCTGTGTTCTACACAACTTTTTACGGAAACATTCTGCCAACTATGCTGGCTCAGTTGGGCCTGAGTCGGGAATTGAAAATTAACCAACCCTGACGGCGCTTGAAAGTGGCCGTCCTGGCTTGCCCCCCTAAGTGCCCGTGATGTCCGGCTAAGATACCTTGAATTCTTTGCGGGTAGGGGGCCATCACTATGCCAGACAATGTCTAAAACATTTTTAAAATAAAAAATAAAATAAAAAACTAAAAAAAAAAAAAAAACTTTGGTGACATTTACTGCTTGTGTTTGTTTTAGCTGACCCTGACACAAATGTGGTGAGTCCTGAAAATGGCGTGATTGTGTAACATTACAAAGCACTGTTGGGTGTTATTTACTAAAGGCAAAGACACTTTGCACTACAAGTGCAGTTGAAACTGCACTTGTAGTGCAAAGTGGATTTGCCCTTAGGAAATAACCCCCATTGTCACAGAAAACAGCAATTAGAGCACCACAAAATTGTTGTAGTGTTGAGACAATAATCCACACATTCTTGATTAACAATCTTTTTAATACCAGCACAATCACATGTGCATTTAGAAACGTTTTTTAAAACAAACTAACATGTTTGTTGTATAACAATTTTTGGGGTCACATTAGAAAAAGTAGAAATGTCCATTTAAGATAAAACAGGCATGTTTAAAACCAACAAGAAAGACACAAGTCTTGAACTTACAAAGTTCACATTTGGTAGAACTTGAAGGCAATATCAGACATGAGTATTTACAAACTGTATTTGATATTGCGTTCAGATGGGGTGAAGTCACCCCAGGAAAAGCCAAATTTTGAAGATGCACACAAATTTAAGAATGTCAACATGTGCTACCTCAAGGGACGTGTTTTGGGGGTGCAACCCCTTCCTCACAGCTACTTTATTATTGAGGAAGGGGTTGCACCCCCAAAACGCCTACATTGATCTCCCATGATGGCAGATAGCACATGTTGACACACTGTGTGCATCTTCAAAATTTGGCTTTTCTAATATTTGTCAAAAAGTGGTCAAAAATTATAGCACACCACAAAACAAAGGGATTTTGAGGGCATTTAAACTCTCCCTAAAACATAATTGATGTTTTTCTTGATGTTTTCCAAGTCCCTATTACACCCCATGATCTCCCCAATCAGGATCTGGGCACTTTCCAAGGTGAAAGGATCTGGATCCACAACATCACAATCCCCTAAAAAGATAGAAACCAAAAAAAAAACAAAGTATTATAAATATGCCAGCATCCATCTCTTACCTGAGCCTGTGGTCGCAGACACTCACCTGTTGTGGTGACAATTTCCACCACGTCTTCCTCCTCCTGCTCTGCTTGGCTTTGGGGGATTTCCCCTTCTTCCAGAGGTGGGGGGTCTGTGGTCTCCTCGGATGAGGGGTGTCCTCCGAGTCCTCTGAGTCTTTTATCCCCTATATTAAAAAAAAATAGGTATACTTAGCACACAGATATTTGATGGCAGAACTATAAATATGAAACATTGCTTAGAAGTGGGGTACAATTGTCTGTTTTGGCAGAGTTCCAAGATGTAGCATTTTTATTGTCCTTTGTCAAGCTTCAATACTTTACCTGTCTTGTACAAGCTTCACAGATGGAGACACCCCTATAGTATACACTGGAGCACCTGTGTGGGCCCCCTAATAAAAAGGGTGTTCTGGGGTCCCACACTAGTGCTGCAGCATCCAGATTTGAAAACTGCTGCTGAGTGTCCTCTCCTTACACAGAATCTAGTTGGCATTTCATTCTAGTAACAAACACATCTACACCACCCAATTCTTTTCACACAAGTAGGCCCCAAAAAATTATGGCAATTGCATATGGCCAAACGAACTATGTTTGATACGAACGAATAATGTGCCCATGAACATGAAAGTTGACATTTTAAACTGGATAACAGTAAAGAAAAGCACATGTAGCAGCACGAACGTAATAAACATAAAAAGAATATGAGCACAGCACAACTACTTACTTTTTTGCAGCACTCTCCGGATCTTTCTGTACTGCTCGTGCTCTCTTAATTTGAGGTCCGACCACCGCTTCCTGAGCTGATCTTTCGATCGTCGTACCCCGAAATTCTGGTGCAGACTCTTGACTACTTTCGCCATGATCTTGGCCTTGGGGTAAGGTCCATACTTCCCATCATAGTCGGCCTTCTTCAGGATGTCGACCATCTCCAACATCTCCCCAAAGGACTTATTTGATGCCTTAAATCGTCTCTTCTGGGATCGGGACGTTTCTGCCTCCGGGCTTTCCTCCTCCTCGTTGCTGTAATTATCTGACACCTGCTGTGTCTCCGCCATGTGCTCTTCCCCACTGCGCCAAAGGAAAAGGGGTGGGGAAGAGACTAGAAAGAATGTCAGGGGCGGGCGGAGTTTCACGCATGCGCAGTGTCTATAAAGCGTAAAACGCAGGCGTAGTACGTACGATCTGTGAGCGGACGAAGGAGTAACGGAGGCGCCGATCGTGATAGCGAAGGTAAGATTTTACATTGGGCCTATACTGCTTCTAGATTTAGGCCTGTATTTGCACAAGTTTAGTAGACTTTAGGCTGATATTAGGGTTTGTCTTGTGTTGTGTCTTGCAGTGAAAATGGATATCTTTAGAGAGGATGAATTTATGGCCATATTCATTGATATGTTCAGGGAGCTGCCTTGTCTGTGGCAGATAAACCACCCACATTATAAGAACCAAACAAAGAGGAAGGCAGCGCTGGATATTTTGTTGGAATTTATGAAGACGGTGATCCCCACGGCAGACATCCTCTATTTGAAGGCCCTAATTGGTGGCCTGAGGATCACACATCTAAGGGAGCACAAGAAGGTCCAGCATTCCCAGAGATCCGGAGTTGCAGATGACATCTATCTCCCCAGGCTGTGGTACTATGACAGACTGCATTTTCTGGCAGGTCAGACTGAACCCGGGTCATCACTCTCCAGTCTTCCTTCCACGCTTCCTTCCCCCCGGCTGAGACTTCTGACACCCAACCTGGGCCCACCAGGCAGCAACATGTGGAGGAGCCCAGATTGAGCCAGGTATAGCATTCTTCTAAATATTTTTGGTTGTCCAATCAATGATGTTAACTAGATGTTAGTTTGGAGTACTAATAATTTCTGATTGCGATTGATGAAGCAAAAACTAAAACCATGTCCCTTTTTCATACACAGGGAAGTCTCAGCCAGGAGGTGGCCGGGCCAAGCAGGCTGTCTGATATCCAGGTCCCTCCCCTACACCTTCAAAGAGAAAGTGCCAGAAAGAGGAGTACCCTGGAGGAGGCTGTCATAGGTATCTTTTGGAAGGCTGCAGAGGCCCTGAGAACCCCCCACACTGTGGAGGAGGACTTTGCTGGCATAACTGCCTGCAAAATGATGCGGATGGAGGAGGTCCAACGACTCCTGTGTGAGTTCCTAATTTTGGAAGCTCTCAATAAGGGGTTGAGGGGCCAAATAACATGTGCTACCCACATTTGTGACCTCACACATAGTCCTCCTCCTCCTCCTCCTCCTTCTCCTCCAGGTCCAACTCCTCCTCCTCCTCAAGGTCCTACTCCTCCTCCTCCTCCAGGTCCTACTCCTCCTCCAGGTCCTACTCCTCCTCCTGCCACACCCTCAACACCAGAGCCACAGCATGGAAGGAAGCATCTAAGGAAGACCAGAGAGTGATGGCCTGGGTTCAGTCTGGTCTGACCAAATATGCAGCCTCTTGTAGTACCACAGCCTGGGGACACAGATGTCATCTGTTGCTTTCCGCATCTCTTGTACTTCTGGACCAGACTGCACTCCCTTAGATATGGACTCCTCAGGCCACCAATTTAGCTGGAAAAGAATTGATGTCTGCCCTGGGGGTCAAAGGCTTCGCAAATTTCAACTGTTTCTCCAGCGTTGCCTCCCTCTTTGTTTGGTTATGAGCCCTTAATAAAGGAATTTTGGTTTTCAATTATACTTGCCTATGTGTTTTCCTTCAAAAAGGACAGTTTGTTTGTGAGGAGGCAGGTACATTTCTAAAATACAATGTGAAATTAACAAGGGACACCAACACCAAGCAATCTCCTTGAGATTAAATAATACAAGATATTAATGGAGTTGTGGTAACCTGACACACAAAAATATTATGGAGTAAAACACCAAAAAACAACAATAAAAACACAGCCTTGAAAAAAATACAAACCCCCCCCCCAAAAAAAAAAACAGCCTTGAAAAAAACATAAAATATGTAAAAACAACCCCCCAAAAAATTGGTCAGATGTGAGAAATCTAAATATATTGAGGGAATCACAATAAATAATAAAGAAATAAGTTTGTGAGAAGTCTGTGTGAATATGAGCAGCAAAACTACTTCATTCTTCTCACATTATAAAGAAGAAGAGGGTGCGCTGCATTAAACTATTTTTGACATTGCAGCGTGTCGAAAGTGCTCTATCCATTCCGAACGCTAATTTTACCAGACCGAGCTGTTCCGTCTCGGAATTTCTTCTGAGCATGCATGGCACTTTGAGCGTCAGAAATGGCCACACACGGTTGGAATTGACGCGATCGGATTTTGTTGTCGGAAAATTTTATAGCCTGCTCTCAAACTTTGTGTGTCGGAAAATCCGATGGAAAATGTCCGATGGAACCCACACACGGTCGGAATGTCTGACAACACGCTCCGATCGGACATTTTCCATCGAAAAATCCGACCGTGTGTACGGGGCATAACAGTTAACGCTATGCAGAGATTGCTGGAGCATGCCCAACAGCATCTGGCAAAAGAATATAACAAACTGCTTGGAAACATTAACTGAGATAAACATCCAGAATGACTAAAACCTACTGCCTTCTAGACATCACACAAAAGTAAAAAAGGGAATTTAGAAACATACTAGATCTGTACATGTAAGGCAACAGACTAAAATTCTCCTCAGTCTTTCTTATCTGTGATATAATTTATACTCAATCAGTGCTGCAGCTGTGAGTTTGATATCTTTCAAATGTGTTGGATATCATTTTTTTCAGCCAGTTCTTTGCTTTTCTGTGTCACTGCTGCCTACTGTGGTTCCCAGGCTTTCCTATGAGGAGCCAGGACCATAGAAAACATTGCAAAGATGGAGATCGGAAGGAGCTCAGGGAACATCCATTCCTCAATCTCCTCTGTGACTTATGAACCCGTAAGTAACAAGTTTTTAATAACTTCTGGCTTCAGATCTGTCATTCCCTGGCTGCTGTGGATGATCTGTGCATACCCATGCTATCACATAAAGGGCTTGTTTGCCACTTTATAATAGCAATAAAGTTAAATTAAATGAAAAAATAAAATAAAAAAGTATTAAATATGTTAACAATAATAAAAAATTGATAAGAGAGGAATTTGAATGTGAAGCTAGAGAGCTGGTAATAACAGCTATGTTATGGTATGTGGGTCATTTCTTTCAAAGTATTTTATTGATTTTTCAGAAAAAAGATTACAAATCATCAGCATTAAATGAGGGAGTACACAGCAGGGAAAATCAAACCCCCTTAGGGGTACATTTCAAACTTGTGAGAGTAGGTATGAGTAGGATTCTAGATTGAGACAGTACAATACAACCATTCTAGTACAAAGTTCGAGCACTTAAACCCTAAAACCTTGAGAATTGAGCTGGGTGAGAGGAGGGGGGGGGGGAGAGACCGACAGCACCCCGAATGGGAACACACTGTGCTAGAACGGAGCTCTCCAACCCATCCCTGTCCCCCCCTCCATCAGATATAAAAAGGCACTTGGCGTCTAACAAAGTCGTTAACACCTACGTCAAAAGCTATTCTTGGGGGAATGACCCCCATGAATCCCTACTGCTGCCTGTAATAGAACAGACAACTCATCAACTTGTTAAATCAAACAGATAAATAAATAAAAAAAAAGAAAGAAGAAGAAAAGGAGTAGAGATGAGAGCGGGAAGAGAGGAAGAGAGAGAGAAGAGTAGTCAGAAGCCAATCCGCGGGAGGACTCCCCCCCAACCCCGAGGCAGCTCCACGCTTCATGGTTGAATCCCTGGAATCAGGGAAATGCCCATGAAGTTGGCCCAGGGTTCCCAAATAGCTTCAAATTTCTCTTTGGTGTTGTTCAGAGTGCTGGCAAGTTTCTCTTGGGCCATGATCCAAGAGATTTTGCGGGTAGCAGCTTTGAAGGAAACCCTAGGTTGTTTCCATGCCTTGGCAATAGATAGCTTAGCTCCCAGCAAAATGAAATGAATCAATTTACGTGCCAGTTTAGGTGTTTTAGGTAAGTGATCGTTTAATAAAGCTAAGGCGGGGGATCTCGGGATCTGGACTCCAGTAACTTTCTTAATCACGCGGAAAATCCTGCACCAGAAAGGCCTCAATCTTGGACATTCCCAGAAGATATGAGCCAGGGAGCCCCTGAGCAGACAGCCCCTGAAGCAACTGGGGTCCGTGGAGGGGAACATTTTGGCCAGTCTCTCCGGCGGGAGATACCATCTTGTGATAACCTTCACGCTGGATTCAACCAGAGAGATGTTCAAAATGCTCTTGTATGCCCTGCTAAAGGCAACCCTCCACTTCTCGAGGGTCCACTCCACGGAGAGGTCTGACTCCCAAGCTTTCATGTATGAGGTCTTGGTGGACTGACTAGCGAGTGACTGATAGATGATGGATATTCCACCCCTCTGCTCCGTAGCCTGACCGCACCACATTTCATATGGGGTGAATGCATGGTTTGAAGGTTTGTCTTTTCCCAGCTGAGTAAGGAAGTGTCTGATCTGCTGGAAACGAAAGGTCTCGGAGTTAGGCATCTCTAGTTGATTCACACAGAAGGCCCTGGTGATAGGCCCCAAAGATGTGAAGTAGTGTCCGATCCGGTACAGCCCCTTGTTCAACCACCAGCGAAATGCCTTAATGTCAGTTCCCGGGGGAAAGTCAGGATTATTGAAGATGTGAGCCAGGGGGTGTCTGTAGGAAGTTATGGAGTGAAGGTTTCTGAGAGAATCCCATAATTGAAAGGATTGCGAGAGGATAGGGGATAGAATGGGGGGACGTTTTTTGGGGGGGACCCATAGGAGAAAATCGATAGTGAAAGAAGGGACCGCCTGTCTCTCAATCAGAATCCAGTCCGGTCTTTCCGCCTTCGCGTATACCGTCGAGATCTGGGCTAGCCTGGCTGATTGATAATACCAAAAGAGTTGCGGGAGGCCTAAACCCACTTGTGGTCTATTTAAGTATAGAGTACTCTGTGGAAGTCTGTACCCCTTCCCTCCCCAAATAAATTTAATTATTTTCCTTTGAAATGCTTTCAAGTGCTCTTTATTGATGCTTATTGGAATGGCTCTAAAGAGGTAGAGGATTCTGGGGAGCAAAGTCATCTTGACTGCATGAATCCTCCCTAACCAGGATAAACCCCCATTAGTCCATTTGGATAAGTCTGCCTCTAGTTTGCGGTATGTGTGAGGAAAGTTAGTTGCATAAAGGAGTTCTGTCTTAGCTGTGAGCCTTATCCCCACATAATCAATGTATGAGTCACTCCATTTGAATTCAAAGGCACTCTGCAGGGATGACACTATAGTTGGTTTAAGGGAGATGTTTAAGGCTGAAGATTTGGTATAATTGACCTTCAGTCCAGCAACCTTCGAGAAATTTTTCAGGAGTTTACAGAGGTTAGGAAGGGAGGTGGTTGGTGACGTGATAAACAGGAGAATATCGTCCGCAAATAATCCGCATTTGTGGACCTATTCGCCGCAGGCGACCCCATGGATGTTGGGATCTGCTCTTATTGCTATCGCCAACGTTTCGATAGCGATAGCAAAAATGAGGGGGGAGAGTGGGCATCCCTGCCTAGTGCCTCTTGTAATGGTTAGGGGTTTAGAGTATTGACCTTGTAAACGAATCACAGCTTGAGGTGAGGAATATAGAGATTTTAAAGTTCCTAAAAAGTTGGGTCCGAACCCCCACTTCTCCAATATGGAGAAAAGGTAAGGCCATTCGATCGAGTCGAAAGCTTTGTGGAGATCCAGCGAGAGAATCATACCTTCTTGTTTTGGCCCCCCCTCCCAGTTAGATTGTAGGATGGATACTATATCTATTGCTCTCCTAATTTGATCGGGACCTTGCCTACCAGGGATAAAGCCAACCTGGTCCTTGTGTATATAGCTAGTGATGAAAGACGCCAGGCGGTTGGCTAGGATTTTAGTTAGAATTTTGAGATCGTTATTAATTAACGATATGGGCCTGTAGTTCTCAACTTCCTCATGGTTTTTGTTGGGTTTGGGGATCACTGAGATAAATGCTGTGTTTAGTTGGGTTTCAATGGGGGATCCTGACTTTTTGGAGTTAAAGAACTTCGCCAGGTACGGGGCTAAGATCGCGCTATATTCTTTATAGTAGGGGACTGAGAGGCCGTCTGGCCCAGGGGCAGAACCCGATTTAAGACCTTTAATCACCTCCCTGATTTCGGCCTCCGAAATGGGTGTTTCCATTAAATCTTTACATTCTCTTGAGAGCGTGGGGAGTTGTAGATTCCGAAGGAATTCATTAACTAAGGGGCCTTTATCTGATTGGGGTGGGTTGTAAAGGTTAGCATAAAAGTCATGGAAAGCAGACATAATACTGGTCGGGTTTGCTGTAGGGGGTTGACCTGCTATCCTCAGTTTGGGGAAGGAGAGGGAGCGAAATTTAGGTGAGAGTTTAGATGCCAGCATTGAGCCGAATCTATCCTTGTGGCAGTAAAATTTGGCTCCACACCATCTAAGGTTTTTCTCTGCTTTAGCCGTTAAAGCGAGGTTCAGCTCAAGTCTGGTAGCGTCGAGTTTGCTTAGAAGGGTCCTAGACGGGTGTCGTTTGTGTTCCGCTTTTAGTTGGAGGAAGGATTTTTCAAGTCTTTGGATGTCGATCAAACGCTCCTTCTTAAATTTGGTTGCTAGCCTAATTATAACTCCTCGAATAGTTGCTTTGTGGGCTGCCCACAGGGTTTCGGGTGATATGTTCTCCACATCATTTAAGAGGAAGTATTCTTTGATAGATTTTGCTATTTCTTGTACCAGACTAGGGTCAGTCAGAAGGGATTCGTTTAGCCGCCAGAAGAAGCCTCCTCGCCCAGACAGAACATTTCTTAAAGTAAGAAAAACCAATGAATGATCCGACCATGCGGTGTCCAGTATTGCTGCCTTAGTGTACAAAGGAATGAGGGCTGTCTGGGTGAGGATGTGGTCAATTCTAGCGTAAGACTGGTGGGGAGCAGAAAAGTGCGTGTAGTCCCTTTTGTTGGGGTTCATTTCCCTCCATGCGTCTACCAGGCCCTGTGCGTGTATCATCTTGGCAATCCTAGTGCTAAGTTTTGTTGGGCGCGTGAGTTGGTCTCTAGGGGGCTTAGTTTTGTCTAGACCCTGGTCAAACGCCACATTTGAGTCCCCTCCCAGGATGACTTTGCCTTCCAGGAGTGGTTCCAAAGCAGCGAACAGGTCCTGGAAGTATGACGCTTGGCCCTTGTTTGGGGCGTAGTAGGAGACGAAGGAATATAAAACACCTTCTAGGGTACCCTTCACCAAGATGAATCTGCCCTCTGGATCCCTGAAGTCAGTGAGATGTGAAAATTTGCAATTTTTGGAGAAGAGAATAGCTACACCTTTCGTCTTGTTAGGGGCATTAGCTAAATAAAATGTTGGAAAGTGAGCATGTAGGAACTTGGGGGTGTACCGGATGGGGAAGTGCGTCTCCTGCAGAAGCACTACATCGATTCTCAGTGATTTATAATGATCCAGTGCTAATCTCCGTTTCCTAGGGGAGTTCAGGCCTTGGACATTGTGTGAGCCTATTTTGAGATCATTACCCTTCGCATTCAGGTCAGTCATAGGAGCAGGGGGGATGGAAGCCATTGATCAAGCAGTCACTTACCCTTTGGTGTCTTCTCATACCGGATTTCGGCCAGGTTGTGCTGGGAAGTCCCAGGACCGACTCAGGGCTCAGGGGGGAAATCCCCCCCCGGACGGCTAGAAGGAAGAAAAGGAAGGAGATGGGGGAGAAAAAAGAAAGAGACTTACTGACAAATACAAACAAGTGAAAAGATATGGGTACCAAAAAAATACCCTTGGAGTTATGCGAATCGAAATCCGCTATAGCCCCAATGAACCACTTCAGAGCGCCCCGAGGGGCGTCTGAAGTTCCGACACCAAAGGACTCTATAGGTT
This sequence comes from Lithobates clamitans, assembly GCA_037952925.1. Taxonomy (NCBI): domain Eukaryota; kingdom Metazoa; phylum Chordata; class Amphibia; order Anura; family Ranidae; genus Lithobates; species Lithobates clamitans. Next base: position 3,606,928 of record JBBGZY010001054.1, on the reverse strand, counting down.
CTTTGGAATCGAGTGGAGGCACAAGGGTTCCACCCCGGACCCTTGTTATGTCAAATCTGAAGCTTAACATATACACACCAAAACGGTAAACATAGAAACTATAGTGAGAGCCCTTGTTACGGGGCTCTAAACACCTGAAACTATAAATAACCCAGACAGGAACGTATAATCGAAGACCCTGAGAATCCCGTCCCCTGTACATCCGCCAGAGTCTACCCCCCCCCCCCTATCTGACTATGTGGGGGAGAATTCCTGGGGGTTCACCGGATAGTAAGGGCGGCCTTAATGGACTAGCTAACCGGACCTCCTTCTGAAAGTGGGGAAAACAAATGAGAATCTCAGATAAACCTAGACTTCTAACTGGGCTAAGAAATGACACATCCTAATGGAAACTGGTATTCTAGTCCTGTTTTCCAAGCTTTATCTTTGAGGATCGAGATCTTCATGGAGGGGCATCTTCTCTGTAGAAGTTTTCTTCCTCTGAGGAGGGAAACTGGTTCTTGAGGGAAGTAAGTGGAGGTAAAGGTTGGATAGTGTTCGAGTCCGGTTTCCCAAATCGAGATAATTTTGCTAAAGTAGAAAAATGGTGTGTGGACCAAAAAGTTCCATGAGAATCAAGTTGCAAGGTTTTCCATGTCCAAAAGAGGTGAGAGGGTTTGGAGCACTAGCTCCGTCAACTTGGGGGGGGGAACTGGCCCAGAGATGTCTCTACCGAGACTAAAGGGAAATGATGCGCAAGGCAGACCTTAGGGTGGTTTCCCATCCTTGCTCTTCTTGGATGGACCCTTCATCCAGAGTGGAGATACGGGGCTGCCAGGAGAAGGGCGTTTGGTGGAGCCCGAGGCAGAAGACGTATAGTCCATGGGCGCCTCCTGGGAGATTAGCCTGAGGGCGAGGAACAGCCTTTCACCTTCCTGGAGGCTTGCAAACGAGTGGGTCTTGCCTTGGACAGTGAACTTTACAGCAAAGGGGAAGGTCCAGCGGTATTTGATATCCCGTTGGGAGAGGACCGTGAGGAGGGGTTTTAGTGTTCTCCGTTTTTGAATAGTCGTAGGAGCCAGGTCCGCAAAAATCTGGATCTGGTGACCCTGGTGTTGCAGTTTAGGATTTAGTCCAGATTGTCGCATGACCTCTTCCTTAACCGCAAAAAAATGCGGCTTGACTATTATTTCCCTTGGGGATCCATCTTGTCTGGGGGGACCGAGGGACCTGTGAGCTCTGTCCAGTTCCAGACGTTGTGGGGGTATATTAGGAATAAGGGCTGCAATAATGTCCTGTACCGTGGATGGAATGTCCGAAAAAGTTTCGGGGAGGCCTCTGATTCGAAAGTTATATCTTCTAGATCGATTTTTTCGAGCTCGTCGATCCTAGAAAGGGCGACCTCTAATTGATCTTGAATGGTCATGAGGTGTGCTGCATTTTGGTTGGTTTTCGCGGATGTGCATTCCACCTTATCCTCAATGGCTTCAATTCTGGCACCCAGGTTGGAAAGGTCCGCTTTAATAGTGCTTGTAATCTGTTTAGCCGTATTAGCCAGTCCTTTCTCTAACAGGGATGAGAATTTAGCAAACATGTCTTCCTGCAGTGCCGTGAGGTCAGTTACTGAGAAGCCTGGTTGCTGGATGGCTGGAAGCGGGAGGTGGGCCTGTGCAGGGATGGCTTGTGCGCCCAGCTCCTGATTTGTGAGGCTTAGTCCCTCAGTGGAGGCCTTTGCTGTGGCCTGGGGCTTTGTGTGGCCTTGTAGTTGTGATTGGGGCGTTAGGGGGGGTCCCTGTGTAGCCTGGGCATAGGTCAGGGTCGGGGGAGCGAGTACTGGCCTGTGCTCCTGTGTCCTGGAGTTGATGCCTGTCATTTGTTGTGGTCCGTCCGTGCTGGCGGCCATCTTGGGACTCCCGTCCGCGCTAGATGAGGCGAATTGAGGGCCGAGATCGCGTCTCGCCGTAGGCCCAGACATCTCCCCCTGTTCCTCGGGTGTTCCCCTACTCGGGTGTGATGTTGCTGTACCCGCAATTGTGCTGAGGAGGCCGGTGTGCAGCTCGGTGGTCCGGGGTGGAGCGGAGCTCCCGGCTCAAGCGGCCATGTTGGAGCTCTCGCTCATGCGCACCACGGTATGTGGGTCATTATGTGTCCAGTGGCACTGGTGACAGCATCACTAGTGGTTGCATCACCCATGTCTGAAAAAAACTGTTGAAGGGTAGTGGGCAGGGACTGTCCATCTTTATTTGCCCATTTAGGCCACATTCACACCTGAGCATCTTGTTGCAAGATTCTTGAAGCGCTCAAGTTGAATTCAGACTATTCTCAACCCGTTTACAACTGAGCACTGTGTCATTTGTTGCCTGTTATGCTTGAAAACATACGTGCGCTTCTTTTAGGTCATAGTTGTGCATTTTTGGCCCCAAGTGTCTGAAAAGTGCTTGAAAAGTTAATGTTTATGTATTTTTCAGGCACTCCAATTCAAAAATCTATGGGACCAAAAACATACAATTCTGCTCCTATATTAAAAGTCACGCATAAAAATGCACAAACACACAAAAAACTCAAAAATTGCCTTAATGGTTATCTGCATAAACATTTTAAAACTTATTTTAAGACCTTCAATGAAAAAAGCAGACATTATTATGGAAAAGCCTGCACTGCTCTACATCCAACAATGAATGTTACTGTGTTACTCCTATAAATCTGTTTGCAATTAATTTTTCCATTCTGGTTTTCCTCTCTTTGATTCTTTCAGGATTTATAAGTGTAGTCCCCGAGCTCTCATATATTTATCAGTGATTTATCAAAGCCAAGCAATAATGTTGGCTTGTAACACACTGCTATTCAGTCTTTTCTTAGCTATTGTCTTTAAACATTTGGTATTTTCTATGTGTATGAGATGAATCATTTATATAAAAATGCAAGGTTTGCAGTTTGGTTTGGAACAGAACAGTTGGAATTGAAGGAACTTGAAGCAATGTCTGGTCTGCTCATGTCCTACAACTTGCCCAACCTCCCCTGCAGGGGCGGACTGACAACTCATGGGGCCCCCGGGCAATAGGAGATTATAGGGCCCCCAGGCAATAGTAGAATATTATGGGGCCCCCGGGCAGTAGGAGATTATTGGGCCCCCAGGCAATAGATTATGGGGCCACACAGTATACACACATACAGTATACACACACAGACACACAATATACACACACAGTATATACACACACAGAATACACATACACACACTGAAAAGGTACTGGAGAGGCGGGGCAGCTATAATCTTGGGATTTTTAAAAAAACACAGATTTTTACATACTGTCCCTGGTTTTATGGAGGCTGGCAACCCTGATGGGGCCCCTTAGTGGCATGGGGCCCTCGGGCAGTGCCTGAATGGTCAGTCTGCCCCTGCTCCCCTGTGCCTTCCCAACTGTTTAGCCTTGGCTGAAAAGTTGCAGGTTTGCCATCAGAATAAGGAACAATCTACAATTCAGCGCATAGCCTTTGTCCCTTGTCAAAAGGGCCAATTATTTGAAGGAATGGCTAATCCAACACCCTATATATAAAATGGTGGATTTTTAGTATAACAGCATAAATGTATTTATTTATATTTTGGCATCGGTTCATGTATCCAAAGCCAGTTCCCAGCTTCATATGCCTTTTTATTGACAATAACGTGTTTATTAGCCCTACAACTGGCTAGAAATTAAAAGAATTGAATGACAAAATGATTGAAAATACTGCACTAACTAAACAGTGGTGGTATAAAGTTGTGACCCTAATCAAGGAAAGGAGGAGACCCGGCATGAGAAAAGTACGTTTGGTCCCTAGATACCCCTTATAGAGCCATGTTATATAGCATCTATTTTAAGGTGCTCAGCTTAGTCATGTTTTTATGTAAAGATTTTCTTTAAAAATTAGAAAAACTAAAAATCTTGTTTTGAATTATTGGCCCTCTAGATACAAAGATGGTATGGTTCCCCACGTGTCCTAGTAAAGAATAGTGGAACATCTATCCAGCATTAGGGATGAGCCGAACACCCCCCGGTTCGGTTCGCACCAGAACCCGCGAACGGACCGCAAGTTCGCACGAACGTTAGAACCCCATTGACGTCTATGGGACTCGAACGTTCGAAATCAAAAGTGCTCATTTTAAAGGCTAATTTGCATGGTATTGTCCTAAAAAGGGTTTGGGGACCCGGGTCCTACCCCAGGGGACATGTATCAATGCAAAAAAAACTTTTAAAAACGGCCGTTTTTTCGGGAGCAGTGATTTTAATGATGCTTAAAGTAAAAAAAAAAAAGTGAAATATTCCTTTAAATATCGTACCTGGGGGGTGTCTATAGTATGCCTGTAAAGTGACGCGTGTTTCCCATGTTTAGAACAGTCCCTGCACCAAATGTCATTTTTAAAGGAAAAAATCTCATTTAAAACTGCTTGCGGGTTTAATGTCATGTCGGGTCATGGCAATATGGATGAAAATCAGTGAGACAAACGGCATGGGTACCCCCCAGTCCATTACCAGGCCCTTTGGGTCTTGTATGGATATTAAGGGGAACCCCGCACCCAGGAAAGGTCCCTATATACTCTGAACAGCAGTATACAGGCGGTGCAAACAAGACAGGGACTGTAGGTTTGTTGTTAAGTAGAATCTGTTTGTAATTTTGAACATTTTTAATGTGTTTAGCTCCAGCCAAAAAATCTTTTCTAAGCTTTTTGGAAAACATAGGGAAGGGTTATCACCCCTGTGACATTTGTTTTGCGTCTTTCCTCCTCTTCAGAAGATTTCACCTCACTTTTTTGTCCCAATGAAAAATGTTTTTTGAAAATTTGGGTTTTTTTGTGGAACAAGGATTGGAAAGCATCAGTGGAAAGGAAAAATTGTTTTCCCATATTAACTCTTACAGGAGAGAATTTCCCTTCCTTAGGGGTAGATTTCATCTCACTTCCTGTTGTCTCCTTCCGTTTGCAAGTAGGAGTCGTTTGTAAGTTAGATGTTTGAAAGTAGGGTCCTGCCCTATATACTCAGCAGAAATTTGGGCCTTAGGTGTTGCTGTGGCCAAAACACTGTAAGCCCTCACAGGGCCCTGCTGTGAAATATTAGATCAAGAATTGTAATTACATGCCCCTGTTGAACAGGAGCTGAAAAATTAGGCCTTAGGCACTGGTGCTGGTGCCACAACACTGCAACCCCTCACAGACACTCTAGTTGGAACGCAGGAACGAGCCCTGCTGCAAAGTATTGCATCAAAAATTGTAATTACACGCCCCTGTTAGACAGGGGCAGAAAAATTGGGTCTTAGGCACTGGTGCTGGTGCCACAACACTGCAACCCCTCACAGACACTCTAGTTGAAACGCAGGAACAAGCCCTGCTGCAAAGTATTGCATCAAAAATTGTAATTACACGCCCCTGTTAGACAGGGGCTGAAAAATTGGGTCTTAGGCACTGGTGCTGGTGCCACAACACTGCAACCCCTCACAGACACTCTAGTTGGAATGCAGGAACGAGCCCTGCTGCAAAGTATTACATCAAAAATTGTAATTACACGCCCCTGTTAAACAGGGGCTGAAAAATTGTGCCTTAGGCACTGGTGGTGGCGCCCAGAACCAAAAATGTTCTTACAAGCTATCAGCGTGATGATTGAGGAGGAAGAGGATAATTACTCAGGGATAGTCACTCAGCATCAGCATAGGCAGTCTTTGAAGGGATCTGAGATTTCAAAAAAAATTATTCGGTTACATCTGCATCAGGTGCTTGGTAGCTGGTGGTGATCCAAGACTGATTCATTTTTATGAAGGTCAGCCGATCGACCGAGTCGGTGGACAGACGCACCCTGTGATCGGTTACCACGCCTCCAGCAGCACTGAATGTGCGTTCCGAAAGAACGCTGGATGCAGGACAGGCCAGTAGCTCAATTGCATACTGTGCAAGCTCTGGCCAGTGATCCATCCTCAAGACCCAGTAACCCAGAGGATTTTCGGTGGGAAAGGTGTCCAAGTCTGATCTTGCCCCTAGGTATTCCTGCACCATGTAAAACAGACGCTGGCGATGGTTGCTGGAACCGATCATACCTTGGGGCTGCGGACCAAAAAATTGTCTGAACGCATCGGTCAGACGGCCACCTTCTCCACCGCTCCTTCTTTGACTGACCGAAGCCTCAGCAACACGTTGTCCAGAAACAGGAGTTTGTAACCTCCCAGTCTCTGGGAACGCGTTGCACAGACCTTTCTGCAAGGCCTCCCGAAGATGTTTCATCCTCTGCTCCCTCTGCGATGGCAAGATAAGGTCCGCAACCTTACCCTTGTAACGTGGATCAAGGAGGGTTGCCAGCCAGTATTGGTCCTTCTCCTTGATACCACGAATACGAGGATCCTTACGCAGGCTTTGCAGGATCAGGGAGGCCATGCAGCGTAGGTTTGCTGAGGCATTCGGTCCGGAGTCCTCTGGGTCACTAAGGACAACAACGTCCGCAGCCACCTCCTCCCAGCCACGTACAAGTCCATGTGTTCCTTGGGACTGATCCCTTAAAGACTGCTGATGCTGAGTGCCAGGCTCCACCTCCATACTGACACAATCTTCCTCCTCCTCCTCCTCCTCCTCCTCCTCCTCGTCCTCTTCCTGTGTGATCGGCGGGCACGCAGGAACACTGTCTGGATAAAGGGGGCCTTGAGAGCTAAGGAAGTCCTCCTCTTCCTGCCTCTGTTCTGCCTCAAGTGCCCTGTCCATTATTCCACGCAGCGTGTGCTCCAACAGGTGGACAAGGGGGACAGTGTCACTGATGCATGCACTGTCAGTGCTCACCATCCTCGTGGCCTCCTCGAATGGTGACAGGACAGTGCATGCATCCCTGATCATGGCCCACTGGCGTGGGGAAAAAAAACCAAGGTCCCCTGACCCTGTCCTGGTGCCATAGTCGCACAGGTACTCATTGATGGCCCTCTGCTGCGTGTGCAGCCGCTGCAGCATGGCCAACGTCGAGTTCCACCTGGTGGGCATGTCACAGATTAGGCGGTTCTTGGGCAGGTTAAACTCCTTTTGGAGGTCCGTCAGCCGAGCACTGGCATTATATGACCGGCGGAAATGCACACAGACTTTCCTGGCCTGCCTCAGGACATCCTGTAAGCCCGGGTACCTGCCCAAGAACCGCTGCACCACCAAGTTAAGGACGTGAGCCAAACAGGGCACATGGGTCAGTTGTCCCTGTCGGAGGGCAGAGAGGAGGTTGGTGCCATTGTCGCAAACCACCATTCCTGCCTTAAGTTGGCGTGGCGTCAACCACCTCTGAACCTGCCCCTGCAGAGCTGACAGAACCTCTGCCCCAGTGTGGCTCCTGTCCCCCAAGCACACCAGCTCAAGCACCGCATGGCATCTTTTGGCCTGCGTACTTGCGTAGCCCCTTGAACGCCTACGGAGCACCGCTGGTTCCGAGGAAGAGGCCATGGAGGAAGAAGAAGAGGAGGGGGTGGAGGAGAGAGGTGTGTCACAATCAGCATTTTGGAGGCGTGGTGGCGGAACAACCTCCAACACTACTGCACCTTGTCCTGCATCCTTCCCAGCTGCCAGCAGAGTCACCCAATGCGCCGTGAAACTTAAGTAACGTCCCTGTCCATGCCTGCTGGACCATGAGTCAGCGGTAATATGCACCTTACCGCTGACCGCCCTGTCCAGCGAGGCATGGACATTGCCTTCCACATGCCGGTAGAGAGCCGGAATCGCCTTCCGTGAGAAAAAGTGGCGTTTGGGTACCTGCCACTGAGGAACCGCACATTCCACAAACTCACGGAAGGGGGCAGAGTCTACCAACTGAAAAGGCAGCAGTTGAAGTGCTAGCAATTTTGCCAAGCTAGCATTCAACCGCTGGGCATGTGGATGGCTGGGAGCAAACTTCTTTCGGCGGTGCAGCAGCTGGGGCAGGGAAATTTGCCTGGTACAATCTGACGTCGGTGTACCAAAAGCAGATTGCCCATAAGTACTTGGCTGTGACACACCTAATTCTACACCTTCATTCCTCTCACTGCAGGTCGCAGAGAGGACTGAAGGTCTAGTGGGGTTGGAAATCTCAGCTGATGAGGAGCAAGGAGAGATCGTCTTTGTTCTTTGGTGTGGGTCTTTTAGATACGCTTGCCAACGAACTGCATGGCAGGTCAACATATGTCTGGTCAAGCATGTGGTACCCAAGCGGGAGATGTTTTGGCCACGCGAGATACGCTTGGGACATATATTGCAAATAGCAGCGGTGCGATCTGATGCACTCGTCTCAAAAAAGGCCCACACCAAAGAACTTTTTGAATAACGCGCAGAGACTGCAGCGCCCTGCACATGTGGAGCTTTGGGGTGTGATGCAGTCAATGTGCTGCCCTTAGGCTGGCCCCTGGAGGGCATCCTGCCTAGTTGGTGATGTGCCACCTCCTCCTCCTCCTCCTCCTCCTCCTCCTCCTCCTCTCTCCTATCAGGCACCCACGTTGAGTCAGTGACCTCATCATCCCCTCCCTCCTCATCACTGGAGCAAACCTGGCAGTATGCTGCAGCAGGGGGAGCATGACTGCCAGATTGCTGTCCTTCTTGGGCACCCCCTCTGTCCGTGCTCATGTTACTGCCTTCATTGAGCTCAGTATCATCATCAGAGCCTTCCAAACGCTGGGCATCCTCCTGGAGCATGTACCCAACACTGTGGTCAAACAGTTCGAGGGAATCCTCATGAGGACATGGTGGAGCTAGGGAAGGAGTCACTGATGACATTGAGCTGAGGGAAGAGGCCGCTGCTTTGCCAGACAAAGCACCCTGGGCATGGGTGAGAGAGGATGAGGAGGATGAGGACGGCTTGGTCATCCACTCGACCAAGTCTTCCGCATGTTGCGGCTCAACACGGCCAGCTGCCGAAAAAAAGGCCAAGCGTGTCCCATGGCCACGTGCTGATGAGGATGCACCGTCTCCACGACCAGCACTAGACACAGAGCCTGCTTGCCCTCTCTTATTGGCTTGTGACTGTCTGCCTCTCCTTCTTGGCCTTCCAGACATACTAATGGCCTGTAGCTGCACTAAGCTGGGATAGAACACCTGTAATTTTCTTCAGGTAGCTTTATATACTGTAACCAGACAAGCCTGCCTGTCAGTAGGAAGATAACAGGAACGGATCTAGCTGAACACTGTGAGCAGGACGTACTGCACTAAATGTATATAGCAGGAACGGATCTAGCTGAACACTGTGAGCAGGACGCACTGCACTGAATGTAAATACCAGGAACGGATCTAGCTGAACACTGTGAGCAGGACGCACTGCACTGAATGTAAACAGCAGGAACGGATGTAGCTAAACACTGTGAGCAGGACGCACTGCACTGAATGTAAATAGCAGGAACGGATCTAGCTGAACACTGTGAGCAGGACGCACTGCACTGAATGTAAATAGCAGGAACGGATGTAGCTGAACACTGTGAGCAGGACGCACTGCACTAAATGTAAATACCAGGAACGGATCTAGCTGAACACTGTGAGCAGGACGCACTGCACTGAATGTAAATAGCAGGAACGGATCTAGCTGAACACTGTGAGCAGGACGCACTGCACTGAATGTAAATAGCAGGAACGGATGTAGCTGAACACTGTGAGCAGGACGCACTGCACTAAATGTAAATACCAGGAACGGATCTAGCTGAACACTGTGAGCAGGACGCACTGCACTGAATGTAAATAGCAGGAACGGATCTAGCTGAACACTGTGAGCAGGACGCACTGCACTGAATGTAAATAGCAGGAACGGATCTAGCTGAACACTGTGAGCAGCACGCACTGCACTGAATGTAAATAGCAGGAACGGATCTAGCTGAACACTGTGAGCAGGACGCACTGCACTGAATGTAAATAGCAGGAACGGATCTAGCTGAACACTGTGAGCAGGACGCACTGCACTGAATGTAAATAGCAGGAACGGATCTAGCTGAACACTGTGAGCAGCACGCACTGCACTGAATGTAAATAGCAGGAACGGATCTAGCTGAACACTGTGAGCAGGACGCACTGCACTGAATGTAAACAGCAGGAACGGATGTAGCTAAACACTGTGAGCAGGACGCACTGCACTGAATGTAAATAGCAGGAACGGATCTAGCTGAACACTGTGAGCAGGACGCACTGCACTGAATGTAAATAGCAGGAACGGATGTAGCTGAACACTGTGAGCAGGACGCACTGCACTAAATGTAAATACCAGGAACGGATCTAGCTGAACACTGTGAGCAGGACGCACTGCACTGAATGTAAATAGCAGGAACGGATCTAGCTGAACACTGTGAGCAGGACGCACTGCACTGAATGTAAATAACAGGAACGGATCTAGCTGAACACTGTGAGCAGGACACACTGTACTAAATGTAAATAGTCTAGCTGCCTGACCGTGGTACTAATAGGATCAAAAAGAACACCTGTAATTTTCTTCAGGTAGCTTTATATACTGTAACCAGACAAGCCTGCCTGTCAGTAGGAAGATAACAGGAACGGATCTAGCTGAACACTGTGAGCAGGACGTACTGCACTAAATGTATATAGCAGGAACGGATCTAGCTGAACACTGTGAGCAGGACGCACTGCACTGAATGTAAATACCAGGAACGGATCTAGCTGAACACTGTGAGCAGGACGCACTGCACTGAATGTAAACAGCAGGAACGGATGTAGCTAAACACTGTGAGCAGGACGCACTGCACTGAATGTAAATAGCAGGAACGGATCTAGCTGAACACTGTGAGCAGGACGCACTGCACTGAATGTAAATAGCAGGAACGGATCTAGCTGAACACTGTGAGCAGCACGCACTGCACTGAATGTAAATAGCAGGAACGGATCTAGCTGAACACTGTGAGCAGGACGCACTGCACTGAATGTAAACAGCAGGAACGGATGTAGCTAAACACTGTGAGCAGGACGCACTGCACTGAATGTAAATAGCAGGAACGGATCTAGCTGAACACTGTGAGCAGGACGCACTGCACTGAATGTAAATAGCAGGAACGGATGTAGCTGAACACTGTGAGCAGGACGCACTGCACTAAATGTAAATACCAGGAACGGATCTAGCTGAACACTGTGAGCAGGACGCACTGCACTGAATGTAAATAGCAGGAACGGATCTAGCTGAACACTGTGAGCAGGACGCACTGCACTGAATGTAAATAGCAGGAACGGATCTAGCTGAACACTGTGAGCAGCACGCACTGCACTGAATGTAAATAGCAGGAACGGATCTAGCTGAACACTGTGAGCAGGACGCACTGCACTGAATGTAAATAGCAGGAACGGATGTAGCTGAACACTGTGAGCAGGACGCACTGCACTAAATGTAAATACCAGGAACGGATCTAGCTGAACACTGTGAGCAGGACGCACTGCACTGAATGTAAATAGCAGGAACGGATCTAGCTGAACACTGTGAGCAGGACGCACTGCACTGAATGTAAATAGCAGGAACGGATCTAGCTGAACACTGTGAGCAGCACGCACTGCACTGAATGTAAATAGCAGGAACGGATCTAGCTGAACACTGTGAGCAGGACGCACTGCACTGAATGTAAATAGCAGGAACGGATCTAGCTGAACACTGTGAGCAGGACGCACTGCACTGAATGTAAATAGCAGGAACGGATCTAGCTGAACACTGTGAGCAGCACGCACTGCACTGAATGTAAATAGCAGGAACGGATCTAGCTGAACACTGTGAGCAGGACGCACTGCACTGAATGTAAATAGCAGGAACGGATCTAGCTGAACACTGTGAGCAGGACGCACTGTACTGAATGTAAATAGCAGGAACGGATCTAGCTGAACACTGTGAGCAGGACACACTGCACTGAATGTAAATAGTCTAGATAGAAGATAACAGGAACGGATCTAGCTAAACTGAATACAGTGTATATATATATATGCAACACCTGGGATGCATATATATACACAATACACTGTAAGTGCAGCTAACTGACTGACTGTTCTGCCTAATCTATCTAACTCAAATCAAATGACACTGTCTCTCTCTCTCTCTATCGCTCAGCACACCGGAACACACACTACACAGGGCCGCCGTGCAGGCGGCCTTATATAGTGTGGGGTGTGTACTAAATCCCCTGAGCCATAATTGGCCAAAGCCACCCTGGCTTTGGCCAATTACAGCTCTCTCTACTGACGGCGCTGTGATTGGCCAAGCATGCGGGTCATAGTGCATGCTTGGCCAATCATCAGCCAGCAATGCACTGCGATGCCGCAGTGAATTATGGGCCGTGACGCGCCACACGAATTTGGCGCGAACGGCCCATATCGTTCGCAATTCGACGGACGGTCGAACAGCCGATGTTCGAGTCGAACATGGGTTCGACTCGAACACGAAGCTCATCCCTATCCAGCATTTTATGTGGGTCAGAATCTGCAATATGCCTTGCTCTATAAGTAATATTGGTTGCACCTCTATCATGTCTATCATTTAATATATTTTTATTCTATATTTTTAGATGCATATATTTTTCAACTGCATGCGGTTTTGTTTCACATGGGTTTTTGACTGGGGGCTCTCTATCTGTGTGTATGCCCTTGTGGGTTATCTGCGATGCACTATCATATACTGTATTGTGGGCTTATGTGGAGTAGGTGAGTTTAAAATTTTTTACATCGTCCATGCATGTCCCTGACTTTGGCCCAAGTTTTTAGTGTGCCCCCCCTGTGGATTGTCCTTCTCTGGTTCTTCTTTCATCCCTTTCCCCTCCGGTTTCCCCTTTCTCCTCCCTTTCCATTTCTCCCCTGCCCTTTTTTTTATTCTCTCCCCCAGGCAATTTGCAATATTTTTTACATTTGTGTATACAGTATGTAAATAGTTTTTTCTTAGTTGCTCAGTGTGTTCAGCCATCAATCTCCAAGCGTGGATCCTGAGGAAGCAAATGTTGCGAAACACGTTGATTCTACACGCTTGTTATATAATGTTGTAATATATGACAACTGTATGATGCAACCAGAATTTCATATGACATGTTTTTAGTAAGAGATGGCTCTCTTTTTAATTGGATGGAAAAAAAAAAATTTTTTATTTATCATTGTTGTTTTTCTATTTTTCCCATTGTTAGGCACATGTAAAGTCCCCTTGTGAGTGGGAACTTCATTTTTTTAGGTGCCGTAATCCTCTATTTTTTTTGTGTACATGTATCCAGCATTTTATATTAAAGCAAACCTTTAGTTTTGCCTTTAGTTTTGCCTATTCAGCAACAGGTGTACTTTAATCCTCCATATACCCCCAACATATACATAACTTTCCTTTGAAGTAGAGAGAAGCAAAAGGAAGGTACATATATTTTGCTGAGGAGGGCTGCATTATTGTTAGTGCGTATAGCGTGTGGTGCCTGGATGCGTGCCTGGACAGGAGTATGGAGAGAACTACTACAGACAGGCACAGAGCTGGATCGAGTGAGGACTAGTAAGTATATAAGGGGGGTGAGAGGGCAATAGTATTACTGGAACTTTTTTTACCTTAATGCAGGGAATGCGCTATGGTGAAAATGTCTTGGCTTTGGAACTATTTTAAATAATTTTAATAATAGGATGGAAAGTCTATTTCAAGGCAGCTGAGGACCTCAATCCCCACCAATCAATGTTTGTCTAGGACAATGTTTGTCAACTCCAGTCCTCAAGGCGCCCCAACAGGTCATGTTTTCAGGATTTCCCTCAGATGAAACGACTGTGGTATTTACTAAGGCAGTGAAACTAATCAAATCACCTGTGCAAAATAATGAACACCCTTAAAACACGACATGTTGTGGTGCCTTGAGGACTGGAGTTGAGAAACACTGGTTTAGGAGAAATTATGAGAAAACCTACTCTGACCACTGGTCTACTGTTTACAGTTCCCTGATCCTCCTCAGCTCATTGGCACCGAGCTAAATTGTATTCAGTTTAAATTTCAGAATAACATGTACATAAGGATGCTTTTTTATGTATTAGCTAATTTATTTTATTTCTTGTATTTTTCTTTATTATAACAGGTGTATTTTTTTTTTCTTGTTTACATTTACTTTCCATATCTCTTCTACCCATGAATATTGTCAATTTATCATACATTTTGCCTTTGGGACATTTTCTGCTGTGTTATTGTAGATCTTGCTCCAGGAAGCCTCCCCAGCCCAGCAGGTTCTGTTACTGCCTGGCCCAAAACCAGCGGCAAGAATCACAGTAGTAAGAGCCAAGCTGAATCCTACTGGTTTGAAGGCTTTGAGTTATCAGACAGCTGTGGATAGGTCTGCTAATTTAAGTCATATTTCAATCCAGGGAAAATAAAAAGAAAACTGATAATAAATATTGTTGTCTTATGTGGCAGCTGCTTTTAGTGCATCTTTTGTTACCCATGCATACATACTATAAATCACTCTAACATAGCATAGAGCCTGAGCACCTTGGAGTAGTGCTTCTAAACTCCAGGCCCCATGTACCACATATGGGTAATTTAATTGTTTAATTGATCACTGGCTAAGGTATTAATAAGATGTTCCTTTTGAAAAAAATCCTGAAAATATGGCCCGTTGGGATACTCGAAGACTGGAGCTGTGAAACACTTTTTGGGGATTAATTGAATAGACAACCAAAAAAAATAAAAAACAAAGACGGCTCAAAGAAGACTGGAGACCCCCCCCCCCCATCAAAACTTTTCCTCCTATATTTTGAAGACCCTATACTACTACTACTACTACTACTGCCCTATAATACATGTATATACTGATGATAGATATGGGGAAGCAGCATTGCTGTTTTTGCTTACCCATAAACTTGTATGGGGAGAAAGGCAGTACTGACCCAAAGCCCCATGTCCACATTCTTTTGAAATGTTCAGTTGCTAATTAGGTTCAAGTTATGTTCTTCAAGAGCTGCAGTAGACACTGAATAAAACAAGTTAGTTAGGGATTTGGTTGTGTAATTAAATCACAGTCAAACCTCAGCGCTCACTAAGTCTCACATCCAACAATGTGACAATATTACAGGTGGTGCTGCTCTCTTTGAGCGGGGAGACTCCAAAACACTATAATAAAAATAAAAGAGGGTGCAAACGCCTAGTGAATTACCTTCAACACTAAAGTAAATTAATTGAGATGCCAAAAACATACTCAAACAAGAGAAGAGATATAAGCCTATCAAATCACAACTCCATCATTAGGGATA
Organism: Lithobates clamitans; assembly: GCA_037952925.1. Taxonomy (NCBI): domain Eukaryota; kingdom Metazoa; phylum Chordata; class Amphibia; order Anura; family Ranidae; genus Lithobates; species Lithobates clamitans. The sequence continues at coordinate 3,591,774 of JBBGZY010001054.1, read as the reverse complement.
CCCAGTATCTGTAGTTGGAAACTGACACGTTTCGGGAGACAAGCCCTCCTTCCTCAGAGCTGGTATGAATTGTTATTTGATGGGCTTAAATTTCTTTTGTTTTGGCATTTTAATAATTTGACTTTAGTGTTGAAGGTAATGCACTAGGCGTTTGCGCCCTCCTTTCTTTTTTTTTATAGTTATTCGGTTGTGCAATGTATGACAGCAGAGAGTCACACATGAAAATTTTCGTATCCATTGAAAAACCTAAGTATATTTGCAGTTGGCCAAGAAACATTAGAACCGGACTGTTACTGACGAAAAACATTGTGTCCGTGCGATGAATCCTGATTCCATCAGTACTGCCAGGATGCTTTAGTTGTAAACAAGATTAATCAGATCAAGAGTTTTTCCAGTAATTAACAATACATCTGACTTTTTAACATAAATGATTGCAGTAAACAGACAGAAGCATACATTCATCTTAGGAATTTGCATGATACACTGAAGTATGAATCATCACCCTAAGGTGCTAGGTGAGCTTTGCAAAGTCACTGCCATGACATGTAGAAATTGTTATTTAAAAGCAAAAGTGGACCAATGAGGTACTAAGCTGGGTTTTCTTTATTTTTATACTAAATGGCATATTTTAAATCAGTGAATATGACTTTCACTAAGCATTCACAGGTGGTAAATTAGGCTCATTTAAAACACATGCACTTGGAAGAGTCACCTGCAGGGAATGTTAGGTAAATATCAGATTCAGTTCTTTATAAATGTGTCATTAAAGTGATACTAAAGTCTCGTTTTTCCCTATATTAAATAACAAGCATGTTATACTTACCTACCCTGTGCAGTGGTTTTGCACAGAGCAACCCAGATCCTCCTCTTCTCGGGTCCCTCTTCTGCTCTCCTGGCCCCTCCCTCCTGTTAAGTGCCCCCAAAGCAAACATCTTGCTCTGGGGTCACCCAAGCCGAGCCACAGCTCTTTGTATCGATTCAGACACGGAACTGTGGTTCGACCCAGCTCCCTCTCTCTCCTCATTGGCTAACTGCCTTTGACAGCAGCGGAAGGCAATGGCACTACTGCTGGGCCTCAGCCAATCAGGAGGGAGAGTCCCGAATGGCCAAGGCACTTGTGGACATCGCTGGCTCAAGAGGGGGCTCATGTAAGTATTAGGGGGACTGCGGTGGGCTGCTGCACACAGAAGGCTTTTTATCTTATAGCTGGTAACTAATTTAAACAATAGGGAGAAAAAACAATGAATTACATATCTGGGTCTTACCTCACCACTTTAACCACTTGACCTCCAAAAAATTTCCCCCCCCCTTCATGACCAGGCTATTTTTTGCTATATGGCACTGCGTTATCTGACTGACAATTGCGCGGTTGTGCAACACGATGCCCAAATTAAATTTATGTCCTTTTTTCCCACAAATAGAGCTTTCTTTTGGTGGTATTTAATCACCTCTGGGTTTTTTATTTTTTCCGCTATAAACAAAAAAAGACAAACAATTTAAATTTTTTTTTTTTTTTTGCTGTAAAACATACCAATAAAAATGTTTAAAAATCTAATTTCTTCATCAATTTAGGCCAATATGTATCCTGCTATATATTTTTGATAAAAAAATGCTATTAAGCTTATATTGATTGGTTTGCACAAAATTTATAGTGTCTATGGCATATATATTTTTATATTAGTAATGGTGATGATCAGTGACTTATAGCTGAACTGCAATGTTGCGGTGGACAGTCTGACACTAACTGTCACTTTTGACACTTTGTGGGAACCGGCTAAAAATTTGCACTGTCACTGTACTAATGGCACTGGCTGGAAAGGTGTTAAACATCTAGTGCGTTCAAAGGGTTAAATGTGTGCCTAGCCAGTGTTTTTATTTACTATGTTTACTGTTTTAACTAGGGGATGTGATGGATTTTATTCCTTGCATTGCAGGTAAAGAAAATCCAGCACATCCCTGCTGACAGGACAGAGCTCTGCCTTGTTTACCTAGGCAGAGATCTGTTCTGTGTCTCTCCTCACCGATCAACGGCGGACATCTATTGACCGGAAACCATTGATCGGCTTGTCCTGTGTCTAATAAAAGGTTTACAACCACTTTAATGAGGACTCATAGGACTAGAACAACCATTCCAAATGGCAAAATCTGGAAAACCTCGTCCCAACTTTAAATGCATACAGAGGTATGTGATATCTACCCTATGTTCACATCTCTCATCTCACTGAACTCTATTGGAAGAGTTAAAATGTATTTCTGGGCAAAATAAAGAAAAACCTACTTGGTTTATCTTGTTTGGGTCAACAACTCAGTGCCCTTTCTGTATGGAAATTCAAGTAAGGGCCATCAGCCCTGCTTGCTGGATTACAGAAGTCCACCTACCTCACCCCACTCTGTCTCATTCCATACAGAATGCATACATTGATTTTTTTTCCCTAGTAAAACAGCATTGCTGCCTTCACTTACAAGAACCAGCTGACACAGTTAGGTTGATTTACTAAAGTGATAGAGGCTGATCACTTAGCAAAATTACTTTTGACTTTGCAAAGTAAATTTTAATTTTGCTAAGTGAAGTGAGTGAGGCAAAGCTGTGCTCATAGATATCATCCAACCGTGTGCAAGTAAAAATCCTGTTTTTTGATTTACCTTGCATATGATTGGGTATTATTTGCAAAGTGATTTTTTACTTGGCTTTATTTCATTCACTGAGCTAAGTGATTCTATTTGCAAAGTGAATATGCTCACTCTTTTAGTAAATCAACCTTACTGTATGTAGACAAAGGACTACTGGGCGATGTAGTTCTGAGAGTGTGGTGATGATGTCACAATCATTAGTACAGCTGTTTTTTAGCTGCGGGGACATGGCAAAATAACTACATTGAATGCTGGTAGATGTTATAGTAGGGGAAAGGAAGAACTCGGGTTAAATTTGGATATTGCCTGAACAATTAAACCTTTAAGTCATAGTTATGCATGACTTTTTTTCCAGGAAATAAATATTTGTCTACTAATGAGCTGTAACATATCTACTATAGGGAGAGGAATACAGCTGGGTCTAAGGGATCTGGTGGGACCTCTGCTGCTGCACCTGCTTATATGTTAGGGAATTCAGACAGCAGCATTTTATTCCTATCCTTCTTGATGCTTGTAATTAGAGACATGTATGGAATTTCCCAGTTTACGTGAATAAAAGAATCTTCAGATGGGACACTCAAACCAGACCCAGTAGAGCACTATTATCGGCTAGAAAATGAGTCTGTTTTATCTATATTTTAGATTATATTTGTGCTAGAACTCTTTCTCAACACTGACGTCTTTTGCATGAAAAATAATTACCCACTGCTCACAATGTGACTTAAGTAGCTTATCTCCCACTGTTTCATAGCATGTAAAGACAAAATTGCTAACACGGGTGAAGAAGCAGAAGCTGCTTTTCTTCCCCCATCTGGGCAACATATGAGACTAAGAGGACACTGGGATTAGAATTGCAGGCATAAATACAGAGAAACCTTCTTCTCAGTGGAAAATACTGCATATTTTCTTAGCCCCTTTCTATATTAGAACACAGAAGAATCTTTCAAATGCACCGAAAATATTTTTAGCACATTAAATAAGAGAGAACCCAATAAAAACGCTGGGTTAAAACAACAGTGCATGTTTGGGGCTATTCAAAAATGAACCCACATATCACAAACCAGAGGTCACGATAACTAAACATTGGGACATCTGGATATTTTAGCCTACTCAGTGGCTGACTTATTATATGGCTTATGAATTTCTGACTTACTTTTTTCAGGTGACATTTGCCAGTACAACTTAATTCTAAAGACTCAGTCTAAAACTAATTTCCGACATAATATTTGAATGTGCAAACATGATTGCAAAAAGACATTCTTATTTATGAAAAGACAGACCCAGAGATGAAGAACAGTCTACAAGAAAGCGTTAAGTGTTCAGTGCAGTAGACTTTCTTGATTGGAGGTTGAGGGTTATGATGCAAGGAGAAGCCGTAGGAGTTGGATCTGTTGGAGCTGGTGGGAGTTCATTCCATAAAATTCTCGAAATAAAGTTGTCCCATTTTTTAATGTTCGACAACATAATCAGAATAATGTGAGATTGTCACCACTGATTGAGCGGTCTTTGGGGGTCTGTCAAAAAGTGAGAGGGTTAAAAAAGTGGGGTGTCCGTTTGGTGGTTTTGTGCCAGTAGCTTTAAGGCAGACCTGGTCTCTTGGCAAATCAGAAAGGGTACATTTTGCTGACCCAAGCTGGTGGGTTTGGCTAGGGACAAGGCTGGATCTTAAGCCTAGTACACACGACTAGTTTTTTTTTCCTTCAACCCAGCGAGCTGAACGAAAAAAAAAAATTGACAGCTCAGGTTGGAACCGCTGTGTTAACAATCCAATGTTAGTGCAGCGATCTCCCCTGTTCTATTGTGTTCTGACAGGGGGACGGCCCCCACCTGAATACTTCTGTCAGCACTCTCAGTCATTGGCTGAAAGCGCTGAAGGGGAGTCGGTTGGTAGACCTTTTTCGGGCATGCCCCTTCACAAAAGCCAGCTGAATGGCTGGCTTCTGTCGGACCAACTGCAATAAACACGGGCCGAGTAACGGCTGGTTTCCCGTGAACCGGCCGATGCCGCCCGACATTCAGCCCGTGTGTACGGGGCTTTACTCAAGCCTTTTTGGCTAGCAGACACCAAAGACCCATTCTCGTAACCAACATTTATTATGTTAATTATTGGTATACAGTAGTTTATTTGGTTATTGCTATTTAAAATTATTATTTGTTAATAGTTACAAAAAGGGCCATTGGAGCTATTTAAATCCAGGTTTAAATTAAATGTTATGTTTATGTGAAATTTCCTTTTTTTTTTTTTTTTGTTTGTGCATTAGGAGCACTTTAGTTTGTTTAATTTTTATATTGTGTTCTTTATATGTGTGCTTTTTTCCCCATTTGTGTATTTCATCATTATTTTATACTGTCACTTTTTATTTTATTTTTATTTTTCCTGTCTCTTTTCTTCTGCCCGTGAAAAAAAAATTAAAGCATTATTTTTTATTTTTTTTTGGGGGGGGGGGGGGGGGGGAGAACAGGTTCAAGATAGTCAGTCATTTAGTCAAGATAGGCATTTAATGTCTATTGCACTCTTTAAACCACCAAAAATCTCCTTAAAGCGGAAATAAAGTCGGCTATAATTTTTTTGGGTTATGCCATGATCTACTAGTATGCACAGCATATAAGTACATTATGGCAGACTTTCCTGTAATATGGTGTCCTCCAGCACAGAGCTGGGACTGATCCAGTGAGCACCCAGCGCTTCCTTCTTCACCCAGTCTTCCTTCTGGGTCCCGTGCCTTTGGCCACTTGATATGACAGGTCGCGATGAGGCCACTCCCGCTCATGCACACATGAGTAACATCACAGCAGTATGGATCGGGGGCTGATCGAGGCCGCAAATGTTCGCTAAGCTGCACATGCATGGCTTAGTGAACATGACAGTTGACAGGCAGAAGGATGCATTTATGAAAGAAGCGACCAATAGGGTCTCTTCTGTCATAAATACCCTACCTGTCAGTCATTTGATTACAAATCAACTTCACTTCCACTTTGAATTCACCTTCTTCATTGGATCCAGTGCATTTTACCACAATGGTGAAATTCATCTCAAGCGTGAAATTTACTGAAATTCTCACAAACATTGCTGATGTACTACATAACGCAGTACAGGGGACACTAAAATGTGTACTAACATTGCATATACAATTTAGAGGGGCTGTTTAAATATAGACAAGCTATTTTTTAAGTGCCAAAGCAAGTGTTTTCAGTTTTTCTCCTAACGTTAGCAGGGATCAGCATTACAAATGCATCACATTTAATTTACTGCTTCATGTAATGTTGGGGTTTTAAACTCTCCCAGGGATTCGTTTGTACTTGTGGATTTCTTCATGAATCATCCAGGTCACTTCAAGTGTGAACAAGCCTATCTCCTGCAAGACCAGCATGTAGGTCTGTGATATATATTTCAATGGAAGAACTCAGCGCTCCACTTTTGTTGCTGAATGATAAATTTTTTTGATGGCTTCCCCAAGAAGACAAATGAGGCCCCAGACAGTTCAGCGGATCTCCTCAAATATTTTCCATTCTTCAAGATCTCTAATGTCTGCTGAATTATCAAAGCAGTTCCATTAATTTCCCCAATTTCTGCTACTGGTTTGGCACAAGAGTAGTGAAGTTTCCATTTCAAAATGAGGCCTTCTTTCAAGAGTTTTTGGCAACCTGATATATGTCCTGGGGTGATGACTTAACATATAAACCCACAACTACAGCAACTATGTACTGCAAGGAATAGCATAAGAATTTAATTAGGCAAACAAGGAGACATAGGCTTAGATGGGAATATTCTTACGGGCAATGATCTCCATGGACTCAAATTGTTTGAAAACTGATCAAAGCATATATTATGCATGGTTCAAAAAAAAACAGAATAGAGAAACAAGTATACCATCCAGGAATAAACTTTAATGTAATTTTCAAATCCCAAAATTATGCATAAAAATATTGGAGAGTATTGTCCATGGCAGCGTAAGAATTGCAGAGAGTTCTCTGGTTTTTGTTTATTTTTTTTCTTTATGGGAAGGGGAAGATTTCACTGAACAAACTAATGGAGAAATATCAAATTAGGGATGCCAGCACTTCAAAACTGTACATGTAAGTTTTACATAATGAAAAAATGTTCATGTCTAATAGGACGTACAATATACTGTATATTGAATTGCAATTTTATTCCTGACAGCCATAGGTATTGTGATGTATACAATCTGTATAAAGTGATACTTGGGTGAGCAATTTGTATGTGGGCCATTAGTTGCAATAAAGGCATGGAGGGACTTTCTGAATTGTGTGAGTAAGCTTTGGCCACCTTGTGACAGCATCTGATGAGCTTCACAGGGACCATGTTAATGAACTGATTAAAAAAAACACTCAGAAAGGCATTTGTGACCGGACAGACATTTTATAAGAGTATATAGGTCATATATTTTTGCAATGCAACAATACTAAACTACCTGCTTGCATGCCATTGTGGAAGTAATTGAGAGGCTATGTCTTACCTCTCGAATAAATCCACCGTATAGTACAGAATTGAAGACCTGTGGCTGCCATATTTTTACAAAACTGAAATAAGAGTTTAATGGACATCACTATACATCCAATAAGAAAAGCTGAGAACAAAATATGAACTTCTATTATGATGGGTTTACAAAACATGTTTATTGTTCGCAAAATGTATATATGGTTGCTGTGTAGAAAAATGACAAAATGTAACTCAAGATCATATTTATTTAATGAATTAACATATTTCCTTTATTTCCGTAAAGTGATTGTAAAGGCAAAAACTTCTTTTAATTAAAATAAAAGAGGTTTATACTTGCCTGCTCTGTGCAATAGTATTGCTCACAACAGTCCCTTGCCTCCTTTTCTGGGGTCCCCCGCTGGCCCCTTCTACTCTGCTTCTTCTGTGTGTGCCACCACAACAAGCTGCTTGGCAGAAACCAGTGGGACCAAGGTACACCCATCTACTGTATGGAGAAGTCTGGCCTTAAGTGGTTTTCATCAAAGAATTGCGACCAAAAAGCTATACTTCCGATGTGGAAACAAGGCTAAGCAACTCAACTATGCATGAAAATATTGAAACTGGGGTGCAGAAAAATGGCAGCAGGTGCTCTGGACTGATGAGTCAAAATTAAATATTTGGCTGTAGCAGGACATGAGGACAGGGTGCTTTGGGGGGGGGGCATGTGGCCTGGCATGGTTCAGTAAGGGGAGGGTGTGGGACCACTCATCCTCACCTTTCCTGTCCTGCCGGGCTGCACGCTCGGATAAGGGTCTGGTATAGATTTTGGAAAAGGACCCCACACAATTTAAAAGAAAAACCTTGGCATTGGGGTTCCTCACAAAATCCATACCAGATCTGATGGGCCTAGTATGGATTGCGGGGACCCAATGCCTTTTTTTTTTCAATTTTTCATTGTCAGCTATTTTTTTTTATTTTTTACATTCAGCTTTTAGCTGGGAACTCCGATGATGACTCATGGATTGTGGATTGTTAAAGACATTATGGCCACCCGTTTCTTAATAACCATGTTGTTTTGTTTTTTTTAACAGAAGATTTTTTATTAAACAAATCAGCATTACAATACACAAGAAATTTAGTACAGTCATTGTGGTGATAATAATGATAGTAAAAAAAATCTATCTTCAGGCGATAGCCACTATTTATCAACTATTCCAGCTATGTAGATGTCAGAAGTTTCACTTAACAATACTCCTACAGCGTAACAATCTTATAGACCCTTAGGTAATGTAAAATAGATAACCAGTATTCAATCAAGCCTGGTGGGGGGGGGGAAGGGGAAGGGAAGGGGGGGCAGGGGAGAAAAAGGAGGGGAAGAAGAAGGGGGGGGTGAGAAGAAGAAGGAGGGGAAGGGACGGGAAGGAGGGGGGTAAAGGGGGAATGGGCATAAGAAAAGACCTGAAATGTAGGATGTCCTCTGCTGTATTTCACGTCCTAATTATGGGGTAGGGGGTTCAGGGTCTCCAGAGGCATCCACCCAGGAGGAACAAATTTTATCGTACTTCATTGTCATTTGCCTACTTTCATACGTCAATCTATATAGGGGGAGTACCATATTCACCGACCTTCTCCACGAGGCCAGGGTAGGAGGCTCTACCAGTTTCCATCGCAGTAAAATTTCCTTCCTAGCATAGTACAATGTAAAGGTTAGACAGAGTTTACTATACCTATCACCGTCAACATCCTCCAGCTGACTAAGCAACAGTAATTGGGGATTCACCGGTAGGTTTGAGCCCATGACCCTGCTCAGTGTGGAGGCAACTGCTGACCAAAAGGGTCGGATCTTGGGACAAGACCAGACCATGTGCCAGAACGTGCCCACCTCCTGCCTGCATCTCTGACAGTTGGGATCTCTTTGATGGTAAATGCGCGCCAGTCTCTGTGGGGTGAAATACGCTCTGTGTAGGAACTTAAATTGTATGAACCTGTCTTTTGCAGCGATCATGGAGGGAATGTAGGAAATTAAACACTCCCTCCATTCCTCCTCATCCAAAGAGGGAATATCAACCCTCCACTTCTCCCAGGTTTTAGTTAATTTGGCATCATACTCCACTGTAAGATATAAATATAGAGTTGAGAGAGGCTTTCCCATCACACTGGAGGTTAAGAGCCGTTCAATTGAATCTGGTTCCAGAATGAGGGGGGCTGAGAACTGAGCTTCAAAGGCGTGTTTCAGCTGCCAGTACCTGAACTGGAAGGAGGGCGGGACACTAAAGGATTGCCTCAGGGCTTGGAAAGTCATAATCCCGCCATCCTTAACCACATGTTTTAATGTGAGGATTCCCTTCTTTGCCCAGAGAGAGGGGTCCGGTATGCTATAAAAGTGGGGGAGCATAGGGTTACCCCATAGGGGCATGTGAGGTGAAATGTGATTGGGCTTCCGATATATTTTCCTGGCCTCCTGCCAGACCCTCACAGTAGTTCGCATCGGAGTCGTCATGGACGAATTGGCCCTGAGACCACGAAATGGGAGATTGCTCAGGGCAGCAAAGGAGCCCAGAATGGCCGCCTCCAGAGTGACCGCCGGATTCTGTGTGGGCTGGGAGAACCACCACCGAATCGTGACCAGAACAGCTGCCCAATAGGAAATTTGAAAATTCAGCAGCGCGAGACCCCCCCCGAAAGTGGTAGATATAGGATCTGCTTGGCCACCCTGGGTGGCCTTCCAGCCCAGACAAATTGTATCAGCAGACTCTCCAGCCTGCGGAAGAAAGTTCTAGGGATGTGTATGGGAGTGTTACGGAAGAAGTAGAGATACTTGGGAAGGTAAATCATTTTTAGTAAGTTGACTCTGCCAACAGGGGTCAGTGGAAGGGAGCACCAAGCAGCACACCTAGCCGTAAGCTGCGTCATAAGTGGTCGCAGATTATTGTCCATGTAGTCCTGAACCTTAGCGCTAATTATAATCCCCAAGTACTTGAAGTCTTCTACCCATTTGAGCTGGGGGTGTGGTACCTTAGGGGTCGAGGGATGGAGCAGGAAGAGAACCGACTTGTCCCAATTAATACGAATCCCCGAATAGCCACCGAATCTGTTAATCAGATCCAGGGCGGTCTGCAATGAGGACGAGGCGTCCACCTAATAGAGCAGAGCATCGTCCGCATACAGCGATATCTTTTCTTCAATTGGACCTACCTGAAGACCCCTCACATCAGGGTGAGCCCTCAGCGAAACAGCCAGAGGCTCCATCGCCAGAGCAAATAGGCTAGGGGAGAGGGGGCATCCCTGCCTCGTGCCCCGGAACAGCTGGAACTTCCCGATAGGCATCCATTAGTACGTATATTAGCTGAGGGGCCATGATATAACATACGGAGCCATTTCGTGAAACCCGGGCCAAACCCGAATCGCGACAGCACTTCCCATAGCTAGCCCCACTCGACGGAGTCAAAAGCCTTCTCCGTGTCGAGTGAGGCCACCTTTCCTTTAGTCACCTCGTCTGCCCTGTCTATGTGAGTATGGAGGCGTCTGATGTTAATGTCAGTTCCTTTCCCAGGCATGAAGCCCGTTTGATCCCTGTGGATGAGGGCAGTAATGACCAAGTTTAGCCTATTGGCCAATACCTTTGCCAGTACCTTTGCATCCACGTTCAGAAGGGATATAGGGCGATAGGAGGAGCATAACGTGGGGTCCTTCCCTGGCTTAGGGATCACCACTATAATCGCCTCGCTCATTGAGTCCGGGAGTTTTTCGAGACGCGGGGATGCAGAGAAAAGACCCTGAAGTTTATCAGCTAGTTCTGTAGCATATTGTTTGTAAAACTCCACAGGGATGCCATCGGGTCCCGGTGTTTTCCCTGTCTGCATCGATTTAAGTGCCCGGAGTATCTCCAAGGACGTGATTGGGGCGTCGAGCTTGTCCCGATATGCTACTGTAAGGGTTGGAACATCAATGTCATCTAAGTATGCTACCAGATCCTCCCTTCTGTAGTCTAACCTGGACCTGTAGAGGGATTCATAGAATTGCGCAAAGCAGCCATTAATCCCTTCTGGTGTATGGATCAACTGTCCTGAGGAGTCCCTAATATGTGAGATGCTCAGCCCTCCCGCCTGTTCCCTGGAAAGCCAGGCCAACAAACGGCCTGACCTCTCCCCCTGCTCAAAAATCCGTTGGGATTGAGCTAACATTTTCTTCTGGGTAAGAGAGGTACGGAGGCGAACCACCTCCTTCGTCACAAGTTGTAGGTGTGAATAGTGCACAGGGTCCCGAGTGCGAACAAAAAGAGCCTCTGCACTACCCGCCTCCCTCTCAGCCTTAACCAAGTCTGCCCTGCGCTCCCGACGGACTCTGGCAATGATGGTCTGATAGTGTCCCCTCGTCGTGGCTTTGAAGGCATCCCACACAACTGTGGGGTCAGCTGAGCCCACATTTACGGCCCAGAAGCCAAGCAGTTCCATTCTAAATTGGGAGTCTACTGCAGTGTCTGAAATCCAAAACCTGGAGAGCCTCCATATCCTTTCTACTGTGCCCAAGGAAAGGTCTAAGGACAACAACAAGGGTGCATGGTCGGAGATTCCCCTAGGGTGTATTTGTATGTCCGTGACCCGTGGGAGGACCGGGCCCCCCGCGAAGACCAAGTCTATGCGGGAAAACGTTCTGTGGGAGGCCGAGTGGCATGTGTATGCCCTGGACTGGGGGGTGACGCCACCTCCAGACATCCGTCAGGCCATAGGTATCCGCCCACTCAGCCAACCCAGGGCAATGATGTCCCGCAGGAGTTAGCCTGTCCACGTCCGGGTCAGGGACCAGATTGAAGTCACCCAATATAACATTATTGTCAGATGCGAATTCAGCCATCTTGCCGGTGATCTGGTTGAGCACCAGCAAGGAAGCCGAAGGAGGCAAATATAGGCCCACAATAGTCCATGTTAGAGAGTATATTTTAGCATGAATAATAACATACCGACCGTCCGGGTCCAGGGCCAAGTCCAGAAGCCGAAAAGGAAGTGATTTCAATACCAGAATAGTGACACCCCTAGAAAAAGTGGAGTGGGTAGAGTGGTAATGATGGCTAACCCATGGTTTTTTTAGGGCCAAAACTCTACGTCCTGTTAGGTGTGTCTCCTGGAGGACACATATATGTGGGTTATAAGTTTTAATGAATTGGAACACCAGAGAACGCTTGACTGGGGAGTTCAGTCCCCTGGTGTTCCAGGAGATGATGTTAAGGGAGGACATATCTACCAAGGATAATAAAAGTGTTAGGAATAATGCAGGTCACAGCTCCCGAACACATCTGGAAATAGTGCAATGCTGATAAGTCAAGTATTTTAGTACAATTATCAAATAAAAACAAAACCAAACTAAAAAAAAACCTCAGTAAAGGATACCAATATCTAAAGTAAATGCAACTTGCCCCATTAGGGGAACTTTTGCCACCCCCCACCCCACCCAACCCCCCAAAACTGAGGCGGGTTTCAATCCCAAACGTATTCAGCTCACCGGCTGCAACAGGGGGTCCGTGGAAGAGGCGAGCCCACCCCCCCCGAGACTGCACACGGGGGGAGGAAGCAGCAGTTCAAGCGGCCTTTCCACACATGAGATCTCCGCTTGTAATACAGCAGGCTGTGAGGACCTAGAAAGTCAGACGAAGGAAATTAGCCCATAGTGCGGCCTCACAGTGAAATCGATCCGTCTTTAGGAGGATACACAGAACAAGAACTTCAACATTATTCCAGAAACAAACAGGTGTAAAGGAACTGTATGTCTCAACGATCTCCTGACCAAGTTCTTTGGCAGGGGCATTAGCTTGAAATTTCCCTGGTAGGGACAGTGAGCACCCCTCCTCAAATCCGCACACAAAATAGATTGAACTGTGCATAACCTGTGCGACAAAACTACATCATCAATGTCATATTTTGTGTGGTAACTCAGACCTGAGCCCAGGCCATGGTGGGTAAGTAGGGATGAGCCGAACACCCCCGGTTCGGTTCGCACCAGAACCTGCGAACGGACCGAAAGTTCGCACGAACGTTAGAACCCCATTGACGTCTATGGGACTCGAACGTTTGAAATCAAAAGTGCTCATTTTAAAGGCTAATTTGCATGGTATTGTCCTAAAAAGGGTTTGGGGACCCGGGTCCTACCCCAGGGGACATGTATCAATGCAAAAAAACTTTTAAAAACGGACGTTTTTTCGGGAGCAGTGATTTTAATGATGCTTAAAGTAAAAAAAAAAAAAGTGAAATATTCCTTTAAATATCGTACCTGGGGGGTGTCTATAGTATGCCTGTAAAGTGACGCGTGTTTCCCGTGTTTAGAACAGTCCCTGCACCAAATGTCATTTTTAAAGGAAAAAATCTCATTTAAAACTGCTTGCGTGTTTAATGTAATGTCGGGTCATGGCAATATGGATGAAAATCAGTGAGACAAACGGCATGGGTACCCCCCAGTCCATTACCAGGCCCTTTGGGTCTTGTATGGATATTAAGGGGAACCCCGCACCCAAATTAAAATAAGGAAAGGTGTGGGGCCACCAGGCCCTATATACTCTGAACAGCAGTATACAGGCGGTGCAAACAAGACAGGGACTGTAGGTTTGTTGTTAAGGAGAATCTGTTTGTAATTTTGAACGGGTACATTTTTAACGTGTTTAGCTCCAGCCAAAAAATCTTTTTTAAGCTTTTTGGAAAACATAGGGAAGGGTTATCACCCCTGTGACATTTGTTTTGCTGTCTTTCCTCCTCTTCAGAAGATTTCACCTCACTTTTTGTCCCAATGAAAAATGTTTTTTGAAAATTTGGGTTTTTTTGTGGAACAAGGATTGGAAAGCATCAGTGGAAAGGAGAATTTTTTTTCCCATATTAACTCTTACAGGAGAGAATTTCCCTTCCTAGGGGTAGATTTCATCTCACTTCCTGTTGTCTCCTTCCGTTTGCAAGTAGGAGTCGTTTGTAAGTTAGATGTTTGAAAGTAGGGTCCTGCCTTATATACTCAGCAGAAATTTGGGCCTTAGGTGTCGCTGTGGCCACAACACTGTAAGCCCTCACAGGGCCCTGCTGCAAAGTATTGCATCAAAAATTGTAATTACACGCCCCTGTTAGACAGGAGCAGAAAAATTGGGCCTTGGGCACTGGTGCTGGTGCCACAACACTGCAACCCCTCACAGACACTCTAGTTGGAATGCAGGAACGAGCCCTGCTGCAAAGTATTGCATCAAAAATTGTAATTACACGCCCCTGTTAGACAGGGGCAGAAAAATTGGGCCTTAGGCACTGGTGCTGGTGCCACAACACTGCAACCCCTCACAGACACTCTAGTTGGAACGCAGGAACGAGCCCTGCTGCAAAGTATTGCATCAAAAATTGTAATTACACGCCCCTGTTAGACAGGAGAAGAAAAATTGGGCCTTGGGCACTGGTGCTGGTGCCACAACACTGCAACCCCTCACAGACACTCTAGTTGGAATGCAGGAACGAGTCCTGCTGCAAAGTATTGCATCAAAAATTGTAATTACACGCCCCTGTTAGACAGGAGAAGAAAAATTGGGCCTTGGGCACTGGTGCTGGTGCCACAACACTGCAACCCCTCACAGACACTCTAGTTGGAATGCAGGAACGAGCCCTGCTGCAAAGTATTACATCAAAAATTGTAATTACACGCCCCTGTTAAACAGGGGCTGAAAAATTGTGCCTTAGGCACTGGTGGTGGCGCCCAGAACCAAAAATGTTCTTACAAGCTATCAGCGTGATGATTGAGGAGGAAGAGGATAATTACTCAGGGATAGTCACTCAGCATCAGCATAGGCAGTCTTTGAAGGGATCTGAGATTTCAAAAAAAATTATTCGGTTACATCAGCATCAGGTGCTTGGTACCTGGTGGTGATCCAAGACTGATTCATTTTTATGAAGGTCAGTCGATCGACCGAGTCGGTGGACAGACGCACCCTGTGATCGGTTACCACGCCTCCAGCAGCACTGAATGTGCGTTCCGAAAGAACGCTGGATGCAGGACAGGCCAGTAGCTCAATTGCATACTGTGCAAGCTCTGGCCAGTGATCCATCCTCAAGACCCAGTAACCCAGAGGATTTTCGGTGGGAAAGGTGTCCAAGTCTGATCTTGCCCCTAGGTATTCCTGCACCATGTAAAACAGACGCTGGCGATGGTTGCTGGAACCGATCATACCTTGGGGCTGCGGACCAAAAAATTGTCTGAACGCATCGGTCAGACGGCCACCTTCTCCACCGCTCCTTCTTTGACTGACCGAAGCCTCAGCAACACGTTGTCCAGAAACAGGAGTTTGTAACCTCCCAGTCTCTGGGAACGCGTTGCACAGACCTTTCTGCAAGGCCTCCCGAAGATGTTTCATCCTCTGCTCCCTCTGCGATGGCAAGATAAGGTCCGCAACCTTACCCTTGTAACGTGGATCAAGGAGGGTTGCCAGCCAGTATTGGTCCTTCTCCTTGATACCACGAATACGAGGATCCTTACGCAGGCTTTGCAGGATCAGGGAGGCCATGCAGCGTAGGTTTGCTGAGGCATTCGGTCCGGAGTCCTCTGGGTCACTAAGGACGACATGGTCCGCAGCCACCTCCTCCCAGCCACGTACAAGTCCATGTGTTTCTTGGGACTGATCCCTTAAAGACTGCTGCTGATGCTGAGTGCCAGGCTCCACCTCCATACTGACACAATCTTCCTCCTCCTCCTCCTCCTCCTCGTCCTCTTCCTGTGTGATCGGCGGGCACGCAGGAACACTGTCTGGATAAAGGGGGCCTTGAGAGCTAAGGAAGTCCTCCTCTTCCTGCCTCTGTTCTGCCTCAAGTGCCCTGTCCATTATTCCATGCAGCGTGTGCTCCAACAGGTGGACAAGGGGGACAGTGTCACTGATGCATGCACTGTCACTGCTCACCATCCTCGTGGCCTCCTCAAATGGTGACAGGACAGTGCATGCATCCCTGATCATGGCCCACTGGCGTGGGGAAAAAAAACCAAGCTCCCCTGACCCTGTCCTGGTGCCATAGTCGCACAGGTACTCATTGATGGCCCTCTGCTGCGTGTGCAGCCGCTGCAGCATGGCCAACGTTGAGTTCCACCTGGTGGGCATGTCACAGATTAGGCGGTTCTTGGGCAGGTTAAACTCCTTTTGGAGGTCCGTCAGCCGAGCACTGGCATTATATGACCGGCGGAAATGCACACAGACTTTCCTGGCCTGCCTCAGGACATCCTGTAAGCCTGGGTACCTGCCCAAGAACCGCTGCACCACCAAGTTAAGGACGTGAGCCAAACAGGGCACATGGGTCATTTGTCCCTGTCGGAGGGCAGAGAGGAGGTTGTTGCCATTGTCGCAAACCACCATTCCTGCCTTAAGTTGGCGTGGCGTCAACCACCTCTGAACCTGCCCCTGCAGAGCTCACAGAACCTCTGCCCCAGTGTGGCTCCTGTCCCCCAAGCACACCAGCTCAAGCACCGCATGGCATCTTTTGGCCTGCGTACTTGCGTAGCCCCTTGAACGACTACGGAGCACCGCTGGTTCCGAGGAAGAGGCCATGGAGGAAGAAGAAGAGGGGGTGGAGGAGAGAGGTGTGTCACAATCATTAGCATTTTGGAGGCGTGGTGGCGGAACAACCTCCAACACTACTGCACCTTGTCCTGCATCCTTCCCAGCTGCCAGCAAAGTTACCCAATGCGCCGTGAAACTTAGGTAACGTCCCTGTCCATGCCTGCTGGAGCCATGAGTCAGCGGTAATATGCACCTTACCGCTGACCGCCCTGTCCAGCGAGGCATGGACATTGCCTTCCACATGCCGGTAGAGAGCCGGAATCGCCTTCCGTGAGAAAAAGTGGCGTTTGTGTACCTGCCACTGAGGAACCGCACATTCCACAAACTCACGGAAGGGGGCAGATTCTACCAACTGAAAAGGCAGCAGTTGAAGTGCCAGCAATTTTGCCAAGCTAGCATTCAACCGCTGGGCATGTGGATGGCTGGGAGCAAACTTCTTTCAGCGGTGCAGCAGCTGGGGCAGGGAAATTTGCACTAAATGTAAATAGTCTAGAATTTAACAGGAACGGATCTAGCTGAACACTGTGAGCAGGACGCACTGCACTAAATGTAAATAGTCTAGAAGATAACAGGAACGGATCTAGCTGAACACTGTGAGCAGGACGCACTGCACTAAATGTAAATAGTCTAGAAGATAACAGGAACGGATCTAGCTAAACTGAATACAGTGTATATATATATATATGCAACACCTGGGATGCATATATATACACAATACACTGTAAGTGCAGCTAACTGACTGACTGTTCTGCCTAATCTATCTAACTCAAATCAAATGACACTGTCTCTCTGTCTATCTCTTTCAACGCCGGAACACACACTACACAGGGCCTCCGTGCAGGTGGCCTTATATAGTGTGGGGCGTGTACTAAATCCCCTGAGCCATAATTGGCCAAAGCCTCCTTGGCTTTGGCCAATTACGGCTCTCTGTTCAGGCGGCGCTGTGATTGGCCAAGCATGCGGGTCATAGTGCATGCTTGGCCAATCATCAGCAAGCAATGCACTGCGATGCCGCAGTGAATTATGGGCCGTGACGCGCCACACAAATTTGGCGCGAACGGCCCATATCGTTCGCAATTCGGCGAACGACCGAACAGCCGATGTTCGAGTCGAACATGGGTTCGACTCGAACACGAAGCTCATCCCTATGGGTAAGCAATGAGAGGGGTCACACAACACATACCAAGTAGTCCCTCATCGAATCTGTGGTAGGGAGTCCAGCCAGGTAGAGGCCTCCTTAGGTGTAGTAAAGAAACGAGTTGTCTCGCCATCCTGGACTCTGAGGCGAGCCGGGAAGAGTACACTGTAGCGAATGCTGCGTGATCGCAAAGCTGCTTTAACTTGGTCAAAAGATTTCCTGAGTTTCTGGGTTTCTACCGAATAGTCCGGGAAGATCATCAGCTTAGTATTTTAGAATCTGAGGTCCCCAACATTTCTATAAGCGCGGAGAACTTCATCTCTGTCTCTGAAATTGAGGAGACGGAGAATGAAGGTGCGGGGAGGGGACCCAGGGGGTCCCGGCTTAGGCGGGATGCGGTGCGCCTTCTCCACCGTGTAATAAGGTGACCAGTGGGCCTCAGGCAACAGGTCGCGCAACAGACCCTCTATGAAGGAGGTAGGGTTAGCCCCCTCTGGTAAACCAACAATGCAGAGATTGTTGCGCCGGTTTCTGTTCTCCACGTCCTCAGCTCTGTATTCAAGGGCTTTTACCTTGGTTTGAAGTGTACGGAGTGATGCCCCATGATCCGCAATGGTATCTTCGGTGGTGCTAATTCTTTGCTCCGTCTCAGCAACTCGCGATCTGATTTTATCTATATCTTGGCGGATGAGACCCATATCCAGCTGTACAGCCTCAATTTTGGATGTTAACGTGGATTGGCAAGTGGCGATGGCCACCATGACGTCCGCCAGCCAGGGGGGCCGAGAGTCATCCGACTCCATAAAAGTCACCTGCGAGGCTTTGTGGGTGCTGCGCGTAGTAAGATCCTCCGGAGAGGGGCAGGCGGGTGTCTGAGGGGAGTCCAACTGTGGTGGAAGAGTCAACCTCTTACCCCCTTTACTATATTTTGCGCTAGAGTTCCTGCGTCTCATTCAGGAGCTAGGGGGGCCCAAAGCCGGGCAGTAGTCAGCAGCTTGCTGTGGGAACCTGCCTGTAGGGTCAGGGGTAGTCAAGGAGTGGGTATGATGCAGTGTGTGTGCCCTTAACAGTCTTCCCTCTCACCTGCAGTTGTGTAATACAGAAGCTGTCCTTTTCAGGCTTCTCAGGGTATTCAGCCCAGCCAGCAATCTGTAGGGCAGGGGGTGAAGGTGCTCCAGGGATTGCTCCTCCTCACAGGGAGATATCTTCACCCAGCACAGGGCCTCCTCCTCTAGGCCAGCAGGAACAGGATCTCCCCTAGGCAGTGCGACAGTTCCGGGCCTTCAGGAAAGGCCGCGGTTGCAGCCTAGGCAGACGTGGGGAGGGAAGGACAGACCAGGCCCAGAGCACGGCCTATATACAGTTCAGGGTCTCGTCCCCCATCCGCAGTCCACAGCAGCCGAATAGGTCAAAGAACCGGGTCGATAGCGCCAGGGGACTCCCGGCTCGCTGCACGGCCCGTCAGGAAAGGCCGCGGCTTCGGCCTAGTTGTCTTCCACAGGCCGGGAGCGAGCGGCGGCGGCGCCGATCGCGGCCCGAGATCCCAAAACTTGCTCACTCCTCTCTTGCTAGGGAGTCCCAGGGTTCCCCCCGAGCAGCTGGGGTGCAATCTGCGGACAATTAGGATCGATGGATCCGGATTTAGAATGCGGATGAGCGGAGCTCTCTAAAAAAGCCGCCGCTCACAGCGCCATCTTGGCCACGCCCCCCCTTACTGAGCATTTTTGCTTTATGTGGTAAATACTGCATAAAGCAATGGTGAATTGATATTTTCAGGATCGCATGCAGTATTTGGGAAAACACCTAAATACCACATGTGAACTGCTTTGGTAAATGGAGCCCAATGTCCTACTACGTGTAGTGTTCTAGGTTCTACTATGGGTAGTTGCAATGATATGTACAGTTTTACTAACACATGTCAGTTTTAAAACTGTGCTCAGGCGTTAGGATTTCTTTTTTCCTTTATTATGAAGGGGTTAAAGAAAGATCTCTTCTCAATCAGTTTACTTTATTCAGCCGACTCTACTGTAAAGCAATTTTCTGTATGCGGTATCAAAAGTGAGTACACCCCTCACATTTTTGTAAATATTTTATTATATCTTTTCATGTGACAACACTGAAGAAATGACACGTTGCTACAATATAAAGTAGTGAGTGTACAGCTTGTATAACAGTGTAAATTTGCTGTCCCCTCAAAATAACTCAACACACAGCCATTAATGTCTAAACTGGTGGCAACAAAAGTGAGTACACTCCTAAGTGAAAATGTCCAAACTGGGCCCAAAGTGTCAATATTTTGTGTGGCCACCATTATTTTCCAGCACTGGGCATGGAGTTCACCAGAGCTTCACAGGTTGCCACTGGAGTCCTCTTTCACTCCTCCATGATAACGTCACAGAGCTGGTGGATGTTAGAGACCTTGTACTCCTCCACCTTCCATTTGAGGATTCCCTCCCAGATGCTCAATAGGGTTTAGGTCTGGAGACATGCTTGGCTAGTCCATCACCTTTACCCTTGGCCTCTTTAGCAAGGCAGTGGTTATCTTGAAGGTGTGTTTGGGGTTGTTATCATGTTGAAATACTGCCCTGTGGCCCAATCTCTGAAGGGAGGGGATCATACTCTGCTTCAGTATGTCACAGTACATGTTGGCATTCATGGTTCCCTCAATGAACTGTAGCTCCCCAGTGCCGGCAGCACTCATGCAGCCCCAGACCATGACACTCCCACCACCATGCTTGACTGTAGACAAGACACACTTGTCTTTGTACTCCTCACCTGGTTGCCGCCACACATGCTTGACACCATCTGAACTAAATAAGTTCATCTTTGTCTCATCAGAC
Source organism: Lithobates clamitans (assembly GCA_037952925.1). Taxonomy (NCBI): domain Eukaryota; kingdom Metazoa; phylum Chordata; class Amphibia; order Anura; family Ranidae; genus Lithobates; species Lithobates clamitans. The sequence goes on along the minus strand of JBBGZY010001054.1, from coordinate 3,571,168 downwards.
CACAGGACATGGTTCCAGCAGTCCATGTCCTTAGTCTGCTTGTCTTCATCAAACTGCAGGCTTTCTTGTGCATCATCTTTAGAAGAGGCCTCCTTCTGGGAAGACAGCCATGCAGACCAATTTGATGCAGTGTGCCGCGTATGGTCTGAGCACTGACAGGCTGACCTGCCACCCCTTTAACCTCTGCAGCAATGCTGGCAGCACTCATACGTCTTTTTCCCAAAGACAACCTCTGGGTATGACGCTGAGCATGTGCACTCAACTTATTTGGTCAACCATGGTGAGGCCTGTTCTGAGTGGAACCTGTCCTGTTAAACAGCTGTATGGTCTTGGCCACTGTGCTGCAGCTCAGTTTCAGGGTCTTGGCAATCTTCTTATAGCCTAGGCTATCTTTATGTAGAGCAACAATTCTTTTTTTTCAGATCCTCAGAGAGTTCTTTGCCAAGAGGTGCCATGTTGAACTTCCAGTGACCAGTATGAGAGAGTGAGAGCGATAACACCAAATTTAACACACCTGCTCCCTATTCACACCTGAGACCTTGTTACACTAACGAGTCACATGGAAAATGGCTAATTGGGCCCAATTCAAACATTTTCACTTAGGGGTGTAATCACTTTTGTTGCCAGCGGTTTAGACATTAATGGCTGTGTGTTGAGTTATTTTAAGGGGGCAGCAAATTTACACTGTTATACAAGCTGTACACTCACTACTTTACATTGTAGCAAAGTGTCATTTCTTCAGTGTTGTCACATAAATAAAATATTTACAAAAATGTGAAGGGTATTTGTGAGAAATTGCATATTAGAGATGTTCAGGATGAAAAAATTTGTTTTGTTTCAGATTCATTCGTTAAGTCAGTAATTTTGTTTCATGATAATCATTATGTTAAAATGATACATTTGTGGAATTTGTTTCGTATATTCTAATTTTTTTTCTCTATACTTGTTGTTCCGAATCAATTTGTGTTTTCGGAAGGTATTTCAAAAGATTTGGATTCATTTGTTATAGTATTTTGGATGCTCCAAACATTAAGACTTGGTTCACATAGCTGGGACTCCAAAGTCGTGTGACTTCCAGTGCAACTTTGCATTGGGATTTGCTTGCAACTTCAATGTGGCTTTCGTGTGACTTTGAAGTTTGTAAGCTTGGCTTTAACCGATTATAATAATACAGAGTGTGACACATAATATTGATCTTACAAAACCCTCTGAAGTTGCAAACGATTGAAATAAAGCAATATGAATGAATTGGTTGTTTTCCTTACAATTTATTTTGGATTTGTTGAAATTCGTTATTATTGTGATTCGAAGATTCATTTACATCTGAATCTCCATATAAAAGAAAATGTTGTATGAATTTTGATTTGTAGCTAAACAAATCTCTTATATTTATTCTGTATTTATCTGACAGTCTTTCCTTGACTATGTACTACTATCAATCATACTAGCTTCAGATGAGATGAACTAAAAACAGAAAATATGACTTCAGGGTAATCTTGTACATATTTGGTGGCAATATCTGATCCTTCTTAAATTATGGAAACAAGTTTTTCATTTTATTACAGCGGTCACACATATATCCTGCTCTCTGGATCCCAAACTTGCTCTACTTGGTGTTGAAACTGTGGCCACCCCACTTTCACACCTTCTTAACTCATACCTTTATAGCGACCCACCTATCCATTGCTAGATGTTGGAACAACTTGATGGCCCTGCCCATCTGTGAAATGGTTGCTATACTCAACGACCACTTCTTTTACGAATACTTTTTTGCTAAAGCCCACTTAGCTACATCCAGATTCCTACATAATTGGCATCCTTGGCTCCTAGATCCCAGAGTCCGTCCCTTAGCCTAAGACTCTCCGCACACTTTACACTTCAAATTTCACTTTCATGGCATCACTATAACCACCTCCTTATCTGTTTACCCATTATATCCGGATAGCAGGAAATATGGAGATTACCTCCTGTTCTAGGTTGTTGCCTTCAACTCCCAACACCTTTCTTTTCCTTTCTTACATTATTAGAAATACAAATGTCACGCTTACCAAATAAAAGGATTAAATATACAGTGAAGATACTAATCTAATGCATAGTGAAAAATAAAAAAATATACCGTATATAAAATATTGAGAATCGTGCAAAGTCAAGTGAAAAAAAAAAAAAAAAATATATATATATATATATATATATATATATATATATATATATATATATATATATATATATATATATATATAAAACATATAAAAAATTAATTAATGAGAGTTCTTAAAAATAAGTGAGTATTACTGAGATAAATAAAAGAAGGGATCCAGTGGGATGTTTTGATTCAGGGAGTTCCACCACCAAGGAAAAGACATATCCTCCTGTGACAATCACTCTATAAGTGAAAACTCTTATCGGATAGTGTGGACCTCCAATCTCTAGTGAGGTCACATACACATGCAGATATAACCCTCCGCAGGGTAGGGTGATCCACCACGCTCCAGGAACCAGCTGAGTGTCAGGAAATTCATCCAGGATATCCAACACACGTCTGGAAGTCTCAATCAACAAGAAACTGCGGGGCACACATATAAAAAGAAGGGGCTCCAATAGTGTGATAAAGTCTAAAAAATGCTTTATTGACAAAAGCCAAAACAGGATTGATACTCGCAAACACATAAAATCGTGAGTATTGTAGAAGTAAGTTTGCTGGCAAACAATTTCAAAAAGCACCCGCACTTCCAGGGTCACGTGGGGCGTAATGACGTCAGCACGTAGCTCCGCCTCTGGTTCTCAGCTAATGCACACATTTTTTACACTTTAGCGCAGTATACCTCTATATTGATTTTTTCTATTATAGGCTTTTCTTACTAGCACCCTCATCCCACCCCCTTTCCCACTGTTTCTTAACATATACATTTTGATGGTGCTCATGTGAGACTGTTTCTCCCACCTGGTCACTACTGACCACCTCTGTGGTCCATACTAATTCCCTTCTTCAGAATTATTACATCATTGTATTTTTGACTCTTTATTTGCAATGTTTATATTGTATGCTCTGCATTGTCACTTCAATAAAAATTTATGGTATAAAAAAAAAAATCTAAAGATATGGCAGTTTTGTATTGGAGGAAAGTAATGCAGTTCTAAAAATCCAAGCGATAAATAATCACCATAGCACAGGGAACTTGGTTTCAGGAATGACGTGGCCCTAACAAGGCAGAGCTGTGCTGTTTAGCAGAGCTGTGTAAATCTCAGGAATGGATGGACAGAAATTATAATCCTTTGTCAGGAAAGACAGTTCCCAAATATTGCGTCTGTGAACTGAGTTATTTTCACGTAGTTCAGCTTGAGAAAAAGCTTAAGTACCATCAGTTTTGATCTAAATACATAAGGGAAGAGGTTTGTCCTAGCTTGAAGTTATTTTCTGGATCCAGACTTCAGTCTCGAAGTACGGAAGAATGCATCATTAGGAAAGAGTCTGTGCTGCTTATTACAATACATAGGTTATACAAGGATAACTCATGTTAACCTAAATACATGGATTATGTCCTTTAATGAATGTTTCCATTTGTGTAAACAAATCTTTGGCCTCAATGTACTGATCATTTTCAGGCAGATTAATGCAAATAAACATGTAGATTTTCTTCTTAAATTAGAAAGCGCCTTAATGTGAGGTGGATAGGAAACTCCAAACAGCAGTAAAACAAAACATAAATACAGCTGTTTTAGATGTGATGAAGGTCTGTTAATAAGACAAAATAAATACCCTATGGTATGGCAAAATAATACAGGAAGTGCCTTTTCCCTGTAAGGGATTTATTCACCTAAAGTAGAACTCTGGCTTTGATTCGAAAATAAATAATACAGCCCTTTTCAACCTTTTTTACCTCAGAGAAACCCCTAATTTCAGGTCTCGGGGAACTCATTGGCTCCCACTGCTGTCAATCAAATCTGTGACGAGGTAGTCAGGGGCAGGGCTGAGCTGCACTGTCTGTGTCTATAGACACAGAAAGAGTGGCTCTGGATGGAGGCTGCATGAGTGCCCCCATAGAAAGCAGCTTTTTTTGGTGGGCACTCTCTGAAGAGGAGGAGCCAGCAGTGCCAGCATGAGATCCCAGAAGAGGAGGATCGGGGATTCTCTGTGCAAACCCATTGCATAGAGCAGGTAAGTATGACATGTTTATTATTTTAATTTAAAGAAAAAAATCTGAAGCTTTACAATCACTGTAATGCAGTCTGTTTTGGTGGGGTTTTTTTTCTTTTGTTTAACATTACTTAAGTATTACAAATAATGATGACAGAAAATGAACCACAGAAAATACACAACTTGGACGCTTGCATTTTAAAAAGAGCAGCAGAAGAGAGAGGGCTCCCCATTATCCCTGCCCATTATCCCTGCTTTTATTTACCTTAGCAATAGAACCTTTAGCCCAACTCTCCATAAACTCAACTTAATCGCTGATGACATTTTTTTTGTTACTTACCAAACCTCTAATCTCTGTAGATTAACTGCCATTACCCAACAGCATGGTACAGTTTTGGGACTTCAGTTGACGAGTCAGAAGGCCTCAACATTTACCTACTGACTTGTTTTGTACCTTGCAGCTCTCCTCTCTAAATCTATGAAAACTTAAACAATTTTCCTATTTAGTAATCTACTTGACTAACTCTTACCACAGCCATTATGCTGTAAAAAAATACTCCCCTATACTCCCTACCAGACTAAACATAATATTGGATTAAAAGTCCCACACTTGCAGAAATACTATCCTTCTCAGAAACCCGCTTTGAATGGCACTCAAAGCAAGTGATTGCAACCCCCATGCAAGGATAATCTGCTCTGGCTTCTCCCCAATGATAGTACAACTTTAGAAAACCTAATGACACTTCACTCACCTCAAAGTATGGGATGCCATAAAGTACTTAGAGGCTGTCTATCTCCCCTTCTCCTACTGTTTCCTTTCTTTAATATTTCTCTTTCCCCTCAGGATTAGGCATTTTTAAACATTGGATTGCTTCCATCATCTCCTTATGATGGATGGTGTAAAACCATTCCCATCACTATGAGGGATCAAAACTTGGAAATGTTAGGTACTTAGAGATTAAACATTTTGTTACCTCCATCCGGACCCCGACCTAAGGACTAACTTTCACATCTATTGAAAGAAAATGTAAAGATGATCCCTACTGTCCAGGTTTGATCTCCTTTCTATACAACCTACTATTCCATAAATCCCCACCATCCACCCATAACTACAAGCAGATATGACATGACAACAGACATGACAACTGGCCTAAAAACCACACAGAACCCGAAATGTAGTCCCAAATATAGAGCAGCACCAAACCCTGTCCTCATAATGCAACCATCGTTGACCCAAATTACAAGGTATTGATTGGTACTATATACCTACTGAATAAGCACATGTGGGATCAGGCTGTTAACCAAATTTTGTCAGGGGTTGCTTGGAACCAGGCATATGATGGACCTTCTCCTATATTTCAGGAACTGTGGCAAAAGGTCTATGCAAAGCTTCGTGCAATTTTGCATCCACTTAAGGCACGCTATAACTTAAAATCTGAAAGCCTAACAAAATTTCAATTCAATCTAAAGTTCTGGTGGCCAACAAATAAACCATAGCAGAAGGGTGGCTATCTAACATTCTCACACTGACTGAATCAAATCCAGAATTCACTGGAAAATTTTTCAATGAAAAACTAGAAGCAAATTGTGCCCAAATTTAAGAATAGTTGAGAGCCATAAATAACTTGCTGCTTGCCAAGCATTTATGATCATTGTCCATTCGACTTATGAATCCCATGGGTGGTCCAAACCAACGGGATCATGGTCTCTTTCGCAATCCCAGGGTGCCATGCTACCCCTACTGTTTAGCTAGTTCCAATCTTGCTTTCTGCTTAATTTGATTGTAAAGGCAATTTTTTTTTTTTCATAAAATAAAAAAGATACTATACTTACCTGCTCTGTGAAATGATATTGTAATGGTAATGGAATTGCAATTATTGGGAAGGAGTTTTGTACCTTATTGCAAAGAATGCATTAAGGTAAAAAAAAAAAACCTTTCAAACCACTTTAATACCCCCCCCCCCCCATGCTCTTTTCATGTGTCAACACTGAAGAAATTACACTTTGCTACAACGTACAGTAGTGAGTGTACAGCATTATATAACAGTGTATATTTGTTGTCCCCTCAAAATAACTCACCACACTGCCATTAATGTCTAAACTGCTGGAAACAAAAGTGAGTACGCCCCTAAGTGAAAATGTCCAAATTGGGCCCAATTAGCCATTTTTCCTCCCCGATGTCATGTGACTTATTAGTGTTACAAGGCATCAGATGTGAATGGGGAGCAGGTGTGTTAAATTTAGTGTTATCGCTCTCACTCTTTCATACTGGTCACTGGAAGTTTAACATGGCACCTCATGGCAAAGAATTCTCTGAGGATCTGAAAAAAAGAATTGTTGCTCTACATAAAGCTGGCCTAAGCTATAAGAAAATTGCCAAGACCCTGAAACTGAGCCGCTGGCCAAGACCATACAGCGGTTTAACAGGACAGGTTCCACTCAGAACAGGTCTCGCCATGGTTGACCAAAGACGTTGTGCACGTGCTCAGCGTCATATCCAGAGGTTGTCTTTGGGAAATAGACGTATGAGTGCTGCCAGCATTGCTGCATAGGTTGAAGGGGTGGGGGGTCAGTCTGTCAGTGCTCAGACCATACGCCGCACACTGCATCAAATTTGTCTGCATGGCTGTCATCCCAGAGGGAAGCCTCTTCTAAAGATGATGCACAAGAAAGCCTGCAAACAGTTTGCTGAAGACAAGCAGACTAAGGACATGGATTACTGGAATCATGTCCTGTGGTCTGATGAGACCAAGATAAACTTATTTAGTTCAGATGGTGTCAAGCGTGTGTGGCAGCAACCAGGTGAGGAGTACAAAGACAAGTGTGTCTTGCCTACAGTCATGCATGGTGGTGGGAGTGTCATGGTCTGGGGCTGCATGAATGCTGCCGGCACTGGGGAGCTACAGTTCATTGAGAGAACCATGAATGCCAACATGTCCTGTGACATACTGAAGCAGAGCATGATCCCCTCCCTTCGGAGACTGGGCCGCAGGGCAGTATTCCAACATGATAAAGGCCCAAACACACCTCCAAGAAGACCACTGCCTTGCTAAAGAAGCTGAGGGTAAAGGTGATGGCCTGACCAAGAATGTCTTCAAACCTAAACCATATTGAGCATCTGTGGGGCATCTTCAAATGGAAGGTGGAGGAGCGCAAGGTCTCTAACATCCACCAGCTCTGTGATGTTGTCATGGAGGAGTGGAAGAGGAATACAGTGGCAACCTGTGAAGCTCTGGTGAACTCCATGCCCAAGAGGGTTAAGGCAGTGCTGGAAAATAATGGCGGCCACACAAAATATTCACACTTTGGGCCAATTTGGACATTCTTACTTAGGGGTGTACTCACTTTTGTTGCCAGCGGTTTAGACATTAATGGCTGCGTGTTGAGTTATTTTGAGGGGACAGCAAATTTACACTTTTATACAAGTTGTACATTCACTACTTGACATTGTAGCAAAGTGTCATTTCTTCAGTGTTATCACATGAAAAGCTATAATAAAATTTACAAAAATGTGAGGGGTGTACTTACTATTGTGAGATACTTTATGTTAACCCAAGAATGCTCCATGAAATGATCATGCATTACTGCAACTCACTTGCATTGCATGGTTTGGTTCTGCATCATATTTTTATTTGTCTCTATATAAGAGATTTAGTAAACATTAGCATATTTGAGGAATGCTAAAGTGTGTTTTTTGCGTGTTAAAGTACACTGTATTAAGGCATATTGAATGGGCTGCCAATGTACCACAATGCACATACTGTAAACTGGACATGCAGCATTTTTTACAATGCATCGCACCACAACATATAGATGTAGGGCTCTTAAATCTGTTGTGCTGTGCGGCCTAGGTAAATTCTGACACCTTTCAAAATACATTTTATAAGTTTTACTTTGAGTTATAAGTTTTAAGGAACCCCGAGGGTGCACTTAAAATGGCGTCAAAAAAGCAACTGGAGAGACTCAATTTAATTTAGTCAATTTAATTTAGCACAATTACCCACTGTTTTTCTTTTTTAAGCAATTAATTTTCGAGTCATTCAAAATGTGTTCTGCTAGAAAAAGCAATAGTGTCCCTTTCATGGAAACACATAATACCTCCATCTGCCTGAAGAAAATAATTCATGTTATGTCAAACTTTTTCCAACAACAGACAATAAGGTACCAGTCATCAGTCTTGTCTGTGCAGCCTGGGGATACACTTTGATGCATAAATTATAATTCTTTTTATAACACCTTCTTTGTTTTCTATTCCAACAACATTAGCATATATAGACAACTTATGAATTCTTTACATTCCTTGCTCATCATACATGTTACTGTATATAGTTTAACCACTTCAGCCCCGGAGGATTTGGCTGCTCAATGACCAGAGCACTTTTTACAATTTGGCACTGTGCTGCTTTAACTGCTAATTGCGCGGTCATGCAATGTTGTACCCAAACTAAATTTGCATCCTTTTTTTCCCACAAATAGACCTTTCTTTTGATGGTATTTGATTGCCTCTGCAATTTTTATTTTTTGCAATATAAATGGAAAAATAACAAAAATTTTGAAAAAAAATGATATTTTCTACTTTTTGTTATAAAAACAAAATCAATAAACTCAATTTTAGTCATACATTAAGGCCAAAATGTATTCAGCCACATGTCTTTGGTAAAAAAAATGTAAATAAGTGTATATTTATTGGTTTGCGCAAAAGTTATAGCGTCTACAAACTAGGGTACATTTTCTGGAATTTACGCAGCTTTTAGTTTATGACTACCTATCTCATTTCTTGAGGTGCTAAAATGGCAGGGCAGAACAACCCCCCTCCCAAATGACCCCATTTTGGAAAGAAGACACCCCAAGGTAATTGCTGAGAGGCATGTTGAGCCCATTGAATATTTTCTTTTTTGTCACAAGTGATTGAAAAAAGACGAAAAAAAAAAATGACACAAAGTTGTCACTAAATGATATATTGCTCACACATGCCATGGTTATATGTGGAATTACACCCCAAAATACATTCTGCTGCTTCTCCTGAGTATGGGGATTTCTCATGTGTGAGACTTTTTGGGAGCCTAGCCCTCATACAGGACCCTGAAAACCAAGCACCGCCTTCAGGATTTCTAAGGGTGTAAATATTTGATTTCACTCCTCACTACCTATCACAGTTTTGAAGGCCATAAAACGCCAAGATAGCACAAACCCCCTCCAAATGACCCAATTTTGGAAAGTAGACACCCCAAGCTATTTGCTGAGAGGCATGTTGAGTCCATGGAATATTTTATATTTTGTCACAAGTTGCGGGAAAATGAATTTTTTTTTTTGCACAAAATTGTCACTTAATGATCTATTGCTCAAACATGCCACGGGCATATGTGAAATTACACCCCAAAATACATTCTGCTGCTTCTCCTGAGTACGGGGATACCACATGTGTGAGACTTTTTGGGAGCCTAGCTGTGTACAGGACCCTGAAATCCAATCACCGCCTTCAGACTTTCTAAGGGCATAAAATGGTGATTTCACTTCCTCACTACCTATCACAGTTTCGGAGGCCCTGATATGTCAAGGTAGCACAAAACCCCCACAAATGGCCCCATTTTGGAAAGAAGACACCCCAATCTATTTGCTGAGAGGCATGCTGTGTCCATGGAATATTGATATTTTGCCACAAGTTTCGGGAATATTACATTTTTTTTCTTTACACAAAGTTGTCACTAAATGATATGTTGTTCAAACATGGCATGGTTATATGTGGAATTACACCCCAAAATAAATTCTGCTGCTTCTCCTGTGTATGGGGATACCACATGTGTGAGACTTTTTGGGAACCTAGCCATGTACAGGACCCCAAAACTAAGCACCACCTTCAGGCTACCTATTACAGTTACGGAGGCCCTAAAATGTCCAGATAGCACAAACCCCCCCAAATGACCCCATTTTGGAAAGTAGACACCCCAAGGTATTTGCTAAGAGGCATGTTGAGTATTTTGCAGATCTCATTTATTTTTGAAAATGAAGAAAGCATTTTCAAATTTTCAAAACTTTGTGACAAAAAGTGAGATCTGCAAAATACTCAACATGCCTTTACAGCAAATAGGTTGGGGTGTCTACTTTCCAAAATGGGGTCATTTTGGGGGATTTTGTGCTATCTGGGCATTTCATGGCCTCCGAAACTGTGATAGGCAATGAGGAGTGAAATTAAAAATGTACACCCTTAGAAAGCTTGAAGGCGGTGATTGGTTTTCAGGGTCCTGTATGCGGTTAGACTGCCAAAAAGTTCCACACATGTGTTATCCCCATTCTCAGAAGAAGCAGCAGATTGTATTTGGGGGTGTAATTCCACTTATAACCATGCCATGTTTTTTTTTTTTTTGAAAGTCTTTTCATTGAATATAAAGACATACAAACAAACAAACAACTGTTAACCTGCCACAGCATTGAAACTAGACCCACGTAGGGGTCAGTGCCAGCCGGCATAGTGTTCCACTTCCATCATAAGTATCAAACAGCTGTAGCACATCAAAAAAACTTAGTGCTGCATTGGCTCTTGCTCAATTAGATTTGCTAAAGATCATGTCTAATGCCGCGTACACACGGCCGGACTTCCCGACAGAAAAAGTCAGATGGGAGCTTTCGGTCGGACATTCCGATCGTGTGTGTGCCCCATCAGACTTTTTCTGTCGGCATTTCCGACGGACTCAGTTCAGTCAGTCAGCGGTTGCCGTGGAGGCCTCAGCTAACCATTTGGCACACACTCTATCATATTTTTTGGGGCACCCCCTATTTTGGTAGGTTTCTTTGTAAAGTGGCAAAACATTATTGACATATGTTTTCCATAACAAAAGGGATGGCAGAGCACGTTTTTTCCAGCAGAGGGTGATCATTTTCCTGGCATAGAAGAGCAGGAGTCCTATCAGGGTTCTCTCTGCAATCCGTGGGGCTAATTCTTCTACTAAGCCTAGTAGGCAAACCTGCGGGGTTGGGGCTATATCTATTCCGACTACTTCTTGTATTACAGAGAGTACTTGTGACCAGTAGTTTCTAATTGTTGGGCAGGACCAGAAGACATGTATAAAATCAGAAAGGGGTATTTGTTGCGCTACTGGGAAAAAAATTTTATGTGTAAAGTGTAAAAGCAGCCAGCATCACCAGTGTAGTAACCGTGTAGAAATATAAACAAAAAATAATAAATGCAGCGCTAGGTGAAATAAAACAAATATTTTGTGTATAGAGGGGTGAGTAACCACCCTAACTATATTTGTGATATAAGTATTCATCAAACATGTGTATGGTGATATTTAAAAATCGCAATAAATCGCATAAAGGCATAAATTCCAATTGTTATAAACAATGTCCATAGTGTGATGAAAACTCATTGACAGCAGCACTGTGGTGTACATAACGAAAGAAAACCATATGTGAATTCTTAAATCAAGTGAGTAATCTTCATGCATTCGGACTCCATACGGAAATGAAGGGGTAAATGCGCTTACCAGATGGGATGGACACTCTCACCGTACGACGGGGGTGTCATATAGGCTTACGGATCTGTAGATCCTAGGGATATTTGCTGGAAGCTTGCTGGAAGATGCTGGTGGTGGATACCAGTAAACACATCCGAGGCGGCCTTAAAAGCAGGGTGGTCTGTAAATCCTCAGATGGATGGATGGATGGATTCCCCTCTTGCAGTACACAGATGACTAGAAAGTGCAGCTCTCACCACGTCAGAGAGGAGTCCACATCGTTCAGAAAGAGCAAGAGGTCATCTGCATTTAGAGCTACCCTCTCCTCCAGCCGTGCCAGCCTAAGTTCTTTTATATGAGGCGAGACGCAAAGTGCCTCCACCACTGGTTCCATGGCTATCGCGAACAGTGCTGGAGAGAGGGGGCAGCCCTGCCTGGTAACCCTGGACAGTGGAAAGAGGGAAGAGATATTACCCCACAGTCTCATGGCCGCCTTCGGAGACTTGTACAAGGTTTGCAGCCATCTATTAAAACCAACGGAAATCCCATCCTGCGCAGAGTTTCCCAGAGAAATGGCCATTCGATCAAATCGAATGCCTTTTCGATATTGAAGGAGGCAACCGTTCTAGTGCACACATTATCATGTTTGGCATGTATATTGGTGAATAGTCTGCGAAGGTTAATATCTGCTGATTTATGGGCCATGAACCCTGTCTGGTCCGTGTCTATAATGGAGGGCAAAAGTGGGTTAAGTCCAACGGTGATTAGTTTAGATAAAATTTTAAAATCAATGTTAAGAAGTGCAATGGGCCTGTACGAGGCGCACAGTTTGGAATCTTTGTTGGGCTTAAGGATTAGAATAATGTGTGCACCTGCCATAGAGGGTGGGAGCGCTCCCTCCTCCAGGTGCTGGGTATACAGATCGGCCAATAGGGTGGCTAGGAGATCAGCATGGGACCGGTAATATTTGACGGGGAGACCGTCAGGGCCCGGGGCCCTCCCAGTTGCCAATGAGTTGATGATAGCGTGTACCTCCTCAGCAGTGATGGGCCTGACCAGATGGAATGTCTCCTCGTCTGAATGCCACCCCAGGGCCAGTGTATCCAGGAGAGGCTCCATCCCGCCAGGGGACATATCCTGAGGGAGCGTGGTATTGTAGAGTGTCTGATAAAAGCTTTGAAACTCTTTTAGGACACCCTCTTGGGATATAATGGAGTCACCTGTGGGAGAGACCAGTTCAGGGATCAGGGTTAGGGGGGTGTCGTGATGCGATGACCATTGACCATTGCCAACAGTCATTTCTATCCCCCTGTTCAAAAAAATCTTTGTTTAGTGTGGAATAGCTCTCAACGTGTGACCTCAGTGAGATGGAGTTGGAGATCCCTTTTTGCGGCCTGCAGCAGTTCAAAATCGGAAACAGAGCCAGACCCATAAATGGCCGATGACGTCTCAATTTCCCCTTCCAACCGCACCGTGTTGGCTTGTTGATTTACTTTTACCGCCTTTATTGCTGACATATAATGTCCCCTAGTGAACGCCTTGAAGGCATCCCAAACTGTGGAAGGAAAGGATGACCCCACTTTATGTTCCTAACATTCGCGCAGCGTTTGTGAGGTCTGCCCTGAAATCTCATCATGGGAGATCCAGTGAGCCCCCAGGCGCCACATGGAGCCGCTGCGCCTGTCCCGGGTCCGCATAGTGATCCTGAGGGGGGAGTGATCAGAAAGCCCACTAGGTAAGTATGTTTCCTCCACTATGTCATTTAGCATGAGTTGATTTGCAAACGCATAATCGATCCTAGAGGAGGTTTTATATGAGGTAGAAAAACATGAGTAAGCTTTAGTGTGGGGGTGCTGCCACCTCCACACTTCTGTCACTCCTGCTGAGAGTGTCCATCCCAGCAAGTCTCCAGAAGACGTCTGTGATGGCGTGGGCCTATCTAGATCCGGGGACATGGTGCTATTGAGTCTCCTAGGTTTAACAATTTTGCTGGACAGTAAGGGGAAATAATCTCCAGAATGGTATATAACAATTCTGGTTTGAATGGTGGTGGGATATAGATTCCTACAAGGACATACCGTTGTTGCTAGGCCATTAGGACCAAAATTACAAATTTGCCGTGGGGGTCAGTATGGACCGCCTCAACTTTACACAGGAAGGATTTATTTAGCAGTATTGAGACCCCTCTGCAATATGAAGAGTATGTGGCATGGAAGGTTTTCCGGACCCAAGGCTTTTTTAAGGCCAGCAGTTTGCTACCCATCAAGTGGGTCTCCTGTAGGATCAATACCTGTGGGTTGTATGTCTTGACTAACTGGAACATCAGTGCCCTTTTAAATCTAGAGTTGAGGCCCCTCACGTTCCAGGACATCACCGACATTGTTCCCTGATCACGTGATGCCATGATCCCAGGAGAGAAGTGCTAACATCAGGGTGATTGAGTCCCAACTGGGTCCCACTTGATTAATTTTAGAGCCGGAGCCAACCGCACTTAACACATGGAAACCAACTATACAACTTCCCAAGCACAGTGCACTTTTCCTACCGGTACCCAGTGCTCCCCAAAAGCACTGGGGATGGGCCAGGAGCTGGTCTATATCCAAAACTGAACAAAACATTGTCCTTATCTAAATCTGAGAACACAGTGTATTGTGCTCTGCAGCAGAGAGTAGTCTATCTACCACGAGTCCGCCCGTGCCCAGGCTGTCCTGTAGTGCCTGCTAAACCTGTGGGGTTAAAGGGGGGGGGCCCGGGTAAGGAACCAAGTACAGTCCTGGTGTCCACTGGTCAAGTGATGCACTCTCGTGGGGAACTGGGAGAAACAACCATCAGTGAGTCCACTTGAAGGGGTGGCAGATATTAGTTCTTAGGGGAGGGGGTTGTCCTGAGTTCCTCTGCCTGGCTCCCTAGCTACAGGATCAATCCTGTGATAATGTGGGATTAATCGGCCCTTCCGCCCAGGAATCCAGGTATGGTGGGCAGCTGCCAGGATGGAACAGCATCAGTTCGACTCAGAGGACTACCCCAGCATCAATCATAATGTAGTAAGAAAATATCAAAATAAAAGGGGGGGATAACCTTGGGGTGAATGGCGAGAGGACGTCTTAACCATTGTAAACATCAGAACTGATATACACAGTTGGTAATGGGAACCAGCTACAATACTTGCGGATGGTGATAACCAGAGCATGATACCAGCCGGGAATGAAGCAATGCCAGGCTCACGACCATCTAGCCAGGTGCATGCCGCCTCAGGAGTTTAGAAGAAATTGGTGTGATCTCCATCCACCAACCGAAGCTTGCTGGGGTAAAGGAGGCTGTAATTGAGACCTTGCGGATCTCTGTATAGGAGCGGCGTCTCTGTTAGACCTCTGGCGAATAGTCAGGGAAAAGTAGGATCTTTGCACCGTCATGTCATAGGTCTTGCTTCTGCCGTGCGGCCGCCAACACTCGATCCCTGTCTCTGTAGTTAAGCAGCCTTAGGAACCATGCCATATTTGAACAATATATCATTTAGTGACAACGTTGTGTAAAAAAAAAAAAAAAAAAAATTTATTTTTCAGAAACTTGTGGCAAAATATAAAATATTCCATGGACTCAACATGTCTCTCAGCAAATAGCTTTTTGACAGGTCCCCTTCCCCACTTTTGGTAGGCCATGATGCCGTCTCCGGGAAGGTTGGCCCCCCTCCTCCTTACTCCGCTGCCGGGCAAATTAGAAAGCGCAGCGCGCTCCACACATGTGCAGTAGGGAGCGGCAATGGCGGTGGCTGCACCCGAAGTCAACCAGGAGATCAGCTGCTGTGCCGACATCACGGGCTCCCTGGACAGGTAAATGTGCATAAATCAAAAGTCAGCAGCTGCAGTATTTGTAGCTGCTGACTTTAATTTTTCCAGGTGTGGGCGGACCTCCGCTTTAATATAATAACGATACCTTTACTCAGTCCCGAAAAAGCAGACATTTACAAAATGTGCAAATAGAAGAACACAACAGTGTTGGATGAAAACATATATTGTTTTAAGGCATACCTTTTATGCAGTGGTTGACAGAAATGTTTATGTACAGACTTAATTTATGCATTAGTTGATTATATGGATGTATATCCTTTGGAATTTTTACTGGTTTCATGATTAAACTTTGCTATTTTATTGAGATTTACTTGCTTCCTCAGTGCTATATATAAAAGACCTGCCACTTGAGAATTTTCTTCAGTTTATAATCAATAAGGGCAATCTATTCCAAACTTCTGTACATTCCCTTTAAGGTTTGTAACCTTAAAAAAAAATGTGCTTAAATGTCTCGGTTGAATATGGTTTGCAGATACAGTATAGTCTGATTGGAGGGACAGACCTTTAACGTACAGTATACAGTACTTTATGCTAACATATAAACTACTGGGCGCTAAGCTCAGCTGAAAGGTTTTGTAATTTTCACATACAAATCTTTGAAATCCTGGATACAAGAAAGAGGCTTTACAGTAGCTAAAATAAAAAAGCAGCTCTACTCACATGGGAAACACATCAGGTGTACTGCATGTCTAGAACTAATGTATTATACAGAGATTTTATTAGATAAATGATATAAATACTACAACATTTTACATGGCTATGAATGGATATGATAAGAATAACCCGTAGCAAAAAAAAAAAAAATAAGCGGAGGGCTAGCATGATAAATGAACACAGGGCAATCCGGAAAGCCAGGGGTTTACTATAGCTTCGTTAATTTAACCTCTAGGCTCATTGGTCTGCCAGCCGGGGGGGGGGGGGGTTTATTGCAGGATCAGTCTTCGAGGAGGAGAAGCTTTCAGCGGCATCGCACCCACACCTCTGCGTTTCACCCATGGCGGACATGAGGACTCTGCAGGAGTAGCTCCTTTCCATGGCAACATCGATGGGGACAAATTTGCTGCAAACACAGGTAGCATCAATGCTGGAAGCCACTGCCTCGGCTCCAGCAACCTGGTAAGTCTATGTCTAATTCTATCTCTTCTTTACAGCTTTGTTTGTCCTCTGTGTCGGGGTTTAGGGCGGGTCAGGGCCCCGTGGTCGGTGCAGGTACCCCTACCTCTACAGTGGGCCCCTTCCCCCCCTCCTCCTCCCCACAGCCGGCAGGCCCCGGGCCCGCTAGGCAGAGAGATTCCACAGCCGTCCATGATCTTTTGGCTGGGCTGCGTTTGTTGGTACAACGTTTTAATGTGGGCTCGGCTTCCAGCTTCGCACCGGTGTCGACTTAGGATCTGCTGGGGGGCGGCTGGGCGATGGCCCATGTCCCAGCTGTTTCGGTCACTGCGCAGGTGCCTGGAGGGACATAGGGGAACACGGTGGCTCTGGGGACAGCTGAAAAGACCTTGGCGGACTCGCCAAATTATGCTAATAAAAGCACGGACATTGTTCGCTTGGTCGATTTGGCTAAATGCGAGGTGTATGTCTGTTTTGAGGATCCTTTTGGTGCACATCTCAAACCTGAGGTGCGGGACAAGATTTGGCGGGGCACTATGTGGAGATTTTCATATTGTTGCCTCTTGAGAAGTTTAACCTGGATAGGATTAAACCGGAAGAATCCAAGAAGGAGGATGAGGAAAAACTTTGCTACCGTCTGATTCCGCGGGCGTTTAGTAACTGGCTCCAGGCCTTCGCCATTTTTGCAAGCGTTATTGGGGAAAAAACTCCTGAGAATTGTTCCCCCCTTTTTTGTTATCTGGATGCCATTAACGAGGCCCAGAGAGTGTATGGGGGCGTGGTCTGGCTGCATTACGATGAACAGTTCCATCAACGTAAGGCTATTCGTCCCTCGCTACGCTGGGATCATAAGGACATTAGTTTATGGATGAAACTTATGTCCTCGGCTCGGGCCTCCACTTTGTTTTTTTCCAGTTTGGGCCGGGAGTCTGACTGCCCCCAGACAACCGGCTGCAAAGTGGCGGGGTCAGTGCTGGCAGTTCAATGAGGGTTTTGGCAGATTTGGCACCGTCTGCTGATATAAGCACAAATGCTCTCACTGCGGCGGGGCTCACCCCGTCTCGCTGTTTCAAGGACGGCGGGGCCCGTCCCGGCAATGCTGCAGGAAAAAGGCAAGACTCCGGTGAGGGTGGACAGGATGGCCCCCTTTCTAAGTAGATATACGGACCGGCCTGTAGCCTGGCTATTGCAGTCGGGTTTCACTGAGGGCTTCTTGATCCCTTGCTCCCTTTCTCAAATCCCTCTTGTTGCAGACAATTTGCAGGCGGCTCTTTTACACTCAGAAAAACTTGCTAAGGAGGCATATTTGGGCCGTATGTGCGGCCCATTCCACCCCCCGGACAATTTGGTGGTCTCTCCTTTGAGTATTGTTCCAAAGAAGGAGCCCAATAAGCTTCACTGACCTGGCGGGGTCAATTCAGTTATTCATTACTTGGATGACTTTCTGTGCGTTGGCCCTCCCAAATTTATGTGGGATTCTGTTGGCTGCGATTTGGCACCTCGCTGAGCTTTTTGGCATTCCCCTCGCAGCGGACAAAACGGAGGGCCCCACGTCATCAATCAAGTTTCTGGGGATAGTAATTGATTCTCAGGCGATGGAGTGTTGTCTTCATGATGACAAGTTGCTTTATCTCAAGGAAGAGGTGTGTGGTAAACATAAAATACAGCTCCGAGAGTTACAGTCTCTCCTCGGCAAGCTGAATTTTGCATGCCGCATTATGCCAATGGGCAGAGTTTTTTGTAGGCGGCTATAGGCTGCCATGGCTGGGGTTCCTTCGCCTAGGCATTTTGTTTGGTTAAACAGGGAGCATAGGGCCGACTTGAGAGTGTGACGCATTTTTTTGGAAACTTTCAATGGTCGGTCACTCTGGATGGAGGGGCAACTATGGTCTTGAGCAACTATGATCTTGAGCTTTTTTACGGATGCCTCCGGCTCCACTGGCTATGGAGCATTTTTAGGGGGTTGGTGGAGTGCGTTAGTTAGTTTGTCTTTAATGGAGCCCTCAGGGTGGGTGAGTTAGTTAGTAAGTCCAAGGCTGCTCAGGGGGGGCTTGTCAGCGGCGGATGTCCACTGTGATGGCTCTTCAGTGGTCCTTTTTATCCTCCGATTTAAGATGGATCAAGCGGGCAGGGGGGCACTTTTGCGCTTGCTGAGGGTTCATGGTTCTCCCATTTGCCCAGTTTCCACGGTGGTGGAGTATTTACAGTTTCGCCTTGTGCGGACTGGTTCTTTTCTCATTCATTCGGATGGTTCAGCCTTGTCTGTTTTCCAGTTTGTGTCAGTTCTTTGCATTTTATAACGGCCGCGGGGCTGGAGGCACACAGTTACTCTTTGCATTCATTCCGCATCAGGGCAGCCACTTAGGCTGCCCAGTGGGGATTAAACAATGCAGTGGTAAAACGCATCGGCAGGTGGGTGTCGTACCGATATAAACTATATGTACATCCTCATTTGGTTTAAGCATAACTGGGTTTCTGGGGCGTCTTCATTGTCAATCATATTAAGTGTGCTAATATGTGTTTTTTGGTGTCATTTTCCATGTTATGTGTTATGTTTTATTTATTTTTCCTTTTGAATCATGCTTGCATGGTTTTTGGGTCACTCCTTTGTTCATTGGGGGGCCAAGAGGGTTGATGTTAGACCAAATGGCCGTCAGCTGGGCTTCCCTAGGTCCGAGGCCAGCGTCAGGTTGATAGGTGTTACGGGATTGTTGTGGAGCAGGGTGGTCCCGGAGGTACATAGGGTTTCACGTTGGGACAGGTCCCTGAATGTTCTGGTCTTGCACGCTGGTGGCAATGATCTGGGTGTCTGTTCCAGCCGACACCTCATTCGGGACATCAAGTTTGATGTCCATTGACTGCAACTGGCCTTTCCTCACACAATGGTGGTTTGGTCTGACATTGTAGGCCACACGTTTTGGTGTTTTTCCAGGTCTGTGGAAAAACTGAACAGGGCCAGAGTGAAGGTTACTATAGAAGTTGGCAAGTTCATAGCGCGAAACGGCAGTTTGGTGGTTCGACATTGGCTACTGGAGGTGGATACGTGGCGGTATCTACGAAGCGGCGGTGTGTATCTGAATGCGGTGAGCACGGATCTGTGGTCTCTGGGATTACAAGACGGGGTTCCGAGGGCATTGCTTTTTTGGCGGGGCACAAAGGTGTGAGGTTTCACACTTTGCGCTGTGGCGGTTGGGATCTTTGGAGGCATTTTAAAATAACCTGCTGTGATGATCTTATTAGGGACCCATCTAAGGTATGGAGTACCTGGTGGAATGGCAGTTATGGTGAATTAACTGGTAATTACAATGGTGGTATCTGCAGAATGTGGTTCGTCCCCGAGCCAGTGTGGTGCGGCTGGGGACCGTGGGAGTAGTTACGCAGATATGAAGTGATATTTGATACTTGGTGCCTCCAAGGATCGGCAACCTTAATTTTATGGTTATTGTAGCTTTTTGGTTTTCTTTATTAAGGAATGTTTGTTCTATATTTGTTATTGTTTAATAAAGGGGCCGAAACGGCAAATTATACTCCAACAGTTGGGGTAAAAAGGGGTGGTGTTGAGCAGTGGTCAGTAATACAAAGGTTTAGGATTACATCTGGGGTACTTTTATCATGTGTTTGTGTGTATGTCTCTTTAGATACTCAAATACTTGGGGTGCACACCCTAAAAAATGTATTAAAGATGGTGCAGCCATAAAACCATACAAACAGAACAAAATATTACAGCTCACACATACAAAAATAACATTTAACTCCTGCAAGGCTATTTAAAATACCTGAACATTTTTAAAAAATATGGGGATTTGGTCACACCATATGGCTATATGGTGCTTACGCCCACTTACTGCGTCTAAATACCCCATTATTAGTGGGTCCTACGCTATTCATAAAATGAAAGAGTATATGTTTGTCCATTGTACAGATCCTGACTAAGGATAAGCTCCGGCGTGTTCGCACACTCCACGTGCAGAGCCCGCCAGGAAGTCGGCACGGCGCTGCGTTAATCACACGCAGTGAGACAGTTTCCCAATGTGCAGCTGCAGAGATCGGGAAATGTCTCACTGCCTTTGATTAGCGCAGTGCCGTGCCGACTTCCTGGCGGGCTCTGCACATGGAGTGCGCAAACACGCCGGAGCTCATCCTCAATCCTGACCAGATCCCTTGGGATGTAGCACCCCCCCGCCATTACCTCTTATTAATGCCCACCTGTGATATAGGAGGAGTCCTTTATTTCTCCCATATAGAGGAGTGTATTTCTCCCATGGTTCAGAGAACCAGGATCTTTCATTCTATGAATAGCGTAGGATCCACTAATAATGAGGTACCTTGACGCAGTAAGTGGGCTTAAGCACCATATAGCCATATGGTGTGACCAAATCTCCATTATTTTTGAAAATGTTCAGGTGTTTTAGATAGCCTAGCAGGAGTTAAATGTCATTTTTGTATGTGTGCGCTGTAACATTTTGTTCTGTCTCTCTAGATTGTCCCCCACGAGAACAATCCCTCCTATGGTTCAAAGCCCACTGTCCTTAATGCCCTGTACCCACGACCGGTTTTGCCGGCGGAATAAACTCTGAAGGTTTCTCCGACGGAATTCCATTCAAGCTGTCTTGCCTACACACGGTCAAACCAAAGTCCGACCAAAGTCCGACCGTCAAGAACGCGGTGGCGTGCAAAACGTACGACGGGACTAGAAAAAGGAAGTTAAATAGCCAGTAGTCAATAGCTTCCGTCTCGTATTTGCTTCAGAGCATACGTCGTTTTTGGTCCGTTGGAACAGCATGCAGACGAGCGGTTTTGCCGACAGGAATTGGTTAAGTCGGAAATATTTAGAGCATGTTCTATTTCTAGGTCCGTCAGAATTTTCTAAAAATAAAGTCCAATGAGGCATACACACGATCGGAATATACGATGAAAAGCTTCCGTCTGACTTTTTCTGTCGGACATTCCGCTCATGTGTACGCGGCATAACATATACAATTTTGTCTAGGAGCTAAGAGACCTGCTGCTTTACAAATTAGCTTGCTTTCTAAACCAGACACCCAGAATGTTTTTTTTTTTTTTTGCATGCCCACTGCTTTTCGGGAACCCGAGAAGAGGAGAATTGGGGCTGCTCTGTGCAAAATCATTGCAGAGAGCAAGTTAGTATAACATGTTTGTTATTAAAAAAAAAAATCTGGACCTTTACAAACCCTTTAAGCAAGGATGTAAATCTTGAAACGAAAGTACAAAGTTCTCACTAAAAAGAGTCCCTACGACATATAAGAAATTATTAGGTGGTTAACGCACCAGCAACTACCAAAATATGCAATATTCGTTTTTGTGGACTGACCTTTTAAGATACCTAGGATATGGTGAATGGCGTGCTGTGCCTTTTTATTTAACTGCCAGGATATATTATTGAAGGGGGGTGGTCACACAAAGCTTTTTTATATATTCTTTTACAGGTGTTATGACTGTTAGAGACATAGAAAGACCAAAATGTTTTAGGTATTCCTGCAAAAATATTGTTGATTTTAATGACATTGAATTGGGCTTTTGATATATGGGAAGAGCTTGCATGTTCTCTCATATCCTTTCAGGGCAAATTAACAGTGTCTGTCTAAAGCCATACTTCAGCAAAAGTATGCAGGCATAGGACACACCCCCTTAAGGGAGAATTGAACAAAAAAAAAAACAAGATTGGTTAAACCCACAAGTGCTTTTTTTACCACTACTAATCCTTTATATTGACTTTTGAATTTTACAAATGCAGCAATTTAGAAATCAGATGAAAGGTTTAATGCTGGAAAACACATTTTGATAGAAAAAGGTGCATTTTATATACATCTATATAGATCAGACCAAAATGAGGGACAAATGAAGAAGAATGAGGGACAGGGGGACATTGCTCCAAATCAGGGACAGTTGGGAGCTATGGTAAAGCCATCCCTCAACCCACTGATACAGTTCCAGCACTTCCCCATCATTCCTTCTTCTTTCGCTGTTGGCACACCATACCTAGTTTATTTCAGGTTTAAGGGCACATGTGAGCTCTTCCCATGATCTAATACTCAAACCTAACAGAAAAGCCAATTACTATCCCCTTACAATGGAGAGGTTACCACCAGGCAGGGTCGTCTTTAATATGGTTTGGGCCCTGGGCAAACATTTTGTTTGCCCCCCCCCCCCCCCCAATGTAATTTTGCTCTTCACCCCAACATCTCAAAAAACAGACACACACAGAATTATCTAAAAAAAAAAATCTTTGCAGACCCCCTTCACAGCAGTCCCATGGCGTCCTCAGTTCCCTTTCATGTCACAGCACTCCATTACATTGCAGACATTTTCACATTATAGTGCCCCTTTACACATCACAGCGCCCCCATTACATTAGAGTCCCCTTCATGTCACAGTGCCCGTTTACACATCACAGCACCCCAATTACATTGCAGCCATTGTCACATCACACATTCACATGTATGTGTTTGGGCGGCCCACATTTGCGCAGGCACAGCAGCCCATTAATTTGAATGTGCTGCCATGCCTGCGTTTCCTGCAGAAGAAAAAGGTGCATGCAGCATTTTAAAAATGCAGTGGCCTTGAAATCCATTCTGCTTTTGCACCATGCAACTTACCTGCAGTTCCTGCACACATTAGTGCACTGTGTTTTTAAAAGCGTGACCTAAACATCTAAAAATGCAGCAAGTTTGCCAGTGCAGGAACTGCAGATAAGTCACATGGTGCAAAAGCAGAATGGACAGAGAGTGCTGTATTTCACTGCTTGATGGGCATAGGTGTGCTTAGTCTATTACATGATGCATGCACCTTTTTTTGCAGGAAACGCAGGCATGGCAGCCCATTCAAATGAATGGGCTGCTGTGCTTGAGCAAATGTGGGCCGCCAAAACACATACAAATACATTAAATACAGTATGCCTTGTGCTGTAAATTATGCTGTGTGCTCTGAGGCCTCACTCAGCCTGAACTGCAGGTCTGGTCAGTGTTTTTAAACTTTCTTCTATTTTACACATGGGCCATGGCATGGCATGTGACGTGGCATGGGGATAGGGAGCAGGAGCCAGGGGAGGGGAAAGAAGACCTTACCTTGTCCTGGCAAGCTTACCTCCAGCCTCCGATCAATTCTCCACACACGACACACTGCTAGCCTAGTTTCACTTGACGTAGCACTCCATACTGCGGTCTCACTCCTCCTCTGCTCCTCCGATCAGGTACACTGAACACTGTGCACACATAGCAAGGGGCGAGGCCAGAGCACCAGTGGAGCTCAAGGCCCTGCCCACCCGCGGCCCGCTCCTTGATCGAAAAAAATGCAGCACTGGCACTGACTGTTGCACTGTGCGTGAGCCGCTGATGACAGTTACAGACTGTCTGCCTGTTTGGGTATTTTCAGGGCCGATTTGCGGGCAGTACGCGGGCTTAACGGGCAGCTCTGCTTTGGGCCCCAAACAGTGACAGGGCCCTGGGCAGCTGCCCCGTTTGCCCTGCGGTAAAGACGGCCCTGCCGCCATGGCTTCCTTTAGACTCCAACACAGCCAACATCAGGTCATTTGGTGGTGATTGCAGTAGAGGAGGGAGGGGTGGAGGAGGCACTGGAGAGATAGTTGTCAGTGGGTTGAGGGGAAAGGATGTTAAGCAGACAAGGTCACTTTGTACTAAACGGAACAAGGTGACAGTGTCTCTTTAGGTAGTTAGTGTAGTTTTTGGTTCTTGTCAAATCTTTATTACTCCTCATACACAAAAAAACAGAAGAAATAACATTAAGGAACAGTTCACTTCTAGCCCATTTACATGCTTTTAAATTGTCCCCTTGATTTTTTTTATCGGAATAAAGTTGTATTTGGAACACTTAGCAGTGGAGTGGTACTTCAGTTTTCATTTTTGTTGCATTACACTACAAGCCAAAAAGACTGTGGAGGTCCTCTGTGATGTTGAACTGCTTGCCTGGGAACTAGATTATCAACATTAAGATCAATACTTTAAGATAGCAAATAAGATAACCTAATGAATCCAGCACTATTTTTCCACTTTCCTCAATCGGTTTACTTTATCCAGCCAAAACAACTACAAAGCATTTGTCTATGTGTATCCTCTATATGTAGCTAAACAGTTTTCCCTGAATATGCATTCTATTACACTCCTGATGAAATGAATGGGTCAGGACCGTTTTTAAGGCAGGGCAAAAGGGGTAGCTGCCCTGGGCCCCATCATTGTAGTGGGGCCCAAAGTAGTTGCCTCATACTTGCCAACTATCCCAGTTTAAATTCCCTTATCCCTTGAAGATTTAGTCCCGTGCTGTGTCCCTATATCTCAGTGTAAACTTCTGCTGCTGCTGCCCAGCTTTATGTAAATAGTTGTGGACTGCGGTATTGATATGTAAATAGAGGTGGCATTCATATGTATATCATGTCCCCCTGAGGTCACATCCACCATCGCTTCTGCTGAATGCTGCCCACTGGGGAGGTAAAGGATCATGCTTGAATATCCTGCCTACAACTGTGGTCATTAAGCCTAACATCAGCCTGTTCTACAAAAGTAAGCAAATTGGAGGTAGAACCCTTCTTCAAAATAACACGGTGCCACAGGCAGGCAGTGAGGAGATGATGTGCTGTAACCTTTAGCAACCAATCAGTGAGCAGTAATGCTATGTACTAACCTCTTGCAACCAATCAGTGAGTAGTAATAATGTGCAGTAACCTCTAGCAATCAATCAGTGAGCAGTATTGATGTACAGTAATCTCTAGCAACCAATCAACAGGCAGAAGTCATGTGCTAGAAAATAACAGTGAGCCATAATGTGTGCTGTAACCTCTAGCAGCCAGTCAGTGAGCGGTAATGATACATTGTAACCTCTGGCAACAAATCGCAATCACTGCCTGATCTGATTCAGTAAAGTGATTTTGAGTCTAGCTGCTATTTATTGTATGTCTCAAAACATGTAGAGAGTGAAATTGCGTGGAAGAGTGGGCCCAAGAAAATGCTTGCCCAGGGTCCAATCAATATTAAAGACGGCCCTGGAATGGGTACCTGCAGTCCTGTATGGTAGCAAAGTATTGTGATTCTAGAAATCATATTTTTCTGCTGAGCCAATGTGGCACTTAAAATATAGCAATCAGCTCTTCTCAGTTCTTGATTGGCTCCCAGTCCTGCACCTCCCTCCCCTATTTTAAGTACTGCCGTATAGGGGATTGCAAGAGGCTGATATCAGGTCAAATTCAGGTACACTAGTTTCATTTAAAGTATATCTAAACCATTACTAGTTGACATTTAAACTGCAATTTCCATTGTTTTTATAAAATATTGTTTTTATTTATCTCAGCATTTTTTTGCATCTCATTGCACTCTCTTCAGCATTTATTGCACATCTTTCTTTAATTTGGCTTCCTGATAGTGACAATGGAACATCATGTATACACAATGTGTCTCTCCCAACTGGGAGAGATGTCAACCCATTACAGGAAGTATCTGAAAAAAGACCTTCATGGCAGGACCACCAGCTATTCTTTTAATGAAAGCTGTAAATGTTTGAAGACAGCCTATAAAATGACAATTACATGTTACAGACAAAATTACATTTATTTGTGTCCTTTATACAGTATCTGCCTAGATTTCATCTTCAGGGGGGCTCAGCAAACAGAAGATCATGGCCAGGTAACTGGTAGATCGCGGTCTGGGCTTGCTGACCCACAATCTCAGAGCATCAAACTGCAATGCAGAGGGACTACTTGGAAAGTTGGAGCTGTAGTAGGGAGCAACAGCCGGACTTGGTAGTCCCAAGCAGAGTGATACCAACTGCACCCCACCTTTTATTCCCGGCTAGCAGTCTCTAGATTGGTGCCAGCAGCAGGAAAGAAGAGATATTCAGGTCTGTGTGAAGCAATACACTGGGCATAATAGTATCAGGCTGCTTTCACACTGTTGAGCTGTGGTTTACCCACACAGTGGATACAGTGCAGTGTACCTGCAGCTTTCCTGCGGGTTTGCTGCTCTTAGCCATAGATTTCAATTATATCCTGCAGGTTTGGTGCACTTTCTGAATGCAGGAGTTTTGGTGCACTTTCAGGAAGTGCACCACACTTGCAGGATATCTATGGCAAAGCGCAGCTAACCCAGGAAGGTCTCAGATGCACTGTGCTGCACCCATGATGCAGGTAAACCGCAGCACATCAGTGTGAAAGCAGCCTTATAGGGGGCTCAGAACAGTAAGGGTTCATTTACATTTGTAGTGTGGGGGGTGTCACATCCGAAGCAAGTGTTATACACCCTCTCATGGTTGCTGGGTGTAGCACCTGCCAAGCATGACCCGTTCAAGTGAATGAGGCAGCTCTGCAAATTACCTGCAACCTTGTGCAGTACAACAAACAATGGGTTGAAGCAGGCAGCATTGTGTTGCTTTCTCATCATCTGCTTTAATGCCTTGGACCCCACAGAAGCATGCATTTTTAGGGCCCTTGAAGAGTGGTCCCATTTACTTGAAGGTGTCACGTTTGGCAGGCGCTAGCACCCACCAAAAGCAACAAGGGGTTTCATTTCTGCTGTGACATGTGTTCACCTTTGGCTGCTGCCTCAGCAGCTAAAGGGGCAGGGGATTGGGGCGGGATATCCATAAATCAGCAGGAGGGTTTTACCCCCCAACTTTATGTGTGAATGAGCCCTAAGGGTGCCACTGCCAAATGCAACTAAGGACTCATTCACAAGTGCAGCAGGCACTGCTGCTCCTCTGAAAAGTGATCTGAGTGTGTTTGACAGGTGGTGAGGAGGCAATATAATGCCTCCTCACCACCCGATTTAAACCCATAATTGCTGTGCAATGCACACGATTGTGACACTCTAGTATGGCAATTAAAGGTTTAAATCTGGTGTAAGGGAGGCAACATTGGGCGACACTGTGCCTGGTGATCTTTGACTTCTCCCTTGTTGCTCAGGTAGATCTCCACTTCTCTACCCCTGATCTTCAGTGTGATGTGTGTAAATGACATGACCACTTCAACCAGCTGCAGGTAAAGTTCCAAAACCATCATTCTTACCAACAGTTCCTGATTTACTGGGACAGTCCCTTTTTTTCTTTGTTATCCCACCACGACTATGTCCCACTTTGTGTCCTGGGATCACAGCATGAGGCATACCTCCCAACTATAGGCAGAGCTACTGCCATAAGATGGAGCAGGAAAGAGAATAAGTTGGCACATCCATCCTCAGCGCCGTCCTGGAAGTTCAGTGACGGCTCAGGCAAGTAAACAAAGAGCCGGCAGCAAAGAAAGACTTCCACTACACGCTACCTCTGCTAGAGGTTATGTAATCAGTCACAGCCTGGCAGAAAGGTGAGAAGAGGTAGTCTTCCTTTGCTGCTGGCTCTTTGTTTACAAATGACAGCAGGGATCATCTGAGCTGTCACTGCATGTGGCTGGAGAAAAGAGTTGGCAGACAAGAACGGTCAGAGAGGGGATGAATTATCTGTAGGAGTACGGATAGTATCAGGCAGCCAGGTAATGAGCACCATGGCTCCCTCCCCTCTCCCCCACTGAAAACCGGTGCCTTCCTCTCCCCCCACTGAGTACCAGTGCCCCCCCCCCTGTCTCCCTACTGAGTACCAGTGCTTAATTGTTCCCTCATTGACCACAAGTGCCCCTTTTTTGTACCTCAATTATCACCAGTACCCCCTCTTGTTCCCCCACTGAGCACCAGTACTCTTCATGTCTCCCTATTGAGCAATAGTGCTCTCTTTGCTCCCACACAGAGCACCAGTGCCCCCACCTCCCCTCACAGAGCACTAGTCCCCCCCCCCACACAGAGCACCAGTGTCCCCTCTGCTCTCACTGAGCATTGGTTCCTCTTTTTGCACCCACTGAACAAAAGCGCACCTCTCTGCTCCCACTGAGCTGTTGGGCTGCTACACTTTAAATAGGCTGTATAGTTTAAAGATACACGGGTTGATTAACTTAAACTTGAGAGTGAAAAATCTTATGCAGCTCTGCATAGAAATCAATCAGCTTCTAGGGGGGGGGGGGGGTTGTATAATCTTAATTGAACAAGTTGAAGTTAGAAGCTGATTGGTTACCATACACAGCTCTACCTGATTTTACAGTCTCCAATTTTAGTAAATCAACCCCACACTCTACAGTTTAATTAAAAACATAAATCATTTTAATAATGAACATTCACTTTTGGCTGTGTTTCTGTCCCTATAATAAATCTCCTTGCATATACACCATTTTAAAACTGTACATTAAGTTAACAATATTCTATTTGAAATAAATGCCCTGCATTGTATTACATTTTCTGCCCACAGTGGCTTTGAAGATGCACAGCACAAAAGTGGAAATCTTTTTGAAATATTGGCAACTATGCAACATCAGTGCAATACCTACAAGAGGGTTGTCACACTGCAAGGCGTAGGAGTTCCTGCTCTTGTTATTACATTGCTTTTATCCTCTAGTCCTTTTTTAGACATGTTCCTCATGTGTCAGCTAACAGCATGCCAAGGAAAAGTTTTGTTTCAACAACAAATGCCACTGCTTGAAGGTTCTTCCCTTGAATTTCAGGATCTGGACGAATATATGCTTAGATGATATTCACTTGCAGTATAAATACATGTATTTTGCTTGTACCAGCACATGACTGGAAAAGAGCTTTGAAATTCCATCTTAGTTAGGCACCAGCAATGGTGTGTGTTTATTTATAGTCCCCACACGTGCTTTCCTTAGTAACTTTCTTTTTTTTTGCTGCAGACATAATACCTCAAAGGGGTCCAATTCCATTGGTTGATTTCATTGGTTTATTTCCTTTTTTTTTGCAGTGGAAAGGAACAAGTACTTAATGCAGATTTAATAGCTAAGCCTGGCTGAAAGGATTCTTCTGCTCCTTGGCTCCTAGAGTGACGAAATCTTGCTGTAATTTGAGAACAGATACCTCTTCTGCAGCATATCATTAGCCAAAAAAAGAAAAAAAAAAACTTTGCAACAGCAGCCCAGATGTTGAAATAGTATAGTAGCATGCTGAAGAAGAGAGCAATCTCTCAGTGCACAGACACGCTGTGCTACTTCTGCTGCACCCAAAGAAGGCATTGGAGTCTGCTCTCTTTACATATGAGCTCTTCCCTGTCTTCTCAGTGTCCTTCACTGATTGAATGCAGACAATTTTTTGTCTGCAAACTGAACAGAACTTGATTACAGCAACTTTGGACTCTCCATACCTAAGGCTACACAATATTTAATTCCAAAATAGCAAATTGTGGAATGTCAAGGGTGCATCTTGCTGCCCAGGAGGATATCTGTGCTTGGCTTGGGAATTAAAATTCTAAAACTTGACTGTCTACTGCTGGCACTGTAGCAAGAGATTACTCTGCACAATGACAGGATTTCAGTTTCTTTGGCTTGGAATTTTCTTCAACCTGTGTTATGGTTTCTACAATGGCCCCCTGCAACCCGAGATGTCCAACGGAACTCTGCATCATTATTTTGTCCCTGATGGGGACTATGAAGAAAACGATGACCCTGAGAAGTGTCAGATGCTCTTTAGAGTGACTGATGAAAGATCATGTGCTTATGGAGAGGGGCAATCTCTTTCCTTAAAGGAAGAATTCATCGTGATCAAAAGACAGATAGAGGACGCCGAGAGAGTACTCGAAAGCATCAGTAAAAGCATATCCTATGACCTGGATGGAGAGGAAAGCTACGGAAAATATCTGGGGAGGGAGTCCTCCCAGATTAGCGAAGCCTTCTCCAACTCTGATAAGTCTTTGACGGAACTGGAATTAAAGTTTAAGCAGAGCCAGGAAAACGAGAAGAACGAGATGAAGGTGTTAAACGATGACTTTGTGGATATGATGATCCACACGAGAGCTGTGCTTAGGGAAACTTTAGATGTCTCTCTGGGACTTAGGGATAAACATGAACTCTTGTCTTTAACTATTCGAAGCCACGGTGCTAGACTAAGCAGGCTGAAAAATGACTATTTGAAAGTTTGAAACCATGAAAACTGGGGGTTTCCTGTCTTTAATTTATGCAGATTCTTAACATCTTAAAGTATTTAAAAGTAGCTATGACTCATGCTGTATGTATAGCAAATGCTCAGGAAGTACTGAGTTATTTCAAAGATATCCCTATGATCTTAGAATGACTTCCTCTATGCAAAAGTGACACAGTGCTCCTTTTTTTTTTTTGGTTGACCTGGCACTTAACCCGTTTGACTCCAGGCAGAGCTGCAGCGCAGTCCGATGCACACTTTTAGTTCGGTTGAAGCAGTCAATGAGTTCATTCATAAATTAGGAGGAAGTAAAAATGCACTATAACTCTATGCATTGTTTTTAATATTTAAATTGCTACATTCTATGTCAACATTTTGGTTGATCCTTGAACACTTAAATTTAAGTTGCTGATAGAACCAGTCGTGGGGAATGCAATATCATTTTTTTTTTTTTTTAGCAGGTTCGCACATTGAGTTAAATTATATTTAAAATTTTATTTTTCTACAGCCTGAGATTAGATCAGGTTCTGTACTATTATAGGTACACCTTATTCTGGTATATATTATTTATTTTATCAGGATTGTTGCATTGATGAAAATGCATATGCTGTACATAAGAAGCATTCTATTATAGAGTAAATCGCTTGTTTTATAGGCATAGGAATCTTTGAATATATTTGTATTCTGTTGCACAGGACAGTATTATGTATCATATGTGTTTCCTATGTACATGATGGAACATTTTCACAATATTCTATATAAATGTTAATAAAATTGAAGCCATTCAATCTGGATTATCTCTAGTGCCAAACTATTTACTTAAATTACGCAATTTATTGGGATATTAATCAGGCCTTACCTACAACAAAGGCAACATGAGGTAGCTGGGGGGGGGTAATGTAGAAAAAGTTATGATGAATGTATTGATTGTTGTCATCTTGAATTGTTTTTCCCTTGTATATTTGCTATTTAGGTATTTCCCTGCTTACATTTATTAGAAGGAAGCAGACGCGTAATGCTATTGTGCATTTTTAGTAAAAAAAAAAAATACCCATAAACAGTTCCATTACATTACGGAAACTGGTTGTACTGAAATGATAAACACCCTGAGCAATCTAACTTGCTTAACCTATATGAGATATGCAAAAAAAAGTCATAATTTTATCCAAGCTATCTAGGTGATCTTTCTGTGATATTTCTGACTTACATAGAAAGGGGTAAAGAGTCTCTAAATATGTGTAACTGGCCTTTTCTGTCCTATTGTCCTGTAGCTCCCTCTGTGATCAAATCAGAGACTTCCACTAGAGGTAAATAAACTGAAGTGTAGTCGGTGCAAGATGCTGGAGAACAAACTACAGGGATATACAATTCTGACCTAGTAGACTTAATTTTTCTGCATTTGACTTATATTTATAGTATCCCTTAATGCATGTCTATAGATTTTAATTTACTTATATTGTGTGGTGCAAATGACCATATTGATGCTGTTTTTTTTACTGGCTGTCCATTTCTTTTGATATAGTCTGTCCTATCGCTACTGCTTCAAAAGCACTTACATTCCAGCCAAAAGCAGATCAAGTGCAGCTCCATAGCTTCACCTGTGTTGGGAGTGGAAAGCGAAATAGTGCTCAAATGCATGCATTGCATCTGGAGCAAATTCTACGTTTCAGTATTACAAAATAAAGCCCATCTTTACAAGCCTTGAGCATAGTAAATTCTACCTAAGGCACATTAAGCTTTTTTTTTGCTTTGAAAAGACAGCTATTGGGGGAAAAAAAACGTAATAGCTCCTGTAGATGTAGTAAACGCTGATTCAATGAATTGAAGGACTGGGGAAAGATCATTCAATTTAGCAAAGATTACATTTAAATGTAAAGTTGGATGTAGTCATTGGACTTACATGCATGATCAGACCATTAAAGACTGTCAAGACTGATAAGTGTACCTTACCGAATTTTCCAAAATGCTTCAAATGCATAGACTGATGAGAAAATAAACAAGCTCTTTGTACTGTATGAAAAACTAACCTGTTCAAATAATCTTTAGTTAAAAAAAAACTAGTCCAGCAGCAAAAAACAATGCATCTAGGGATATGTTTTATAGGGCAGGAGTAAAGAAGGCTACCATTTTTATAAAAAAAAAAATATATATATATATATATATATATATATATATATATATATATATATATATATATATATATTTGTTATCATTAATGCCTTTTAGTAAAGGTTTAGTAGTAGTTAGGTTTAGTAAAGTCTAATGAGCAGGGCCCTCTGATTCCTACTGCATTAAGGTGCTGCGTAACAACTGTAAGCAATATATAAATCCTGTATAATAATAATAATATTATTATTATTATCATTATTATTATTATTAGTTCTTGCAGTTATGGATCTAATAGCCAGCTACACATACAGCAGCTTGTGTTGCTTTATGCCCTGTACACACGGTCGGATTTTCCGACAGAAAATGTGTGATAGGACCTTGCTGTTGGAAATTCCGACCGTGTGTGAGCTCCATCACACGTTTTCCATCGGAATTTCCGACACACAAAGTTTGAGAGCTTGCTATAAAATTTTTCGACAACAAAATCCGTTGTCGGAAATTCCGATCGTGTGTACACAAATCCGACGCACAAAGTGCCACGCATGCTCAGAATAAATGAAGAGACGAAAGCTATTGGCTACTGCCCCGTTTATAGTTCGCGTACGCGTTTTACGTCACTGCGTTCAGAACGATCGGATTTTCAGTTTGAGCCAACATCCGTCGGAAAAAATCCATGGATTTTGTTGTCGGAATGTCCGATCAATGTCCGACCATGTGTACGGGGCACTACTGTTTTCAAGATAGTAGTAGAATCTCTTGTGGCAATAATTATGCAAAGTGGCAAAATGGTGCCCAGTTTTGACCCTATGTCAACCAGCCGTTCTAAAGGGTTTGGGTTATGAGGACTCCTCTGTGCTGTTCTAAGTCTATGCAATTACAATGGCCAGCTTATCTTTTACTACCACTGTCAAATTGCCATTCCAGACAGAGAAACCTATTGAAATAAATAGACAAATGGTTCTTGGTCAGTGTGCAGTACCAGTTTACACCTGGTGCGGTACTGTAAATAAAGTGGTAAACTAGGGAGGCTTGAATCAGATTAATCAGCTTTTAATTGGTCTGAGTATTTCCACATAGGTTTCTTTGACCTGCGGACAATTACACAATTTATTAACCTAGGAATGATTCAGGAATTGTATGACTTTGTATATTGGGGAAATCTGTGCACATATATTCAGGGGAATAAAAAGATTAAGAAGGAATCAATTCAAGAGGTTTTCAAACCAATATATTCCTTGCTAATCATGACTGATGTGACTATTAGGTAGGAGTTGATACGGGGGAGAATCTCAAGCTAGGTTAATGTTTAGTTTAAAGTTAAAAACCCCTTTATATGAATCATTTGGAGCATATCCACATGAACATTGTGTAATGTCCTCCAGCGGTATAGTCCCTATGGCCCCAGGTCTGCCAAACACTATTCCTAAATCCTGCACTCAGTAATAATAATTTATCATGGTTGGAATTACATGGATGTTTTTCCCTTAACTCACTACTCAGTGCATCACACATTCAACTTGGAGACAAGTTCATATATTTCCTTTTTTACTAGCTACTAAAAAGAGTTAGCGATCATAAAATTTAAACAAGCGTATGACTCATGTAGAAAAGGATGCAATCTCTTTGCAGTAATTACAGGAGAGATTGGAGAGTACGCATTCCTCTCGTTTTATAAGCATTGTATAATTGGAAGGCGCAACACCAGCTACAAACTTTTTCTGGCAGCCAAACATACTACTAAAATGTAACAAAATGTAGGTGAAGGCAATGTAAATAAAAGACAGGATAGAGCACCTGGTAATCTCTTGCAACACAAATTAATATACACTGAGCAAAATTATAAATGCAACACTTTTGTGTTTGACCCTATTTATCATGGGCTGAGCTCAAAGATCCATGACCTTGTGCTATGTACACAAAAGGTCTATTACTCTCAAATATTGTTCACAAATCTGTCTAAATCTGTGTTAGTGAGCACTTCTCCTTTGCCAAGGTAATCCATCCACCTCACAGGTATGGCATATCAAGATGCTGAGTAGACAGCATGATTATTGCCTTCTAAAACGTGCAGTTTTACTGTATTGGGGGGGCGGGGGGGTATGAAAACCAGTCAGTTGATCGGGTTGTTGATTGTGGCCTGTGGAATGTTGGTCCATTCCTCTTCAATGGCTGTGCGGAAGTGCTGGATATTGGCAGGAACTGGAAGACGCTGTTGTATACGCTGATCCAGACAATTCCAAACATGCTCAATGCGGGACATGTCTGATTGGTATGCTGACCATGCAAGAACTGGGGTGTTTTCAGCTTCCAGGATTTGTGTACAGATCCTTGCAACATGGGGCCGTGCATTATCATGTTGCAACATGAGGTGATGATCGTGGATAAATAGCACAACAATGGGCCTCAGGTATCTCTGTGCATTCAAAATGCCATCAATAACATGCACCCATGTTCGTTGTCTATAGCATACGCCTGCCCATACCATAACCCCACCGCCACCATGGGCCACTCCATCCACAACGTTGATATCAGCAAACTGCTAACCCACACAACGCCATACATGCTGTCTGCCTTCTGCCCTGTACAGTGAAAACCGTGATTCATCCGTGAAGAGAACACCTCTCCAAAGTGCCAGACGCCACTGAATGTGAGCATTTGCCCACTCAAGTCGGTTACAACGTCAAACTGCAGTCAGGTCGAGACCCCGACGACGAGCAGGCAGATGAGCTTCCCTGAGACGGTTTCTGACAGTTTGTGCAGAAATTCTTTGGTTATGCAAACCGATTTTTGCAGCAGCTGTCTGGATGGCTGGTCTCAGACGATCTTGGAGGTGAAGATGCTGGATGTGGAGGTCCTGGGCTGGTGTGGTTACACGTGGTCTGCGATTGTGAGGCCGCTTGGATGTAATGCCAAACTCTCTGAAATGCCTTTGGAGGCAGCTTATGGTAGATAAATGAACATTTAAAGCGGGGTTCCACCCAAATTTTGAACAATATCTGTATGTATTCTCTTCCTTGCCTAGATGCTGACATGCCGTTTAAAAAAATTTAAATCGCTGTAATTACCTTTTATTTTTCTATTCTTCTTTGCACTTCCTGGTTCTCCTCCCATGGGAGTAGGCGTGTTTCAAGCCTCTCCCAGACTCCTGGGAGCTAGTCTCGGGCTTCCCAGGATGCCACTGAGCATGTGCGGGAACGAGCAGTGAATGCTGGGAGCACAGCATTCACCACAACCAGGAAATAAATGCTTGTGGGCTTCAAATGCCCACAATGAAGATGGAAACCGCCTGCAGTGAATAATATAAGTTATTCTTTCCGACGAAATCTGACACAGGCGGACATATTACACACAAAATGTGGGTATGTAATGCTGAGAAGAGAAGTTTGTGAATGAACTCAAAAAAAAAAAAAAACGATAGATAGGACCCCCGCTTTAATTCAAGGGCAACAGCTCTGGTGGACATTCCGGCAGTCAGCATGCCAATTGCACGCTCCCTCAAAACTTGCGACATCAGTGGCATTGTGCTATGTGATAAAACTGCACATTTTAGAGTGGCCTTTTATTGTGGCCAGCCTAAGGCACACCTGTGCAATAATCATGCTGTCTAATCAGCATCTTGATATGCCACACCTGTGAGGTGGATGGATTATCTCGGCAAAAGAGAAGTGCTCACTAACACAGATTTAGACAGATTTGTGAACAATACTTGAGAGAAATAGACCTATTGTGTACATAGAAAAAGTCATATATCTTTGAG
This sequence comes from Lithobates clamitans, assembly GCA_037952925.1. Lineage (NCBI taxonomy): Eukaryota > Metazoa > Chordata > Amphibia > Anura > Ranidae > Lithobates > Lithobates clamitans. The sequence continues at coordinate 3,534,788 of JBBGZY010001054.1, read as the reverse complement.
TTCAGCTCATGATAAATAGGGGCAAACACAAAAGTGTTGTGTTAATAATTTTGCTCAGTGTTTATAAAAGCAGTTTGTTCAGGCAGTGACAGGACATAAACAAGAAGAAAAAAAAAATGCTGACATGTTGACGAGTCACAGTCTACCTTTCTTAAAGCAACCTATTAAAAGATAAGTATTATAAACACATTTTTTGCTTACATTTTTTTTCATTGTTTAAGTAAGTCATCGGAACCCATATATTTATATATATATATATATATATATATATATATATATATATATATATATATATATATATATATATATATATATATATATATATATATATATACAGTGGGGACGGAAAGTATTCAGACACCCTTAAATTTTTCACTCTTTGTTATATTGCAGCCATTTGCTAAAATCAGTAAAAGTTCATTTTTTTCCTCTTTAATGTACATACAGCACCCCATATTTACAGAAAAACACAGAATTGTTGACTTTTTTTGCAGATTTATTAAAAAAGAAAAACTGAAATATCACATGGTCCTAAGTATTCAGACCCTTTGCTCAGTATTTAGTAGAAGCACCCTTTTGATCTAATACAGCCATGAGTCTTTTTGGGAAAGATGCAACAAGTTTTTCACACCTGGATTTGGGGATCCTCTGCCATTCCTCCTTGCAGATCCTCTCCAGTTCTGTCAGGTTGGATGGTGAACGTTGGTGGACAGCCATTTTTAGGTCTCTCCAGAGATGCTCAATTGGGTTTAAGTCAGGGCTCTGGCTGGGCCATTCAAGAACAGCCAAGGAGTTGTTGTGAAGCCACTCCTTCGTTATTTTAGCTGTGAGCTTAGGGTCATTGTCTTGTTGGACGGTAAACCTTCGGCACAGTCTGAGGTCCTGAGCGCTCTGGAGAAGGTTTCTGTATAGGATATACCTGTACTTGGCCGCATACATCTTTCCCTCGATTGCAACCAGTCGTCCTGTCCCTACATCTGAAAAACACCCCCACAGTATGATGCTGCCACCACCATGCTTCACTGTTGGGACTGTTTTGGACAGGTGATGAGCAGTGCCTGTTTTTCTCCACACATACTGCTTGGAATTAAGGCCAAAAAGTTCTATCTTGGTCTCATCAGACCAGAGAATCTTATTTCTCACCATCTTGGAGTCCTTCAGGTGTTTTTTTAGCAAACATCATGCAGGCTTTCATGTGTCTTGCACTAAGGAGAGGCTTCCATCGGGCCACTCTGCCATAAAGCCCCAACTGGTGGAGGGCTGCAGTGATGGTTGACTTTCTACAACTTTCTCCCATCTCCCAACTGCATCTCTGGAGCTCAGCCACAGTGATCTTTGGGTTCTTCTTTACCTCTCTCACCAAGGCTCTTCTCCCTCGATTGCTCAGTTTGGCCAGACGGCCAGCTCTAGGAAGGGTTCTGGTCGTCCCAAACATCTTCCATTTAAGGATTATGGAGGCCACTGTGCTCTTAGGAACCTTAAGTGCAGCAGAAATTTTTTTGTAACCTTGGCAAGATCTGTGCCTTGCCACAATTCTGTCTCTGAGCTCTTCAGGGAATTCCTTTGACCTCATGATTCTCATTTGCTCTGACATGCACTGTGAGCTGTAAGGTTTTATATAGATAGACAGGTGTGTGGCTTTCCTAATCAAGTCCAATCAGTATAATCAAACACAGCTGGACTCAAATGAAGGTGTAAAACCATCTCAAGGATGATTAGAAGAAATGGACAGCACCTGAGTTAAATATATGAGTGTCACAGCAAAGGGTCTGAATACTTAGGACCATGTGATATTTCAGTTTTTCTTTTCTAATAAATCTTCAAAAATGTCAACAATTCTGTGTTTTTCTGTCAATTTGGGGTGCTGTGTGTACATTAATGAGGAAAAAAATGAACTTAAATGATTTTAGCAAATGGCTGCAATATAACAAAGAGTGAAAAATTTAAGGGGGTCTGAATACTTTCCGTCCCCACTGTATATAAATATACACTGTGACCAGTTTAGCTAGATCCGTTCCTGTTATTCTCTTCCTACCAACAGGCAGGCAGGAGTTTTTACAGTATTTACAGCTACCTGAAGACAATTGCTGGTGTTCTTCTGATCCTATTAGTACCACAGGCAGGCAGCTGCAGTATTTACAGTTAGTGTACTGTGTCCTCTGCACAGTGTGCACCTAAAGCTACCTGAAGAAAATTGGTGGTGTTCTTCTGTTCCTATTAGTACCACAGGCAGGCAGCTGCAGTATTTACAGTTAGTGTACTGCGTCCTCTGCACAGTGTGCACCTAAAGCTACCTGAAGACAATTGCTGTTGTTCTGATCCTATTAATACCACAGGCAGGCAGCTACAGTATTTATACTTAGTGCACTGTGTCCTCTGCACAGTGTGTACCTAAAGCTACCTGAAGAAAATTGGTGGTGTTCTTCTGATCCTATTAGTACCACAGGCAGACAGCTGCAGTATTTACAGTTAGTGTACTGCGTCCTCTGCACAGTGTGCACCTAAAGCTACCTGAAGACAATTTGCTGTTGTTCTGATCCTATTAATACCACAGCCAGGCAGCTGCAGTATTTACAGTTAGTGTACTGTGTCCTCTGCACAGAGTGCACATAAAGCTACCTGAAGACAATTGCTGGTGTTCTCATACTAATAATACTACAGGCAGGCAGTTGATTCTGCTAGCTGCAGTATCAGTATATATATACATCCCAGCTTTGTGCAGCTACATCTCACTGCAGGCCATTAGTATGTCTGGAAGGCCAACAAGGAGAGGCAGACAGTCACAAGCCAATAAAAGAGGGCAAGCAGGCTCTGTGTCTAGAGGCAACAGTGCTGGTCGTGGAGAGGTGCCCCTCTCCTTGTATTTCACATCTAGGGGTATGCAGGGGATGCATCTGCTGCATGTTACTCAGGCTGCCGCTCTGTAGTGTCATCATAGAGGAGCAGCATTTGAGGACATGTTCTGGTGGAACAGAAGCAAGCATCCCCTGCGTGCCTCTATGATCAGTGCTCTCTACAGCAGCCACATGCTTACTCTAGCGCCAGCTCCTGTCACACTGATGCTTGGGCAAAGGGGTGTATTCAGGGCTGAGCTGGGGGGGGGAGCAAAATTAGGTTTTAGCCACACGGCGCTTGTGTATTCGTTGGGGGCCATAAAAGATATATATATCCAAATTACCAGTGGGGCCATATAAAACCGGCCCAGACCTTGGACATGCCTGGGCTAAGTGGATTCACTGGGGTATGCTCCTGACACTCAGTAGAGGTGAGGAATTCACTTAGATCAGTGGCAAAACAAATCAAGATAAATAAAACTACTGCTAAGTATACCATGACCTGGATAAATGAAAACCTTTACAGGTATTAGTAGGAAATGCTTTTCAACTGTTTAGTTTTGGTTTACCAACAAACAGGCAGTAAATTTAAGTAAGTTTCACTTTGAAATGTCACTGATCTTTCAAATAATGTTTAGAAAAAATGATTGTTGATAGTGGTACCAGCATTCAACAAATATCACCAGCTCATGGTTCCCATTGATTCATGCTTAGATGTGTGGAATTAGGCATGTTTTTTTCTTGTTTTCATACAAGGAAATTTGATGACAGCTGCTTTTCTTCTTCCATATATTTTGAAGTAAACCTGTCATGGGAAAGGGTCATCACAACACCCGAGCAACCAGCATTTTCAGAAGTAAATTTTTCTCTCACAACAAGACTCTGCAATGATTATCTAGTCCTTCCATACAACATTGATACATTTTCACTATTGCATAGTATATAACTGAGACATAATAAAGTCCTGCCTTCAGTTCAGTGAAACTTCCACCTATCTCATCCATCACACCTATATTAGGCAAACCTTGCCAGATTCAACAAGCACTGCCCCTTAGATGGTGTAGATGGTGAGAGGTTATATTCAATGTGAACTTTACATAAAACATTTTAGTTTTGGGATGAACAAAATATGGTGTAAATCCCTGACACTGCATCCTATATGTTATTGGTAACCTCAGCAGGAAAGTAACCCTCACCACCATCACCTCCAGTTCTACAGGTGTAGAGCTAAGACTCCTCTGTAAGCTGAGCTCCTTGAATTCTCTCTGACTGACATCTTCATACATACCTCAGAATAATCTACTAAATTGCCAGTGACACCAGCATAGCTGACCCCCTTGTAGATTCTCTATACCAATGGAGGTCCAGCTCACAATGCAGGTTGAAGATGGTGTGATAACCTCCTGTCCTTGCTGACATTATGGAAAGTAGGTAATCAGACTCTTCTTCAAATCACATGTAGCGCTGACATTTTTGCTTTCTAATGCCATATAATGCAAAGGTGATAGACAATGTTATATACTTATATTTGGCTCCCTCCAGTGGTAAAAATGTGAATAGACTTCTTTATTTTTCACACACAAGCTGAGCAGGAAGTGACTTATTGTTTACCTTGTGAAAGAACTCACTTACCCAGAATGCTCACCTACCTACCCATGAACACTGGGTGACTGAACTGCGTGCTGGGTAAGCATTAAAAGGGCCAGTGCGGCTATTTTCCTTCTTTTGTTCCTGGGACGCATGGTCTGCCAGCAGGGCCCTGTGGGTGTGTGTCCCACAGAGCCGCGGCCTACATTGTTCTGAGAGAACTTGAAGCCTGGGGAGAAGTTCACAACACAGCGTGCTGGAGAAGCAGTGTGGTCGAATCGGGAAGGATCCAGAGACCCTTGACGGAGGTAACTGAGGACTCCCAGTCATCTTGTGAACGGAACAGCGTGACGGCGCGGCCACAGCAAACAAACTGAGATCTTGTGGAGCGGAGGCATCCATCTGTCTGGACCGAGTGTGATGAGAGGGCAGATGCCCAGGAGTTTGTACCGCATTTCACACACTTAGACTGATTGCAAAGTGTTGCTGGGACTGGTAGTCCCACGGAACAGTTCAGTTAAATAGAGTTACATTTACACAGGCCTCAAGCCTGATTTCATTACTAAGTGACTGCCGCTGGAAGTTCATTCCCAGGGAAGGAGTTCACAAATACTTTACCTGATTGAAGTTACTGCTATATATTATTCTACACTGCTTTATTGGTCAGAAATCCTGCGGATTATAAGTATTACAATACAATAGCTAGCAGAAGACTACATCTTTTATCGCAAGGCTTTGCGTTTATTCACAATAATTAAGGACTGTATTATTAAGCAGGGGGAGCTCCTTAGTAACTGTGTTGTACTGGGTGGATAGCTTTACATTTCCCTGTTTATTACAGCGTGCTGGAAGTGGGAAGGTGTTTAGAGTCACGACATTGTCATTCTGAGCATTGGTCCCACTTGGAAACGTGCCAGAGAGGGTCATCCAAGAGTTCTTTATATGTTAAAAATCTTGTGAATACCCACTGTGTTGTTGCATTACGTTTGTGTGACGGTACAGTATTGTAATTATTGTTTTATACCAGTTCCAGTAAAGAAAACATTCTGGTTAAGTTCAATTGGTGTGAAGCGTTGTCCCTTTTCCCTGCAGGTGGAACAACGGATATCAAAGGTAAAAGTACACTATTGTAATATTGTACATTGTGTGGTTATCCTTTGTTGCTAGCTTCACACCAACACTACACCACAGCTGTGTCAAGGGGATTGAGCCAAGTATTGGGGGTGTAGGAGCAGAGTACAGGCCCAATCAAAACCAGCAGCTCCTTCGGGAGTAAGTGCTACACACACAAGACCTAAAAAAAAAGCTTTTGGAAAAACTACACTTTATTGGTCAGACCAGTCTTTCTCAATCTCAAACTGGGGTTTCTCCAGAGGTTTATAGGTGTTCCTTGAGCTGTGGCTGAGTGGCCTTTCATTTAATGGTGCCTGCAAAGCTTTAGGGTCAATGCCACTTAGCAAAGCCAGCATCCTGATACCACTTATCTCTTTTAGCTGTCTGTAAAGGTGGCATTCTGTCCACCATTGCAAGGATTGCAATCTTCCTGCTGATCACCAATGTAAGGTGCATTTTTACAATTGACTCTCAATGCATTGGTTTTAGTAAGGGTTCCCCAGCATTTGAAAATCATTTTAGTGGTTCCTCTGGGGTTAAAAGTTGAGACAGGCTGAGTTAAGCTGGCCATACATGGATCAAAATTTGGCCAGTTAAGCAGGGACAGGACTAATTTTGATCCATGTATTGGCTAGCTGGTTGTACACAAGTCAATCTATCAATCTCTCACGTACAACCAGCCTGTCAGGTTTTTACAAAATGATCAGTTCTGCCGGTATCGGCTATAGCCCTCAACAATGTTCTGCCAGTGAGGAAGAATCCTAGCCGGTAAAATAAAATACCTCAGCAGGAGTATTTCCCCATCCACATAGAGTGTGCGGATGGGGGAATCAATTCTTGTTTTTTGCTCAACCCACTGATTCATGTATGGCCTGCTTTAGACTGTATTTTACATTTTATTTGTTTACACTTTTGTTGGCTTCATAATATCCTATGTTAATGTCTCTTATTGATAAAGGCAAAAGTGCAAGCTTTAACAAAATGTACCCGTGAAAGGAAGAAACTATATTTTTAGTGCTTGTAAATAATACATATGTGTAATGGATGCTTTAAATAAAGAAATTGTACAACCTGTTACTGCAACAAAAAATTTAATTTGTATAATAAAGTGAAAAATCAAATCCTTCTAAAGCTGAGTTGTTACTAGCTGTACAGTATGTATAGCTATATATTACCAAGCAGTGGTGTCGCTAGGGGGGTGGCTTTTGGGGCTACAGCCCCGAATCTGGGGCCCATAGCCCCGAGTCTCTGTAGGGGTCCCCAAGGGGAGGGGAGGCTCTCTGGGGACCCTGATGTAAGTGGGGGGCTCTCTGGGGACCCTGATGCAAGGGGGAGGCTCTCTGGGGACCCTAATGTAAGGGGGGCTCTCTGGGGACTCTGATGTAAGGAGAAGGCTCTCTGGGGACCCTGATGTAAGGGGGGGCTCTCTGGGGACCCTGATGTAAGGGGAGCTCCCTGGGGACCCTGATGTAAGTGGGGGGCTCTCTGGGGATATATACACACATGTATATTACTGTATATACATGTGTATGCCCACCCGAGCATATGACTTTTTTACTACGCTGCTATGGGCTCTAGCCCCAGATCTTTTGTAGACCTAGCAACACCCCTGTTACCAAGAATATGTACAGGCAACAGTGGTTAAACAATATATTTAATGTAGAACTATTGTCAAATGTTAAACTATTACCACAGAACTGTCACAATAAAACAAAGCAGACTATAGAAGTAATATAGTGTTGGCCCAATGACTGGACAGCACAAAGCAGCAGCAGGTCATCTCTCTGCTCACTCTGCTTCCATCCCCCTACCATCATGTTCCTTGGCAGCATATTTGCGTGCAGCATAACTGATTAGCTCCTCCCTTTCTTAGTTTGAGTGCTCCTATAGAGTAGATTGCAAATGGCTAATCCCAAATCAAATTCAGGAACTTACTTTGGTTGTATTTTAAAACCTAAATTTATTGACTTATAAATGAACACATAATTGCATCTTTTGTTTCTTGTCTCTCTACTTGAAGATCAGCTTTAAGATGAGCAACAATATGTTTTTGGGCATCTGTGATGGAATGCATAATACCTTTCATTAGGGCCCCTTTCACACTGGGGCGGTTTGCAGGTGCTATTGTGCTAAAAATAGCGCCTGCAAACCGACCCGAAACAGCTGCTGCTGTCTCTCCAGTGTGAAAGGCCCAAGGGCTTTCACACTGGAGCGGTGCGCTAGCAGGACGGGAAAAAAAGTCCTGCTAGCAGCATCTTCAGAGCGGTGAAGGAGCGGTGTATACACCGCTCCTTCACCGCTCCTGCCCATTAAAATCAATGGGACACCGCGGCTATACCGCTGGCAAAGCGCCTCTGCAGAGGTGCTTTGCGGTGGTTTTTAACCCTTTCTCGGCCGCTAGCGGGGGGTAAAACTGCCCCGCTAGCGGCTGAATAACGACGGTAAAGTGCCGCTAACAATAGCGGTGTTTTACCGCTGACGCCGCCCCCGCCCCAGTGTGAAAGGGGCCTAATGAAAAAGGCAATGCTGCACTTTGCAGAAACTGACAAATGCAAAATGCTGCCAATGTGATTTACAATATATAGTGTACAGAATACTTACATATATTGTTGCTTGCAATTTGCAATAATATTTCTGTTAATTTCTAGGAAAGTACAGTACAAGGATTATTGCTGTATAACCAGTACGAAGAGCCTGTGAATAGTACTTGACATCTACATGTAATGTTATCTCTCACGTTCACATTTGGTTGCAATATTTCTTGGGAATTCATTTCCTCACTCTCTGATCTCCAGTTCTCACAGACAGCCCACGTTAAATAACACAATTAGAGCTGCAATTGAATTGGTAAAACTCACCCTGGTGATAATGTCTTTTAGGATGAAAGGAGGGTCAACCTAACAGAACATATCTAACAATTTCAAACAGAAAAATAATCGCTCATTTTCATTGACAAATATCCCTGAATAGCAAAGGTACTACTGCACTCATACTTTGTCATTTACAGTATATGAAAATATTTCCCCAAGCCCATCCATCAACCGTTAATTCACAGCAGTTGGGCGAGATACAAAGGCAAGGAAGTTGCCACTCTCATCAACTAGCTGCTTAAAAATGTTATATGGTTTCTTTATTTACAACATATACAAAGGTCACTTAACTTTCAAATTACCGGTAAAAACTTTATAAAAAAAAAAAGTATGTTTAAATTATTATTTTTTGTCTGCTGCCCAACATTTTGCCTCATTAGACCTAGGGCTGTGGGGACTTTCTAGTAGTTCAATCCCAATCAGCATTAATGGTAACAGCTGTGGTATTGGGGAGATTATACTCAAGTGATAGGTGCTTTTTCATTGAGTTGTGCCAGTCCAAACTGTATTTAAGGGCATGGCAGAAATGCTGTATCCTGGCCTAGGCTGACAAGGCCCAGGCCTAGGGCAGCACTTTGCAGAGGGGCAGCATGGAAAGAGTCCCTGCCAACTTGCGCTATACTGTTATTGTAGCGGCAGTCTTATGGGGCGGACTGGGCTGGGAGGCAAATTAGTCTAGAGCCCCAATAAAGTGGCTGCACTGCTTTCAGTATGCAACTGTGTGTGTGGGGGGCACCACTTCTAATTTTGACTGTCCTATCATCCTGGACCACAAACCTTCCTCACTGTGCTATGTTTTCTGCTGCACCATTGGCATGGTTATATCTTCTCAGTCCTCTCCATAAAATTATCAGAAATTTGTGCTTAAAGTAGAACTATAGGCAACACTTTTTGTTTTTTTCATTTTGGATAGAATAAGAAAGGGTTATAGCCCCTGTCAGTTTATTTTTTACCATCCCTGTCCCATTACAGAGCTTTCCCTTCCCTACCTGCCCCATAGCCAAACAGGAAGTGAGAGGAAATCTATGCAAATTAAGGGAATCCATTACCCCCCCCCCCCCCCCCAGAACTAGTGTCCTCACTTGAAAATTTCAGGGCAGGTCTTAAACAGCAAGGTATGTGAAGGTGTCCCTCGCGCTACTGGGAGTAACCAATGTAATTTGCCTATCTACAGAAATTGTGATAAAAATGAATAAATGAGACTGCAGCAAAACCTATTAGTGTTCACAATACACAAATGTAGCATGAATGAATGAATGATTTGTAAAGCGCAGCAAATGCGAACTGAATCGCCTCAAGGCGCTAAGATAACAATCTCTGTTGTCAGCTTGTTAGAAGAGGAAGGTCTTTAGTTTTTTCCTGAAGGCCTGGTGGTTTTCTTCCATGCGGATGTTGGTAGGAAGAGCATTCCATAGTCGGGGTCCTTGGACTGCGAATCTTCGTTCTCCCTTTGCTTTGTAGCGGTATTTGGGAATGATAAGGAGGTTTTTGTTGGCTGATCGAAGACTGCGATTCGGTGTGTAGTGTTTTATTTTCTCCCGGAGATATAGCGGAGCATTTCCTTGTATACATTTGTGGGTGAGGCAGAGGGTCTTGAATGTGATCCGATTCTTCCCGGTTAGCCAGTGTAGGCTCTTTAGGGATGGGGAGATGGATTCCCATATTTAGCAAATAAATATATATATATAGAAACAAAGGTGTATATTATAGGCCTATAATACACCGCTCAGTGCCACAGAAAACCAACCACTATTCGAAAGTAGCCAGCATAAATAATGACAAATTAAAAATACACCTCCCAAAAGCACCCAAATGGTTTATAAAGACAAGGGTGTGGAGACTGGGCTGCCGTTTAAAATAATTATATTGCAGCCATTTGCTAAAATCATTTTAGTTCATTTTTTTTCCTAATGTACACACAGCACCCCATATTGACAGAAAAACACAGAATTGTTGATATTTTTGCAGATTTATTAAAAAAGAGTAACTGAAATATCACATGGTCCTAAGTATTCAGACCCTTTGCTCAGTATTTAGTAGAAGCACCCTTTTGATCTAATACAGCCATGAGTCTTTTTGGGAAAGATGCAACAAGTTTTTCACACCTGGATTTGGGGATCCTCTGCCATTCCTCCTTGCAGATCCTCTCCAGTTCTGTCAGGTTGGATGGTAAACGTTGGTGGACAGCCATTTTTAGGTCTCTCCAGAGATGCCCAATTGGGTTTAAGTCAGGGCTTTGGCTGGGCCATTCAAGAACAGTCACGGAGTTCTTGTAAAGCCACTCCTTTGTTATTTTAGCTGTGTGTGTTATTTTAGCTGTGTGCATTGTCTTGTTGGAAGGTAAACCTTTGGCCCAGTCTGAGGTCCTGAGCACTCTGGAGAGGGTTTTCGTCCTGGATATCCCTGTACTTGGCCGCATTCATCTTTCCCTCGATTGCAACCAGTTGTTCTGTCCCTGCAGCTGAAAAACACCCCCAGAGCATGATGCTGCCACCACCATGCTTCACTGTTGGGACTGTATTGGACAGGTGATGAGCAGTGCCTGGTTTTCTCCACACATACCACTTAGAATTAAGGCCAAAAAGTTCTATCTTGGTCTCATCAGACCAGAGAATCCTATTTTTCACCATCTTGGAGTCCTTCAGGTGTTTTTTTTAGCAAACTCCATGCAGGCTTTCATGTGTCTTGTAATCCCAACTATTGGTAATGTGAGTGCTAATGCCTCCCTTCTGACTCACTTCCCACCACTGCGCCTCAGATTGAAAATGAATATAACCTAATCCAGAGCTGCCACGTTAAAGAATCAGAATACTGTACATGGTGCTTCTCTGTGTGCAAAACGGATGCAACTATGTGACACAAAAAAACACAGTGGCGCTAGCACTATGAATATATTGAAAACAATAGATCCAAACTATTCCTTATAACAAGTGAACAAATATATATAAATAAATATAAATAAGTGCCCCCACAGTGACAAGTGATTAAACGTATATGAAACATAAATCTTTAAAAAAAAACTGCTAAAATCCAAAACAGTCCTTTAGGTGTTGACTTTTTCCTTCTTCAACTTCCACCACACCCAAGTGTTTGGTGATCCCACTCCCTACGGAAATCCACTCACCGACTTCTAATGCCCACACTCTCGTGTTAGGGCTTAAAAGCTTGTTGACCGCATCACACGGGTCACACCGGCAGATCAAAATATCAGAATTGTGTGCAGGGATCGTTCCACGTGTGAAATACAAAGAATACTCCAATAGTGCAAAAACGTATATAAATTTATTTAAAAGGATTCAAAATCTTCAGTATAAAACTCACATGTTCCAAATATCAAACAAGCAGAGAAACACTTCCACAGCAAATCGATCTTCACAGCACAGGGGGAGACTGACAACAATCAGGGCCCCCCGGCCCAAATAAAGCAAGGATCCCCTGTCAGGCCCTGCCCTTGACCCACTATTGGCCCCGCCCTTGGCCCGCCACTACATTTTGCATAAAGTACAACATCTGCCTTTTTTTTTTTAACACTGGTAAGACCAAGGCAGGTAAAATTATACGTGAAGTCATCTAGTGTTGAGTACAAGATCAGAGAGAATATATATATATATGCCACATGAATAAAAGCAAATACAATACAATGATATAAGTCAAATATATATTGTAGCAGTGAGACCCCAGGCTACTCAGAAAATTGCTGGTTTACGCCAGATTTTTGGAGAGGCAGGCACGCTGATTGCACATCTGTGTGCTGGGCTATTAGTTGTGACCTGACTATGACTCAGGGCTCCACCCAACAGACAGGAGGTCTGTACCTGGGAGTCATTTGGACTCCTATTCTCTCCAGGAGTTAGAGAGGCTGCATGGGGGCAGCCAGAGCATGCATGACTGCAGGAGGCAGATTTAGACTGTTACAGAGCAGCAAGGAGCTAATCGTGAGTAACTATAAGAGAGCTTGCCTCTAAGGAACTCTTTTGGTCTGAAGAGCAGACCTAAGGCCTAGGCTGGAGGCCTGAAGTAGCCATGTGGCAAGATAGTAGGCCAGGAGGCTGATGTATTCTGATTGTACAAGTTACAGTAATGGTGGAACCCCTTGCATGAGCTACTGATGTCTTTTGTGAACTTTTCTGTTCTTTAAAAAAAAAGCTGAGATCTACCATGTCCTTTAAAATATAGTTTTGGACTAGCACACTCATTGAAAATGTACCTAGTCTGACGACCCCAATCTTACAATATGTGTACATATATATATATATATATATATATATATATATATATATATATATATATATATAGATATATATCTATATATATAGATATATCTATATATATAGATATAGATATATCTATATATATATATATATATATCTATATATATATATATATCTATATATATATATATATATATATATATATATATATATATATATATATATATATATATATATATATATATATATATATATATACTTTTTAACCCAATCTAATTAAAAATTATAATAAAAAGTGTATAAATGCACTCAAACACTGAGATCCTTCCCTAAGGAGTTTTCGTTTCCCTGGGATCCCCCCACAATCTCTTTACATTCAACAATAACCAAAATACAGGAAGTGAAGCAGGCAACTCTAATGGGACTTGGAGGGGGTCTCTGTCTAAAAGAGTCCCTCTCAGTAGCTATTATAGTGTCTGATACAAAGAGTCCCCTCCAGGCCCCATTAGAGACTACAAAGGACTCTAATGGGACCTGGAGGAGGCCTCTTTCTACAGTGTACAGTGAACACCTTCATTCGCTCTGGTCCTCACGGGATCCACTCCTTGTGTCATGACTCTCACCCCTGCCCCAACCTCTCACAAAGTAGAAATAAAATTTCCACTGTGTAGCGCTCCTCTTACCTTAACTATGGGTATTGTAGCTGTGGCTGGCTCTCACATCCTCTGTGGCTGGCTCCTGTGGGTGGCTGGCACCCTGCTGTGGCTGGTTGGCTCCCTGCTGTGGGTGGGTGGCTTGCTAGCTCCCACATCCTCTGTGGCTGGCTTCTCTGGGTGGCTGTCTGGCTTCCTGCTGTGGGTTGGTGGGTGGGTGGCTGGCTCCCTGCTGTGAGTGGGTGGGTGTCTGGCTCCTGTGGGTGGCTGGCTGGCTAGCTCCCTGCTGTGGGTGACTGGCTCCCTGCTGTGGGTGGGTGGCTGGCTAGCTGGCATCCTGCTGTGGCTGGCTCCCTGCCTCTGGAATGGGTGGCTGGCTGGCTCCTGTGTCCTCTGTGGCTGGCTCCTGTGGGTGGCTGCCTGGCTGCTGTGGGTGGCTGACTGGCTTCCTGCTGTAGCTGGCTGGCACCCTGCTGTGGGTGGCTGGCTCCCTGCTGTGGGTGGCTGTCTGGCTCCCTGCTGTGGGTGGCTGGCTCCCTGTTGGGGGTGGCTGGCTCCCTGCTGTGGGTGGCTGGCTGGCTGCCTCCTGCATCCTCTGTGGCTGGCTCCTGTGGCTGGCTGGCTCCCTGCTGTGGGTGTCTAGCTCCCTGCTGTGGCTGGCTTGCTTCCTGCTGTGGGTGGTTGGTGTGGTACAGTGTACAGTGAGCACCTTCATTCGCTCTGGTCCTCACAGGACCCCCTCTCACAAAGTAGAAATAAAATTTCCACTGTGTAGTGCTCCTCTTACCTTAACTATGGGTATTGTAGCTGTGGCTGTCTCTCACGTCCTCTGTGGCTGGCTCCTGTGGGTGGCTGGCTCCCTGCTGTGGGTGGCTAGCTCCCTGCTGTTGGCTGGCTGGCACCCTGCTGTGCCTGGTTGGCTCCCTGATGTGGGTGGGTGGCTTGCTAGCTCCCACATCCTCTGTGGCTGGCTCCTGTGGGTGGCTAGCTGGCTTCCTGCTGTGGGTTGGTGGGTGGGTGGCTGGCTCCCTGCTGTGGGTGGGTGGGTGGCTGGCTCCTGTGGGTGGCTGGCTGGCTAGCTCCCTGCTGTGGGTGACTGGCTCCCTGCTGTGGGTGGTAGGCTTGTTAGCTGGCATCCTGCTGTGGCTGGCTCCCTGCTTCTGGAATGGGTGGCTGGCTGGCTCCTGTGTCCTCTGTGGCTGGCTCCTGTGGGTGGCTGCCTGGCTTCTGTGGGTGGCTTCCTGCTGTAGCTGGCTGGCACCCTGCTGTGGGTGGCTGGCTCCCTGCTGTGGGTGGCTGGCTCCCTGTTGTGTGTGGCTGGCTCCCTGCTGTGGGTGGCTGGCTGGCTACCTCATGCATCCTCTGTGGCTGGCTCCTGTGGGTGGCTGGCTCCCTGCTGTGGGTGTCTAGCTCCCTGCTGTGGCTGGCTTGCTTCCTGCTGTAGGTGGTTGGCTGGCTCCCTGCTGTGGGTGGGTGGCTGGCTGGCTGACTGGCACCCTACTGTGGCTGGCTGGCTCCCTGCTGTGGGTGGGTGTCTTGCTGGCTCCCACATCCTCTGGGGCTTGCTCCTGTGGGTGGCTGGCTGGCTTCCTGCTGTGGGTGGCTGGCTCCCTGCTGTTGGCTGGCTGGCTCCAGTGTTCTCTGTGGCTGGCTGGCTAGCTCCCCGCTGTAGGTGGCTGGGTCCCTGCTTCAGGTGGCTGGCTAGCTGGCATCCTGCTGTGGCTGGCTCCCTGCCTCTGGAATGGGTGGCTGGCTGGCTCCTGTGTCTTCTGTGGCTGGCTCCTATGGGTGGCTGCCTGGCTCCTGTGGGTGGCTGACTGGCTTCCTGCTGTAGCTGGCTGGCACCCTGCTGTGGGTGGCTGGCTCCCTGCTGTTGGTGGCTGTCTGGCTCCCTGCTGTGGGTGGCTGGCTCCCTGTTGTGGGTGGCTGGCTCCCTGCTGTGGGTGGCTGGCTGGCTGCCTCCTGCATCCTCTGTGGCTGGCTCCTGTGGCTGGCTGGCTCCCTGCTGTGGGTGTCTAGCTCCCTGCTGTGGCTGGCTTGCTTCCTGCTGTGGGTGGTTGGTGTGGTACAGTGTACAGTGAGCACCTTCATTCACTCTGGTCCTCACAGGACCCCCTCTCACAAAGTAGAAATAAAATTTCCACTGTGTAGTGCTCCTCTTACCTTAACTATGGGTATTGTAGCTGTGGCTGTCTCTCACGTCCTCTGTGGCTGGCTCCTGTGGGTGGCTGGCTCCCTGCTGTGGGTGGCTAGCTCCCTGCTGTTGGCTGGCTGGCACCCTGCTGTGCCTGGTTGGCTCCCTGCTGTGGGTGGGTGGCTTGCTAGCTCCCACATCCTCTGTGGCTGGCTCCTGTGGGTGGCTAGCTGGCTTCCTGCTGTGGGTTGGTGGGTGGGTGGCTGGCTCCCTGCTGTGGGTGGGTGGGTGGCTGGCTCCTGTGGGTGGCTGGCTGGCTAGCTCCCTACTGTGGGTGACTGGCTCCCTGCTGTGGGTGGTAGGCTTGCTAGCTGGCATCCTGCTGTGGCTGGCTCCCTGCTTCTGGAATGGGTGGCTGGCTGGCTCCTGTGTCCTCTGTGGCTGGCTCCTGTGCGTGGCTGCCTGGCTTCTGTGGGTGGCTGACTGGCTTCCTGCTGTAGCTGGCTGGCACCCTGCTGTGGGTGGCTGGCTCCCTGCTGTGGGTGGCTGGCTCCCTGTTGTGTGTGGCTGGCTCCCTGCTGTGGGTGGCTGGCTGGCTACCTCATGCATCCTCTGTGGCTGGCTCCTGTGGGTGTCTAGCTCCCTGCTGTGGCTGGCTTGCTTCCTGCTGTAGGTGGTTGGCTGGCTCCCTGCTGTGGGTGGGTGGCTGGCTGGCTGACTGGCACCCTACTGTGGCTGGCTGGCTCCCTGCTGTGGGTGGGTGTCTTGCTGGCTCCCACATCCTCTGGGGCTTGCTCCTGTGGGTGGCTGGCTGGCTTCCTGCTGTGGGTGGCTGGCTCCCTGCTGTTGGCTGGCTGGCTCCAGTGTTCTCTGTGGCTGGCTGGCTGGCTAGCTCCCTGCTGTAGGTGGCTGGGTCCCTGCTTCGGGTGGGTGGCTGGCTGGCATCCTGCTGTGGCTGGCTCCCTGCTGTGGGTGGCTGGCTGGTTGGCTCCCGTGTCCTCTGTGGCTGGCTCTTGTGGGTGGCTGGCTGGCTAGATCCCTGCTGTAGGTGGCTGGCTACCTGCTGTGGGTGGGTGGGTGGCTGGCTGGCATCCTGCTGTAGCTGGCTGGCTCCCTGCTGTGGGTGGGTGCCTGGCTGGCTCTCGTGTCCTCTGTGGCTGGCTCCTGTGGGTGGCTGCCTGGCTCCCTGCTGTAGCTGACTGGCACCCTGCTGTGGGTGGCTGGCTCCCTGCTGTGGGTGGCTGGCTGTCTCCCTGCTGTAGGTGGCTGGCTGGCTGGCTCCCTGCTGTGGGTGTCTGGTTCCCTCTGTGAGTGGCTGGCTCACTGCTGTGGGTGGGTGGCTGGCTGGTTCCTGTGTCCTCTTTGTCTGGCTCCTGTGGCTGGCTCCCTGCTGTGGGTGACTGGCTCCCTGTTGTGGGTGCCTGGCTCCCTGTTGTGGGTGCCTGGCTCCCTGCTGTGGGTGGGTGGTTGGCTGGCTTCCTGCTGTTGGTGGTTGGCTCCCTGCTGTGAGTAGCTGGCTCCTTGCTGTGGGTGACTGACTTCCTGCTGTGGGTGGGTGGCTGGCTGGCGGGTCCCAGCACGCACTATAGTCTCATCCTAGGAAGATGGCGGGCTGGTCCGGGTAGAAGAAGCCAGGACTCGGAAGGTATGCAGGCCCACTGCACGGAGGCGCATGGAGCAACATATGTACTGACGTCAACATCACAAAATGATGTTGCATGCATGTGCCATGCGCCTCCTCGCACTGGGCCTGCAAACGTTTTAAATACTGGCTTCTTCTACCCAGGCACCCCCAAGATGGGCCCGAAAAAGATGGTCACTGCAGCCGCAAGTTTTTTTTCCCCTGAGTTCAAGCAGGTGGCAGGCCCCCTTCCTAGGCCGGGCCCTCGGACAACGGCCGAAGTGCCCGACCAGTCAGTCCGCCCTTGGCTGTAAGCACTGCAAGGTGAATTTTTAAGTATGGCTGAAGCTTTAGCCAACTAACAGGGTCACTTTAAAATAAGCCCAAAACCGTTAATCCCTTCCTAACACTTAACCCCACAACCAAAAACCCAACCTTAACCATAATCCAAAAATGCTAAACTCCCCAATGCCTAATCTTAACATCAACCTAACATAACCATGACCAAACCCTAACACTAATATAACACCTTGCTCTTTTAACTTATCTTGACCTGTGGACTGTGGGCACTGATAACTTCTAATTACAGCAGGGCTGTATGTAATCCGCATTGATATCTATAATAAACAAAGCTCTCTTAATATTTTCAGACAAATGCAGGAGCTTTGCTACAATGACCTTTTACCTTTTACTTTCCTTTTTCTGTTTTTTGAACGCCATCATTATGATCCAGACAGCATAAATCTTTTACTGTTTATTTTTATACATTTTTCCCATACAGTGAAGACAAAGAATGGAAAAAAAATACAATATTTCTTTATCTTTTAGATGTTTGATAATAACTGAGTGGGGCCACATGAAATGGAAGAACACTGTTAACCCTGAAAACCAGAATTGCTGACATGCAGAACTACCAAGGTTTTAGCTTTTGATCTCAATTCAAGAGCCCACAGGGGAATCCATGAATTTTTGGTACTTGAACTACAAAAGCACTTGCGTTCCCTGCTGTGGGTGGCTGGCTCCCTGCTGTGGGTGGCTGTCTGGCTCCCTGCTGTGGGTGGCTGGCTTCCTGTTGTGGGTGGCTGGCTCCCTGCTGTGGGTGGCTGGCTGGCTGCCTCCTGCATCCTCTGTGGCTGACTCCTGTGGCTGGCTGGCTCCCTGCTGTGGGTGTCTAGCTCCCTGCTGTGGCTGGCTTGCTTCCTGCTGTGGGTGGTTGGTGTGGTACAGTGTACAGTGAGCACCTTCATTCACTCTGGTCCTCACAGGACCCCCTCTCACAAAGTAGAAATAAAATTTCCACTGTGTAGTGCTCCTCTTACCTTAAAGGGGTTGTAAAGGTAAAAATTTTTTCACCTTAATGCATTCTATGCATTAAGGTGAAAAAACTTTTGACAGTACCGCCGCCCCCAGCCCCCCCGTTTTACTTACCTGACCCCTCGAATCTTCGCTGCTCGTCCTCATTGCAGCTCAGCCTGGTCGCTGATTGGCTGCAGTGGATGGATTGAAAGCAGCGCAGCCATTAGCTCGCGCTGCTGTCAATCACATCCGATGACGTGGCGTGCCAGGGGGCGGGGCCGAGTGATACAGCGAGCGGCTATAGCCGCCGGCTGTATCACGGGAGCGCGCCCGCAAGCACTCACCACCGTGCGAGGGAGCTCGCATTAAGGTGGTAAATGCTTGCCGGGAGGAGCCGAAACAGCCGCCGAGGGACCCCAGAAGACCAGGTTCGGGGCCACTCTGTGCAGAACGAGCTGCACAGTGAAGGTCAGTATAACATGTTATTTTTTTTTTTTTTTAAATTACCTTTACAATCACTTTAACTATGGGTATTGTAGCTGTGGCTGTCTCTCACGTCCTCTGTGGCTGGCTCCTGTGGGTGGCTGGCTCCCTGCTGTGGGTGGCTAGCTCCCTGCTGTTGGCTGGCTGGCACCCTGCTGTGCCTGGTTGGCTCCCTGCTGTGGGTGGGTGGCTTGCTAGCTCCCACATCCTCTGTGGCTGGCTCCTGTGGGTGGCTAGCTGGCTTCCTGCTGTGGGTTGGTGGGTGGGTGGCTGGCTCCCTGCTGTGGGTGGGTGGGTGGGTGGCTGGCTCCTGTGGGTGGCTGGCTGGCTAGCTCCCTGCTGTGGGTGACTGGCTCCCTGCTGTGGGTGGTAGGCTTGCTAGCTGGCATCCTGCTGTGGCTGGCTCCCTGCTTCTGGAATGGGTGGCTGGCTGGCTCCTGTGTCCTCTGTGGCTGGCTCCTGTGGGTGGCTGCCTGGCTTCTGTGGGTGGCTGACTGGCTTCCTGCTCTAGCTGGCTGGCACCCTGCTGTGGGTGGCTGGCTCCCTGCTGTGGGTGGCTGGCTCCCTGTTGTGTGTGGCTGTCTCCCTGCTGTGGGTGGCTGGCTGGCTACCTCATGCATCCTCTGTGGCTGGCTCCTGTGGGTGGCTGGCTCCCTGCTGTGGGTGTCTAGCTCCCTGCTGTGGCTGGCTTGCTTCCTGCTGTAGGTGGTTGGCTGGCTCCCTGCTGTGGGTGGGTGGCTGGCTGGCTGACTGGAACCCTACTGTGGCTGGCTGGCTCCCTGCTGTGGGTGGGTGTCTTGCTGGCTCCCACATCCTCTGGGGCTTGCTCCTGTGGGTGGCTGGCTGGCTCCCTGCTGTTGGCTGGCTGGCTCCAGTGTTCTCTGTGGCTGGCTGGCTGGCTAGCTCCCTGCTGTAGGTGGCTGGGTCCCTGCTTCGGGTGGGTGGCTGGCTGGCATCCTGCTGTGGGTGGCTGGCTGTTTGGCTCCCGTGTCCTCTGTGGCTGGCTCTTGTGGGTGGCTGGCTGGCTAGATCCCTGCTGTAGGTGGCTGGCTCCCTGCTGTGGGTGGGTGGGTGGCTGGCTGGCATCCTGCTGTGGCTGGCTGGCTCCCTGCTGTGGGTGGGTGCCTGGCTGGCTCTCGTGTCCTCTGTGGCTGGCTCCTGTGGGTGGCTGCCTGGCTCCCTGCTGTTGCTGACTGGCACCCTGCTGTGGGTGGCTGGCTCCCTGCTGTGGGTGGCTGGCTGTCTCCCTGCTGTAGGTGGCTGGCTGGCTGGCTCCCTGCTGTGGGTGTCTGGTTCCCTCTGTGAGTGGCTGGCTCACTGCTGTGGGTGGGTGTCTGGCTGGTTCCTGCGTCCTCTTTGGCTGACTCCTGTGGCTGGCTGGCTCCCTGCTGTGGGTGACTGGCTCCCTGTTGTGGGTGCCTGGCTCCCTGTTGTGGGTGCCTGGCTCCCTGCTGTTGGTGCCTGGCTCCCTGCTGTGGGTGGGTGGTTGGCTGGCTTCCTGCTGTTAGTGGTTGGCTCCCTGCTGTGAGTAGCTGGCTCCTTGCTGTGGGTGACTGACTTCCTGCTGTGGGTGGGTGGCTGGCTGGCGGGTCCCAGCACGCACTATAGTCTCATCCTAGGAAGATGGCGGGCTGGTCCGGGTAGAAGAAGCCAGGACTCGGAAGGTATGCAGGCCCACTGCACGGAGGCGCATGGAGCAACATATGTACTGACGTCAACATCACAAAATGATGTTGCATGCATGTGCCACGCGCCTCCGCGCACTGGGCCTGCAAACATTTTAAATACTGGCTTCTTCTACCCAGGCACCCCCAAGATGGGCCCGAAAAAGATGGTCACTGCAGCCGCAAGTTTTTTTTCCCCTGAGTTCAAGCAGGTGGCAGGCCCCCTTCCTAGGCCGGGCCCTCGGACAACGGCCGAAGTGCCCGACCAGTCAGTCCGCCCTTGGCTGTAAGCACTGCAAGGTGAATTTTTAAGTATGGCTGAAGCTTTAGCCAACTAACAGGGTCACTTTAAAATAAGCCCAAAACCGTTAATCCCTTCCTAACACTTAACCCCACAACCAAAAACCCAACCTTAACCATAATCCAAAAATGCTAAACTCCCCAATGCCTAATCTTAACATCAACCTAACATAACCATGACCAAACCCTAACACTAATATAACACCTTGCTCTTTTAACTTATCTTGACCTGTGGGCTGTGGGCACTGATAACTTCTAATTACAGCAGGGCTGTATATAATCCGCATTGATATCTATAATTAACAAAGCTCTCTTAATATTTTCAGACAAATGCAGGAGCTTTGCTACAATGACCTTTTACCTTTTACGTTCCTTTTTCTGTTTTTTGAACACCATCATTATGATCCAGACAGCATAAATCTTTTACTGTTTATTTTTATACATTTTTCCCATACAGTGAAGACAAAGAATGGAAAAAAAATACAATATTTCTTTATCTTTTAGATGTTTGATAATAACTGAGTGGGGCCACATGAAATGGAAGAACACTGTTAACCCTGAAAACCAGAATTGCTGACATGCAGAACTACCAAGGTTTTAGCTTTTGATCTCAATTCAAGAGCCCACAGGGGAATCCATGAATTTTTGGTACTTGAACTACAAAAGCACTTGCGTTCCCTTGAAAAACCTCCTGCAACCATTTCTTCCATTGGATTTACCTAGAAGTATCCAAAGGGAAAGCAAGGAATTTTTTCATCCCTTTTCCATTGAAATGGTGGTCCCTTAATACAATTACAGTTCTGTCAATTCTGCTGTTACTGCATCTCTGAGAGAACGCAGGTGATAGAACCCTCCAATGATGTCAGTAAAACAGATAGGAGGAATCAGCCTAATGACAAGACAAGGGGTAGCTTTAACTTGAAATTTACCAAACAGATGCAGAGTAGGATTAACTATGAAAACAGGGCAAAAATTGCAAAAGGGTGTGCACACAGTTTAAAACAATGTTAAACCAATTAATAATCTGTACAAACAGAAGCCCATTAGAGCAAAGTCTCTCAAACTCAATAAGGACACTATGTGGCAGTACAGTTTTGTATCTACAGTATAGGACTCTGTAGCAACAGATACTAGAGCAGAACCCCTAATTACAGTACACAGTACAGTACATAAACAGCTACTTGCACTTAGTTTCTGCATTAGTGTCTCAGTGAAGTTCCGGGCAGTAATGGGTACACAGGTGAACAGCTGGAGGGATCTCAGGGCTGGCCCTACAGGCAAGAGGCTTGAGGAGTCCTAGAGCTGGTTCCATAGGCAGGGGCTTGAGATGCAGGGCCACCATACTTGAAGTGCAGTACTATGGTGCTCTCTTTAGTGGCTGGATCTTCCTTATAAGATGCATGCTACTGGGCTATTACTTGTCTGCCCGTATGTCAGGATTAATTAAGGAGAACCATAACCCTGGCTGCAGATCACATGCCACATTTGCCTCGTAAGGTGTGGTCTCTCTGAGCTGCAGTAGATAGGAAACAAGAAATATGATATTCACTGAGTGTTTACAGGAGCCCAGGGTATTGTTGGAAGGCATGGGATTGTGGGAAAAGGAGTCCAAAAAGGGGGCCTAAGCCTGCATCTGAGCATGGTGCGTAAAGGGGCATTCTGCTACATTAGCTCCTCTCCTTTTAACCCTCTGCTGATTGACTGCATATTAAGTTATATGCTTATTAAATATTCTCCCAATGCCAACTCATTACATGTTACCCATATGATCCTCTAGACCCATCCCTCCTTCTTATCTATGTCTTCCTAAACAGCAAGTCGTTCAGATCTTGTGACCTGATTTTGAAAGTTCGTTTTAGGGTGGCTTTATAATTCATATTATGAGTGAAGTTTTTTTAATACATGCTGGGGGTTTCTCTATGGAACTACACTGATCACCAATAGCACTATGACCACTGACAGGTAAAGTGAGAAACATTGATTATCTCATAACAATGACATGTGACAGTGGGTGGGATATATTAGGCAGCAATTGAACATATTGTCGCTAAACTTAATGCGCTGAAAGCAAAAGAAATGGGCAAGCATAAGGATTTGAGCAACTTTGACAAGGGTCCAATTGTAATTGCTAGATGATTGGGTCAGAGCATCTCCAAAACTGCAGCTTTTGTGGGATTTTCCCGGTCTCCAGTGATCAAGACCTACCAAAAGTGGTCATGGACAGCCAAGGATCACTGATGCACACAGGGAACGAAGGCTGGTCTGATCTAATAGAAGAGCTACTGTAGCTCAAATTGCTGAAAACGGTAATGCAGGTTCCGATAGCAAGGAATCAGTACACAGTGTGTTGAAGTTTGTTGCATATGGAGCTGCATAGCCACAGACGAGTCAGGGATGCGCATGCTGACCCTCGTCCACATCCAAAAGCATCTACGATGGGCACATAGGCATAAAAACTGGACCATGAAGCAATGGAAGAAGGTGGCCTGATCTGATGAACAAAATATATAGAGTGTTTGTGTGCTGCCAGCTAACCAAAATAACTATCTATTGGCTGCTGCTATCACAATATGCGTTCCCACATATAATATAGATTACTGATATACATTGAGGTGATTGCGCTGCCCAAAGTTGACTATTAACAATCCTCAATCAGTAAGGCACAGTTAACATCTACCGTGCCAGATATATAAAATTTTAGTGCAAAAATCTTATCAAGCCCAAATCAAGAGCAAAAAAGAAAAAGAAAAATCAAAAAAGTCCAAAAGAAATAATCCAGTATAGCTTCTTCACAGTAGAAAAACAATGCATAAGAAATTCCTAGATCCCCTCTGTGCTCCAGCAAAACATGCAATAGTAGTCCGCCACCAGGTTAAATGGACGCTCACCTTATTACAAGACCCACTAATGGGCCAACACAGCTTTTGAGAAAAATACTGTCTCGCATACCAGATGCTGGTCGTCCACTTAGATCCTCCTTATTAGCTGTTGGAATTTAACGTGAATTAATATTACATTTCTGGATTGTCTACATATATTTCCTGTTGCCAAGCTCAGCCAGGTAAACTCAGTTGGAATGAAACACATCAAAGCTTTGTAATCAGAACAATGGTTTGGCTCAGGCTCAAGCCCACCTGGTGTGACGTGTGTGATTACAGGCTTCAAAGTTCCTGGGTTCCAAGGAAGGAACTATAAGTAAACATAGTAAGCGAGCAGATATTATGAATAAGAATTTGATGCTGCTCTTGTTTTTCACTTCCAGAGTCCTGGTGAAACGAGATTGGAGAGGTCTCTGGAACATGGATGACAGATGTTCATCTGGTTGCCAGTTTGTCTGTGCCATACCACACCGCAAATTTGTTCTGATAAACATCAGGAGAGAAGGGACAAACGAAAAGATTCAGTTTAATACTTGGTTTTGCTTATGGACAATTTAGGGCTAATGCTGGATCTGAAGGACTGTGCCTATCAATAAGACTTGTGAAACATTTTTGCCGGAGTCTCTCCTGATGAATGCAAAGGTGCTATTAATACATGTGCGATGAGTTGGAGGTTGGGGAAGGAATATATACATCCAATCCGTAGAACCTGAAATGTAAAATATGTGGTTTTTTTTTTGTTGGAGGGAGGAATTGAAAGAAGAAAAGTTTTTTAATGTATGACATGTATTGACGTAACGGAAGTAATATGGTGCAGATACCCAGGAGACTGGCATTTATACATAATAAGGTGTCGGTTGGCCAGACTAGAGGTTGGCCAGGTGACACATCAATGGGGTGAAAATTTCCTTGTATGGGGGCATACACCTGGTTGATGTCTCACCGGAGAGGTTGAAACCCTGCACAGGTAATGCCAGTGAATACACACAGGAGCATGCTCCGTTAGATAAAGGGAACAAAACGCTGGCTACCAGGGTACAGTATGCCTTCACCACATGGCGCTGCAACATATCATAGTGGTTGATAGAAACCTATTACCCTATATGTGCTCAGTATACACTGAATCAAGTGCGATCATTGTACCAGTGACTTGCTCCCAGAGATGTGCGGACACAGAATGAGGTTCATGCAGGGGCGTATGTCTGAGGAGAAACCGGAAGAGGAGGGATGTATTCAGCACTATATTGGGGGAATAGGAGCTGGGATGGGTGTTTTAATGGAGTGGACATCGGTATCCTGAGGAACAAACTCTCAGCCATAACTTAAGCAGGGCTTTGGTACTCAGAGAGATTGGTGGCATCCTTAATAACATTCAACAAAGTCACATAAATACCCAGGGTAAAGTGGCTCCAGATTTTCTCAACCGTGTTGAGAGGTTGGTAGAGAGTGTGATGGTACAGGACAGGAATCTGTCATTGGCTCTGGCGTGCACGCAGCGGCAGGCGGAATGATCAACCAGCATTAAGCTGATTGTACAGTCTCTGTATGAGGGGCAGTGGCCTGATGAGTTAGCATGACCGCTCAGTAAGACTTTGCCAAAACACGTTGCTTACACTAATCCAAAGTGGTGGACGAATGCCTGGATGGGCTGTACTAGTTTGGATTGTGAAAGGTGTTATGCGGTATGATCCCATATACAGAAGTGCAGACTCGGTCTGTATATTTGGTGGCATCAATGGGCTTACTGACTGGGGATTCTATCTTGTTGCATTTGAGGCTAAGTGACCCACATGTGATCAGAGAATGGAACCTGGAGGCAGGTTGATACTAGCTAGCTGAGAAGCCACAGGTCTAAGGGAGCTGCCCCTAGTGGACAATATAGCATGCTTCCTGGAGAATGGGCAGACATTTGAAAGAATACCTCTCAGCAATGTCTATTGGATAAAAGGCAAATGGGGGTGGCTACGAGGGGGCGTGTATTTTTGAATGAAAGGGACACACAGGCTTTTGCTTTGTCTCGTTGTCGCTAAAAGCCTGCCATGAGGGTGTCCCTCTGCCATCTTGGGACTTTGATCTTACTGAGGGCTTGGGCCTAAATTCCATGTGGCCCAGACCCCTTTCCTTTTATCATCCAGAACCAGCAGATGAAACCATGTGTGATAAGTATCTTTGATATTTCATTGTTGAGATATGCTGTTTAGTATAGTGTGTTCTGATGGTAAGCTATGTAACACTGCAATTTCTTGTAATACCTTTATGTCAGTTTTTTCCTAATTCTGCTGTTTTAGTACATTCCTATTTTATTGGGAAATAAATGTAACTTGTTTACTAAGCAGAGGTGTTTGTTATATCATTGTGCTTATCAGACTCTTACAGATTAGTAATTATAGGGATTAGACAATTAATACATGTATGCAATAGTTATATAGGATATATTAGATTGTATATTATTGCACCAATTACTTCACTAGCATATCAGCTTCAATAGGAATAGCTCTACAAAGTGCGCAAAGAAAAAGGGGGGAGAGAACTCCAATAGTGTATTATCCCAGTTAATGGCACAGATTACACTAGCCCAAACTTAGGAATTCACACTCACATTTTATTATAGTCTCTTCCACAATTCTCCCTGGGAGAGAGTGGATTGCTGGGGGATGTAGTCTGCTAAGAGTTCAGCAATACTGTCATGGCTATGCAGAGGACTACAATTCCCACTATGTTCCTCTCACCGGCTCTGAAATATGATGCAATCTTATCTGAGCCCAGCATTATTTGGGCAGCACAATCACCTCAATGTATATCGCTGATCCAATGAATTACATTTTCTTTTACATTATATGGATGGCCGGGTGTGTGTGCTGGCAGAGGTAGTGTGATGCTTTGTCTAGTGGAGTCCATGCCTCCACTAAGGGCTGTTGGGGCAGTAAAAGGGGGACCTACTCAATATTAGGTGTTATGGCTGTTTGGTGTATGTCTTTGTTCTGTAGCCTTGACATTTGTTTTAGAAGAAAATAGCAAATTGTGTTGTGTTACCTTTCTTCCCCCACACTGGTCCATGAATACTCTATTATAAAAATGGCCATGAAAAGGCTTTCTTACATCAGACTTCATGGTAACCTCTTTGTGCATTAACCTTTATAAAACACAATGGAAAATGCATGCTGTAAAAGCAAAACATGCACCCTGGTTTTGCTCAAGGATGTCATGTGTAGTCAAGTGTTAGATTTGTTTTAGATTACTTCAGTGTGCCAAGGTCAAACAGTTAAGAGATTCATTTCCCCTGGATATTACAAGGTCTATATTTTAGTTTGACAGATTACATAATGCTTTTCAGATTCGGTAACATTTGTCTTCTAAGGAAATGAATGCAAAGGTTATATTTAGGCATACATAAAAAGTATACACTTTCCTTCACAAGTTATAAGTATCTGGGGTATGAATAGTCATTGTATATGCTGCCATAAGCAGCCAATCAAAGTTTTTAGTTACATCAAAGAAGGATAGGCACCACAATTATTTTCTAAGACTCTTTCAATAATGAGTCAATATAATTTTGAAATGCTAAAAAATATTTTCTGAGAAATTAGGATTGATTTACTAAAGTCAAATAGGCTGTTCACTTTACTAGGGATGTTGCATTTTTATGAACGGAGAAGGTGGATGAAAAGGACGGATATAGACGGCACTCTTGATGAGTGCATACGACAGATCCCTTGGCTCATATTCTGAAAGTATATTAATTTATTTTATTATATTTGTACAGAGAATGCATTAAGGTAAATAAACCTTAAAGTGGTTGTAAACCGCATTCACGAACTCTGACCCAGGCACATATATCTGTATTGCTGACTTATCTCTCTCCAAAGCTCTAAGTGTCATCTCTTTCTGTTTCTCTGTTCCTCTGTTTTTAGCAAAGTCACTTCTGACAAGTTCTCCAACACATCAGAAAAAACAGCTGAAAATTTGTGTCAGGGAGGGAGCTTAGCGGTAGATTAGCAGAAAGCTTATCTATTCAGACTGCAGCTCTGCATGTTCCTTCGTTCCTCCGCCTATGTGGAGGGGGGGGGGGTGTGCCTTTCCTCCAATCAGTTTTCACACAGTGTAAGCCCAGATTCCACACCCACTGTTGGAACAGGAAGAAAGATTAGTAATACGATCTGCACTTTCTAAAGAGTGTAGAAAGCTGAAGACAGAAGATATACAAGTAATACTTATGTAAGGAGATTTGTTTTATCTCAGTGTATCATCTGAGGCTGTTCACTTCACTGGGTATAGGAGAGGGTTTACATCCACTTTGAGGCTTTAGAACCACTATAATTCCCATTGTACTGGACATTGCCACTTCGCTTCCTGGGAGCTGTAATTCTGGAAAGAGGTAAATCTTATTTTGTCCATACGAAATCCATTCAATTCAGACCTGCTACCCTGGGGATTAGTGGAGAAC
Source organism: Lithobates clamitans (assembly GCA_037952925.1). Taxonomy (NCBI): domain Eukaryota; kingdom Metazoa; phylum Chordata; class Amphibia; order Anura; family Ranidae; genus Lithobates; species Lithobates clamitans. Next base: position 3,506,699 of record JBBGZY010001054.1, on the reverse strand, counting down.
CATGCTATGGTGGAATCTTTTAATGTGGAGACATACGATCTGGTAAGCAGTCTTTTCTGACGAAGGTGGTCTCTCACTCTGAGCTGCCGTTTTGATTATACAGCATTGGTTAAATCAAAGTGGAAGGATTTTTCTCCTTTGCATCATGCATGGACAGCACACTTGTTTGCACTATTTCTGAAAACTATCAATTTATGCACTATAGCACTTTGGTGAGTTTTTTTATTTCACTGGTGTATGAAATGTTTACAGTTTATGGCCCCTTTTACACGGGCTGTCCAATCAGGTCCGCCTGTCAGTTTTTCAGGCGGACCTGATCAGACCCTCCAGTCTCTTCTATGGAGCAGCATGTCCACTGAGACCCGCTACCATCCAATCCGATCCTGTCCGTCAAAAAAAGACGGATGGTGGTCCTATTCCCCATTCGTCTGATGGATCGGATAGCATTGGATGGAAACAGGCAGGCGGTCCATTTCCATCCAATTGCCATAAGAGGAGAGCAGGACTGTGTCCATGTCTGCTTTGCATAGCGGAGCGGACGTGGAGCTTTCATCTGCCTGCTCAGCAGGGATCAGCAGAGAGATCCTTCCGCTGAGCAAGCGGATTCCACTTAGCAGAGGCGCCCGTGTGAAAGTAGCCTTATAGATTTTGTAGTATGAATTTATTTGCACTTTAACACAGTATATTAGGTTGGTATACATTAATGAATATATGGGTGATATCATGGTATCTTGAGGTACTTATATATTAGTATATTGACTTTAAAGGACTTTTAAAGGGACAGCGCACCATTTTTTTGTTTTTCCAGTTTTTGCTTATTTTGTATTTGAAAATAGTGAGGGCAGCAGTCTCAATCTGTATTTAACACCAAGTGCTGTTTTTTCCTGAGTTTGAGGTCATGTAAAAAGATTAAAACCTCATGTCGTGCTGTCCATGTCCTGCGTTCCACTTGCCTTGCCTCATAACAGCAATGCCCTGCTTGACACTTTATAAATAAACAAACTGGAAACAAAGAAATATGACCTTTCATGCAGTTATAAGAAAACATTAGGTTAGAGTGTAGGAGAAACTGGGACATCAGGAGTAAAATATTCTTCTCCTGTACCTTGTTTAGTAAGCTATCAATTACCATAATCCTATGCAGTGAGAATCCAGAAAGACTTCTATGGATTTAGTTAACTGGATCCTTGACATTTGGGGGGGAAACCCGGTATAGCAGCCTGTGTAATTATGAACAGGCTTTGAGGACCTTATAATCGGGGCACCATAAACATTTTAATGTACAATAACATGAGGAGGTACTAAACTCACATCAAGAGTGATGCCATTGTAAGTGCAGATTGTTGATGTCCCAGCACAAGGCCATAGAATTGTTACATTACTAAAAGAGTGAAACAAAGCTTTTGAGCGGACTAAGATTGGACTATTAGGTGATGATGGACACTGTTATTGGTCATTCTTTAAATGGTTCTATGAAAGAAAAGCATTAAGTAAAATTTATGTTTTTTCCTCCATTTAGAAATGTTTTTGAAACACTATCCAAATGTCACAGATAAGCAACCATATGATATCCAAACATTATACTTACATAAATTATTGTGCCATAGATAATGTAGTGTTGGCTTGGTGAGTTCTTTGTGACCTATTTCAATAATAAACATGTCATGATCTGGGTAAGTGCCTCTCAGATGTGTAGGCAGCTGAGGATTCTCACTCTACAAGTAAATTAATGGAACATGATGGAGATGTCATGCTCAATATATAACGCACACTCTCACCAGACAGCTGAGTTCCGGACAGTCTAAGGCACACGTTTCTGTCCAGGAAAAGCAACCACACAGTATGTGATATTGGGCTTTCCAATGTATGCAAGAAGAATATACCAAAAATTGGATAAAGATTTTCTAGGACCTAAAACAAAGTGCAAAAGGTTAAATTGTCTATAAAACTAGATATTTTCAGCTACCATTTTGTATTTGTACTTATAATTTACAGTGAAGATGCTGTATTAATAGATCTGTCCTCTATAGATGCAATCAATAAAGTGGAACTACACTGCATCTGAGTACCACAAACCAAAAACCTAATTTAAAGTGGTTGTAGAGCCTAAACATTTTTTACCTTAATGCATTCCTTGCATTAAGGTAAAAAATGTTTGGGTGTCAGCATCCCCCCTCCTTTACTTTCCTGAGACCTCATTTGATCCAGCACAATGCACGTCTGCAGATCTTTTCTCCCCTCACTTTCGGGTCTTGCTGGCTTTGCTGGGGCACCAGGAGCCATTGGGAGGGAGCGGGGGGTGGGGCCAAGTCCCGCTGTCTGTATCAATGGACGCAGCAAAGTGGTTTCACCTGGGGGAACTGGCCAGAGAGGACAGGCCAGGAGCGCTAGAGGGGGACCCGAAAAGAGGAGGTTCCTGGCCGCTGTGTGCGATTTCATTGCACAGAGTAGGTAAGTATAGACACTAGGTTTTTTTTTTGCTTTTTTAAATGTACCTTTACAATCCATTTAATTCATCTGTATTATTCAAAGCAAACACATCAATCCATTCATGTCTCCATGCTTTATTATGCCGGGAAATCACTTTGAAAAAAAACCCCTAGCATTTCTGGCCATGGCCAGCTTGGGTAAGGGCAGATGATTCATGTAGTATTTACTTCCTGCAATTCATCTGCCCTTGGCTCAGGCATGCATGCAGGAGGGTGTGCTAAGTTTAGAACAACCTCTTCTCTGTTAAATGTTAATATATACTTTAAACATATAACCAGGCCTTGTAGACATCAGGGAAATATCTGCCCAACCTTATCCAAGTCTTATACATTAGCCATTTTATGTTGTCACCTCACATCTCTGAATGGAGATTAGTTAACTTACAATTTTGGTTTACAAGAATGTAAAGTCTGGGTGATCAGGAAAAAAAAAACAGTCCATTAGGTATGGCTAGGTCATGTTTACTCTTATAGGGCGTACACACGGTCGGACATTGATCGGACATTCCGACAACAAAATCCATGGATTTTTTCCGACGGATGTTGGCTCAAACTTGTCTTGCATACACACGGTCACACAAAGTTGTCGGAAAATCCGATCATTCTAAACGTGGTGACGTAAAACACGTACGTCGGGACTATAAACGGGGCAGTGGCCAATAGCTTTCATCTCTTTATTTATTCTGAGCATCCGTCGGATTTGTGTACACACGATTGGAATTTTGTTGTCGGAAAATTTTATCTCCTGCTCTCCAACTTTGTGTGTCGGAAAATCTGATGGAAAATGTCCGATGGAGCCCACACACGGTCGGAATTTCCGACAACACGCTCCGATCGGACATTTTCCATCGGAAAATCCGATCGTGTGTACGGGGCATTAATGTTCTGCCATTGCTTGGAAAGAATTAGTAGAAACATGGACTTTATAGGCACACGGGTATATTAGGTAAAAAAATGTAAAGTTTTTAATAGGATAAAGTTAAAACCATTGTATACAAACATATTAAAAAACATATAATTGAGTGACCTCAAGGACTCTCATACCACCTCTAATACATTTATATATACCAAATTGTAACAAGCACAAAGGTTTGAAGTACGTAGAGTGCTATAGATCCAATGGTTGTTTGGATACGTGGAGAGGTTGAGTCGCGTTCAGAGGTCGCTCAGAGAATCGCTCTACATGTTACGCGCATTGGTGCGCTTCTTCAGGAGCTTGCGTATCATAGGCTAAGTGCGGGTGTGTAATCAAAACCAAGTATGGCTAATAAGTGTCACCACCAGAGGGAGGTAATAGACACACAACAGTAGATCTTATCTACTTATCTACTTATCTACACCGACGGAATGAGTAAACTGACGTAAATATAAATTGTTGTAACAATAACTAGCGAGGTCCAATGGTAGAAAAAAGAGTGTTTTACTGAAATTGACAATCACCTTTAAGGCCAAAAGCTGCGGTGAATGATAGAAGAAGAGCAACCGCCGTGTGTGGTCAAGTGAAGGTATAATAGCCTAGTCAGGCTATTATACCTTCACTTGACCACACAGCGGTTGCAACTTTTTACCTAATATATACGTGTGCCTATAAAGTCCATTTTCTGCTCTAATTCTTTCCAAACTATATCGGGACGTTGGCACACTGCTACTTGTGTATCCACAGTATCACCCTGTGATGATACACGTAGTTCTGCCATAGTTGTCATCACAACACTTTAGGGCAGTCAGAGCTCTACTGCTTTTTGCAGTGCTGTAAATCTTTACAGTTGAGGAGAGTGGAAGGATGACCTGATTATTGTGCTGCTACTCTTGGGTTGTCCATTACAAACAACAGAAAGTTTCCCAGCACACGTACCAGGTAGCCTACGAAAACAAAAAAATAAATGAGCCCTGTCCAACAGTTCATGTTAAAGACATGTGTTTAGTTGCACACATTTGCAAATATATGTGAAAGCCACAGTGCCTCATCAAGGCTCCTCTGTATATATTATGTGGTCATAACTCGTTTTTAGAGTCTCCAAGTTGGAGCATATATAGCAGTGGATAAGTTAAAGTGATTGTTACCTTTCAAAAATTGTCACTGGCAGCCCCTCTATTTTATCTAGGCATAACACACTCTGAATATGTTTTTTTAAACAAAGCTTCTAAATACCTTCTTTCAGCTATATTCAGGCTGGCCACGTGACTCCCAGATGCTCTGCTACTCCGATCCAGGGCTACAGCGGGAGGGGCCGAGATCTCCCTTTGACGTCAGCTGGGGAGGTCACTTGGCCACTTGGCCCCTCCCGCTGTAGCCCTTGATCAGAGTAGCAGAGCGGCCGAGAGTCACGTGACTGGCCTGAATATAGCTGAAAAAAGGCATTTAGGGGCTTTGTTTAAAAAAAAAACACTTACAGAGTGCATAATGCCTGGATAAAATAGGGGGGCAGTGACAATTATTAAGCTTTTTTAACTACTAATAGCAGCACGGAGGGGGAGAGACAGAGACACGGAGCTGACAGGCAGGGAGGGAGGGGGTGAGGGGGACAGAAGAGAGCTGCGGGTGACAGAGGCACATAAACTGACCATGGTAATCAGGGCTCAGCAGCAATGATTTTCGTGGTAAGTACACAAAGGGGGACACAGGAACTGGCCGGATCAGGCAGGTTTTTTGCATCTTAGAAGCAGGCAGGTTAGACAGCACAAGCACTGGCGCTGTTTAACCTGCTATAAGGGAACAGGAGCTCACTTTTTTTTTTAAGGTTACAAAAACTTCTGGGTTGGCCTGGAAGGAGCCCTCTCCTCCTTAAAGGCGCAGGAACACACTGGACATCCAGCAAAAGCACAATGGCAGCTGAAAGCATCGAATGTGTCCCTAGGATTCTGTTGCCCAACCTTAAGCCGGTCATACATAGTAACTAAGAATTTTCGTTCAAATGTCGCATCATTAGTGGGCCGCAACAATGGACAATTTTCGTGCTTTCATTGAATTTGAGTGATAGGGCATGTTGGAAATTTTTTGAAAATCTAACAATTTTCTAATCAATGATATGAGAATCGTGAGAGAAATATAATTGAAAAAGAAATGTGCATGAGCATAAGAAAAAAAAAATTTGCAGACAGAAAAGAAGATTCCCAGCCATAAAAATTATTTTCTGTAGCAACATGAGGTGAAATTGAAAGCTTGGTTGGTCAAATTGTGAAATTAATGGTGGCACCATTGGATCACAAAATGCACAAAATTTCTGATTTTCAAAAAAAAATTTATTTAGAATTTGACCCATGTATGGCCTGCATTAGACTGAGTCCTGGACCAAGATACATGGCTTAATTGAAGTGTAGACTGCAAGGTCTAGTACCTGGATTTGTCATCTGGCAAGAACACCTGGATCACAAGACTAGATGAATAGAATGGCAATTTATTTGGCAGATAAGTAGTTAACATGCAGTATACTATATGTATTTCAACTGTGTTTCTATCTGTATGACTAGTAGTATGATGAGTTCAGCTTTCACTTTTATTCATCCAGTCCTGTCTATGCATAAAATGTAAACATCATTTTTTTCTTTACAAAGGTGGCTGGGGCCCATCTAAATATTCTTTGGCCTTAGGCCCTCTTGTATCTTTCAGTGACTCTGAGTATGAGAACAGTGGGGTTGAGAGTTCCTGTATCTGTTCCAGTCTCAGTAATACCTACAGTATGTCCTAGCTCTCTGTTAAGAGCAGAGAAGAAATACACAACAACTTAGAGATTGACCCATGAGCTGAAGCATATTATGTAAGAGACAAATGGGATATAGTAATAGGTTCTGGACATCATTCAAACTGGCGAACAAGAGGTAGAGCAGGGAACCATAGAGGGCAGCAATGGAGCATAGAGAGGGTCAGTAGTACTTTGACATCTTTTTAAGGTGGGAAGGAGAGCATTAAAAAAAAAATAAGTGTATATTTGCTGTATGTGTAAATTAAAAAAAAAAGGCAGATTGATGAATTCTAAAAAATGTTAAAAGTTAGAAGGCAATTATTCATTCCTACTGACTTTGTTAAAAACAATATTTTATTTTACTGCGCAGATTGTAACTTGTTTTTCACTTTGTGGAAAACTGTCATCCAAGCAATGTCAGAGTTGGCTGAAGGTTTTGGCTTTCTTGAAGGGAAAAAAGAGACTGTATTTGTCTGCTTCTGTTTTTTGGCATTTCTTCAGAAATTCATCTAAATAAAGGAACATAAAAATTATAGTAAAAAACAGTAGAATTTAAATTTGAAGAGACAGTTTTGTATTAGCAATTATATGATAATGTAAAAGAATTTGCTCATATAATTGATTTTAAATGCATCTAGATATTCAGTATAGTATTTAGAGTGAGGGTCACAGTGCTGAAAACGATGGCCCTCTAACTATTAGACATGTGCACACTGAAATATTTCGTTTCAGAATTTCATTTTTGTCCGAAAAATAAATTTATTTAGTTACTCCCGAAATTCGTTTTTATTTATCTCGTTTCGTTAAAAAATGCATTCTTTCGAAAATCCGAAATAATTAAGGTTGAATCTGTCATTGAAGGGTTATGGTGTCTGTCGAATGTTCAAAGAAGATTCGACGGAGCAGCTAAACTGTACGACGCCGCAACCGTACATTTCCGGTCGAATGTTCCGCCTACAAGCTATAGTAGAATTCTAATGTTGCATGACACTAGTATGACACTTCACGTCGAATCTTTTCTCTCTATGTCAAATAATCTTGGACTAATAGAGTTAGGTTAGGCACATTCAACCTTTTTTTGCTATTGTCTCTATAATGTCAAATCTTTTCTCTCTATGTCAAATCTTTTCACTCTATGTAGAATCATCCTGGACTAATAGAGCTAAGGTTAGGCACATTCAACAACAGGTTCGATGGACACAGAACACTATTATTAGCGTTATGTCGAATCTCCTATCTATATCGAACTGTTGCCGCAACGAAAACGAAAATAAAGCATTTGTTTATGTCGGATCTTTCGGTTTTCGGATTATGCACGTTCGTTATCGTTTGTCAAAACGATAACGAAAATACCTGAAATTCGGACGAAAATGCATTCGGACGAAAACGAATGCACATGTCTACTAACTATAGTCCCATTATTTTAATTTGTTTGTCCTCTTTAATTCTAATAGGGCATACACACGGTCGGACTTTGTTCGGACATTCCGACAACAAAATCCTAGGATTTTTTCCGACGGATGTTGGCTCAAACTTGTTTTGTCTACACACGGTCGCACAAAGTTGTCGGAAAATCCGATCGTTCTAAACGCGGTGACGTAAAACACGTACATCGGGACTATAAACGGGGCAGTGGCCAATAGCTTTCATCTCTTTATTTATTCTGAGCATGCGTGGTACTTTGTCCGTCGTATTTGTGTACACACGATCGGAATTTCCGACAACGGATTTTGTTGTCGGAAAATTTTATCTCCTGCTCTCCAACTTTGTGTGTCGGAAAATCCGATGGAAAATGTCCGATGGAGCCCACACACGGTCGGAATTTCCGACAACACGCTCCGATCGGACATTTTCCATCGGAAAATCCGACCGTGTGTACGGGGCTTAAGTGTATCCCAATACACTGAATCACTCGACAGTCTGTTATGCTTTTTTTTTATTTATTTTTTTGTGAGAGCTTTGCATCTGCCTTACCTAGTCTTAGTCTATCACATGCTGGGTACATTAAAGTGAGATTAAAGGGTTTTTTTAATTTTTTTTTTAAATAACAAACTTGTTATACTTACCTACTCTGTGCAATGGTCTTGCACAGAGCAGTCCTCCTGATCCTCCGCTTCTCGGGTCCCCTGCTGCCTCTTCAGTCCCATCCCACCTGCCTAGTGGCTTCATAGCAAGCAGCTTGCTACAGGGGCACCCGAGCAGACTCGCACCCAAGTTGCTGCCCATGTCCGTTCACAATTGGAGCATGGTTTGGCCTTGCCCAAGGTGAGTTTTGGGGGGGAGGGCTGGGGGCACTGCTGCACACAAAAGGTTTTTTACCTTCTTGCATAGAATGCATGAAGGCAAAAAACCTTGAGCCTTTACAACCACTTTAAGAAGAATCTCACCATCCGTATTTATGAAATCATTTTAGTTTCTAGATATATCACTAAAGTTGCGACTTTGCTCCACTAAACAGAGGCTTTAAGACCCAATGGCTATGAAAGCAGAGCCAGGCTACTATTGTGGATGCTTTTTTTAACAGATTCCCACTAAAAGATATAACAGTGCAGGTAATTTAAACAATTGGAATCCATTTGAATCTAACATAAACAAAAAAGTGTGTATAGATACTTTTTCCCAGCAGTCTGTCATCCATGTACATCATAGGCCCTCTTCCTCCTCTTCTTTTTCAGGGCATTTGGGAAGGGCTTTGAATGTTGCAGAGAAAAGTACCACCTAATGTCCTGGGGCTGCTCTTTGCAGAATTCTCCTGTTTGGCTAGGCTTGATGTGCACCTCAAGGTCCAGTCCTTGAAAGTCTGGGCTGATAGAAAGTGAATTGGACTATGCTGAGCATTATATAAAGTGGCTGTAAACCTCAGACATGAAATATGAACAAAGGATATCCCTTTATAGTGTGTGCTTGTCTAAGCCCAGAGCACTAAGTGCCATTTCTGTCTGCTACCTCATCCCTCTGTAATCAGTACGAGTCCCTTCTGATGAGTTTTCCTCACACCAAGAGAAAAATGGTGACAGAAGAGGGCACAGCCTGTGATTGACAGCGCTATACCTGTGTTCTTTGTGAAGGTATGTGTCCCTTCCCTTCAATCAGCTTTCAGAGCTCTTGTACAGTGTGTATCTGCAGCTCCATGCCCCCTGTTTTTAGAGCTGAGATATACTATGTACATTTTGGACTTTTAAGGCATGTGGGGGTAAGATAGCTCCAGATAAAGAGGTACAACTTATGTAGGAGGATTTGTTTAATCTCTGTGTATCACTTAAGGCCAGTCACTTAACTAGGTATATGTGAGGGTATACAACTACTTTAACCTGGAAGGAACAGATCTGGATTGCAAAGTGGTGAGGGGGTCAGGGGTCAGAACTGGAGATAGTATAAGTACTGTAGTGAGAGATGATTTTTTTTTTTTTTTATCTTAACTACTGAAGGGCATTGCTTTTTTCAGAAAAATCTGTTTTTGTGTTTAATAAAATTAGTCATATTTTGTATTTTTCTGTTTCAATAGTTTTTATTCGGTTTTAACAAGTGGTTAACATGCAAAAGTTCCTCCAACACAGGGGCAAAAATAAGGCGATGCATAAGCAGAAAATATGAAAGCTAACACAACAGCAGTAAATAGAAGTGTTAGTGAAACCATAAGGACCAAGGAGTCCCGAAGAGGTTCCTCAAAACTACGAGGCATCCCCTGGACCCACCAATATCCAAATGTGATGCAATATACAGCCTAGACTGAACCGAAAAGGATAAAAGGAGCGTAAACCAGAAGAAAGTTAGGTGGAAAGGTGAGGCTAGAGGAAAGGAGCTTGCTCACCTACTGAGTAGGGAGCTAGAGAAGGGATAGGGGAGTCTAGGGCAGAGAGGGAGGCTAGAACATATTTTGTATTTTTGCACTGAATAAAATAAAATGGGTTATATCTTCTGCCAGTTTTTTATTGGTGTGATTCCATTGTGTACATTTTTCTCAGTTCCCAACCCCATGATAACATGAAGTAGGGCAGAAAGACAAAAACAGTAATAAAAATGCAGATGTTTCAGATCCAATCCCTTCTACTAAAAATAAACAGGAATAAATCTTTTATTTTTGGACTCATTTTGAGAGAGATGATATGTAAGCCCTTTTTTTTTAAGAAAGCATAAGGTACAAACACTACTTTATTATATTACTGATACAGAGACAAGATAAATAAAAATAAAGTATTTTGGATAAGAATCTCCTGAAGAAAAAAAAGACCACACCTGAAGAGTTTTGCAGACATTCAGGCAGACACACGGAATATGGGATGTCTATCATCATCTTGTTAAATTCTCAGTTCTTGGAAAAAAAAAATCTAACACAGCTTAGCTTTGCATAGTGATGTTTACCAAGGTTACCCAAATGAGCTTCAAAAGCTACACTGTGTTAGAGGTACTGAGTTTCTATCGTCTATGTACTGTATACAGCAGTGTAAATATCACTCAACTCAGCAAATGAACTTCAATCACAATTGAAAGTTAAGCTTTAAAACCCTACAGGGAGCACAGTCCACCTGACAAGGGTTTCTGGTTTTCATTTAGCTATGGATGTTGAGTATTAGGCTTACAAAAAAATTATCATTTGTACTGCCACATAAAAGAAAAACATAAAATCTCCAATTCGCTCCTTCTAAGTACTAAGGCAAAATTTTCTTTAAAAAAATACTGTTTTTTAAATTGAAGGGGTGTGTTTTTCGAGAAGGTATGTAAGAGTGGGCTTGCGAATGGGTAGAATTGGGTGCCAAGAATCCCTGCCACTCTTCCTCTCCTGCTAGAAAAGCAACCCTCCTATTTGAGGCTTTAACCCTCCGCTGTCTTGTGCCTACTCCATGCTGGAGACCTCCTCCCAACATTACCGGCCGTTATATCCCCAAAAGATGGAATGTCCACACAAAGATAGGGTTGCTGCACTTTACAGTTGGAACTTGGAAGATTCACACAAACAGTCACATTACATTAACATACTATGTGGGGTCACTCTATTGACAGTCTATTGTTAATCACATTTAGTGGACAGTCCACAGTAGTCATATGTGAAAGAATCATGCAGCTCCTTTGGTAAGCCATCTTTCCTTTAACAGTCTCCCTCCCCCCAGGGTCATTATGACTTGCTGAGATGGGATCTCTGCAGTCACCTTCTCCATGGGTACGCCTCTCCCGGGACCCTCCAGAGGGATAGCCTCACTCCAGCATACTCTTGGCCTGGCCTAAAAGGCCTCTCGCAACCCACACTAGCCCCCACCTCTATAAGGGTCAGGAAGCCCACAGTCAGCTCTTCTGGGTGCAGGTTTACCACTCCCTGGCCTCCAGCCCTGTCCAGGATATCCACTTGCTGGCTACAATTGCCTAGTAGTGGGGTCTCTGGCTCCCATGCCCTAACTGCCCTAGGGCTCCTCCCAAACAGGACTATACTGTACATGGGCACTGACACACTCATGACATCACTACAGGAGGGCTCTAACTAAAACGGACTTTGCACCCGATTACACTGCTTTCTCTTACCAGACACTACACTGAAACAGCTGGTGGCAGACTAGCTAGCTGTAAGTGCTTACAGGCTTATTTAGGGTAGTGTAGTTCATTTAAATTCTTTGTATTTCTATTTTCCATTTTTGTGCATTTGATGATATATGATGATGTGAATGCAGCAGCATGTCCCAACACTGTGCACACCAACCCAGTCGCACCCATCCACATCAAAGTCCTGGATTTTCCTTTTGCCAATGCTACTAATAAAGGATAAAATATACCAGAAGGCCTTCATAATGTTATTTGCCAGTGCCTTAACATATTTTTTATGGAAGTAGAGTCAATGCTTTTGAAACCCTCCCCTATACATACCATATCTTGTGCTGACAAGCCTGAAACAGCTGTCCGCAAATTGTGTAAATGGTTATACAGTTTAGACTGCATCTGTGCTATAAATGGGGTGTAACAAAACTATTTGTTTAGTTCTATCCGTATAGTTATACAAGAAATATGCTATTTATTTTTTATAAGTGATATAATTCCCAACTCCGGGTACATTTTGTTACAAAATTAAAATTTAGTATGAAAAAACATGTAATGTAAAATAAAAATCTTACCTTCAATCCAGGGTCTGGTATAGATGTTAATCGGGAACCCCACACTTAAAACACAGCATAGGGTCAGGCCAGGAACAAATGCTGGTCTCCCCTCCTGAACCATACCAACCCCCCACAACCACTGGGCCGGACTTGTGGGAAAGAGGCCCTTGTCCTTATCAACATCCCCCCTCTTCCCCCCTGTATGCAAACTAAAGGTCCGGCATGATTTTTTGGTGTGACCTCAATTTTTTTTTAGTTTTTGATTCCCCCAGGGGCTTGGTATGGGGTGACCACACATCGTTTTTTTTTAATTTAAACTATCAAAAGTCAATTTGTTTACATTGCCAGGGACTGCTGGCAGGTAATAGAATGAGGCCAGATTAGATCAGTGGTTGCTAAGGATGTTGGTTATGACTAAGGCCCTGTTGGGCAGAAACACGTCAACTTGTCTTTGAGCTTTTATCCCTGTGAATGTATTATTAGAAGGAAGATTTTACTGCAGCTTTCCGGAGTGCTGATCAATTTGTATGGACTCTAGCTTCAGCAGTTGTGCGGCTGTGATCTGGCACCCGTTTGACCTGATATCAGCTTTCAGGTTGTAGCACCACCCCTCTCTTTCTTGTCTTGTTGCTAAGGATGTGGTTTATGATGGCACTCGTCACTTTCCTAACAATCCTAACAGAGGAAGAAGGAAGTTGTTATACAGTGTATAGCAGCAGGAGAAAAAAAACCCCAACTATATATGAAGTTTGGCTCGTACTAAACAGGCTGGTTGACACATGTTAAAAAATATTATCTATACTTTCTGTCCACTAGATTCTCTCAACTGGCCCAGTGGCATATTGTACCCACAAGAGTGTCATGGATTCAATTTGAAACATGTTTAGTACATCCACATTATCTCCCAGGCCATTTGTGGTATTCATCTACTGTATATCATATCAAGCATTGGCCACATAATAATATGTAATAATATTATGCTTGTCTCGCACTCCCTCGCCTCTGGTAAATTATAAAATTACATTTGGTTTGGCTTCCCCATCCTCCCCATTGACCTACTTTTTGGGTGACCCTTCATTCCCACGGCTTTTCCACTGTATCAATAATTCTCTTGGTGAAAGGCTAATCATTTGGTCAAATTAGACGCATTGCAAGATGGGTCGATATTCATCTTATTTGCAAAACTCAAACATTTGATGACCATCCCCCATCATGAACATCTATGACACCTTCAAATGAATAATTTTTATGTATCTAGTTACGCCCTTACCCCTACCCCTCCTAAAACATTTTATGAGCAGATCTGTAGTTCCACCCCTAGAGGAAAGGGCCTAATTTCTGACATTTAAAGCTTCATGGTTGGCACTATATGTCCTCAGTCCCTTTCTTATACATGCAGATCGGAAGAGGATTATACTTTAAAATGTACTCCTCAAGATTGGGATATAATGATAGACAATCTCTGGGCCTGTACACGATCCCTCACTGTAATGCCACGTACACATGATCGGACATTCCGACAACAAAATCCTGCATTTATACGGATGTTGGCTCAAACTTGTCTTGCATACACACAGTCGCACCAATGTTGTCGGAAATTCCGAACCCCAAGAACGCGGTGACGTACAACATGTACGATGATGTAGTCTGAAGAAATAGGGGATTGGCGCTGTTCACTGATAGAGTATGATAATAAATAAATCAATAAACTATACAAACTCCTAACAAAAGGAAAACATAACACCTCAATGCTGAGTGGGTAAAACGTGTAACACAATATAAATAATTGTTAGGAAATGAATATATGTGCTGAAAATGGTCAGAGGCTGTGCAGAATACCTAAGGTAGTTTTCACAAAATAAAATTGATAAATAAAACACCAAGCATTATTATTTATTTTGTGAAAACTACCTTAGGTATTCTGCACAGCCTCTGATCATTTTCAGCACATATATTCATTTCCTAACAATTATTTATATTGTGTTACACGTTTTACCCACTCAGCATTGAGGTGTTATGTTTTCCTTTTGTTAGGAGTTTGTATAGTTTATTGATTTATTTATTATCATACTCTATCAGTGAACAGCGCCAATCCCCTATTTCTTCAGACTACACAATTATTGGATCGCACCTAGGTGCTTTCTCTTTTAGGGGGGCTGCAGTTCGGTCATAAGCCCGTCCTAAGCGCGGAACACCATTATATACAACATGTACGATGAGCCGAGAAAAATGAAGTACAATAGCCAATGCGGCTCTTCTGCTTGATTCCGAGCATGCGTAGAATTTTGTGCGTTGGAGTTGTGTACACACGATCGGAATTTCTGACAACAGATATTGGTGTCCGAAAATTTGAGAACCATCCGACAACAAATGTCCGATGGAGCCTACACACAGTCGGGATTTTCGACAACAAGCTCACATCGAACATTTGTTGTCGGAAATTCCGACCGTGTGTACGCGGAATTAGGGAGATGGCAATCCAGCTCCTAACCAGATGGTATTATACCCTGGTTTGTATCCATGCCATTTTCCCTAACTCCTCACCTTTATGTTTTCAGGGTTGCCCAGCCCGAGGAACATTATATCATATGTTTTAGTCCGTTCCTGCTATTTACATTTAGTGCAGTCAGTGCGTCCTGCTCACAGTGTTCAGCTAGATCTGTTCCTGCTATTTACATTTAGTGCAGTCAGTGCGTCCTGCTCACAGTGTTCAGCTAGATCCGTTCCTGCTATTTACATTTAGTGCAGTGCGTCCTGCTCACAGTGTTCAGCTAGATCTGTTCCTGCTATTTACATTTAGTGCAGTGCGTCCTGCTCACAGTGTTCAGCTAGATCTGTTCCTGCTATTTACATTTAGTGCAGTGCGTCCTGCTCACAGTGTTCAGCTAGATCCGTTCCTGCTATTTACATTTAGTGCAGTGCGTCCTGCTCACAGTGTTCAGCTAGATCTGTTCCTGCTATTTACATTTAGTGCAGTGCGTCCTGCTCACAGTGTTCAGCTAGATCCGTTCCTGCTATTTACATTTAGTGCAGTCAGTGCGTCCTGCTCACAGTGTTCAGCTAGATCCGTTCCTGCTATTTACATTTAGTGCAGTCAGTGCGTCCTGCTCACAGTGTTCAGCTAGATCCGTTCCTGCTATTTACATTTAGTGCAGTGCGTCCTGCTCACAGTGTTCAGCTAGATCTGTTCCTGCTATTTACATTTAGTGCAGTGCGTCCTGCTCACAGTGTTCAGCTAGATCTGTTCCTGCTATTTACATTTAGTGCAGTGCGTCCTGCTCACAGTGTTCAGCTAGATCCGTTCCTGCTATTTACATTTAGTGCAGTGTGTCCTGCTCACAGTGTTCAGCTAGATCTATCCCAGCTTAGTGCAGCTACAGGCCATTAGTATGTCTGGAAGGCCAAGAAGGAGAGGCAGACAGTCACAAGCCAATAAGAGAGGGCAAGCAGGCTCTGTGTCTAGTGCTGGTCGTGGAGACGGTGCATCCTCATCAGCCCGTGGCCATGGGACACGCTTGGCCTTTTTTTCGGCAGCTGGCCGTGTTGAGCCGCAACATGCAGAAAACTTGGTCGAGTGGATGACCAAGCCGTCCTCATCCTCCTCATCCTCTCTCACCCATGCCCAGGGTGCTTTGTCTGGCAAAGCAGCGGCCTCTTCCCTCAGCTCAATGTCATCAGTGACTCCTTCCCTAGCTCCACCATGTCCTCCTGAGGATTCCCTCGAACTGTTTGACCACAGTGTTGGGTACATGCTCCAGGAGGATGCCCAGCGTTTGGAAGGCTCTGATGATGATACTGAGCTCGATGAAGGCAGTAACATGAGCACGGACAGAGGGGGTGCCCAAGAAGGACAGCAATCTGGCAGTCATGCTCCCCCTGCTGCAGCATACTGCCAGGTTTGCTCCAGTGATGAGGAGGGAGGGGATGATGAGGTCACTGACTCAACGTGGGTGCCTGATAGGAGAGAGGAGGAGGAGGAGGAGGAGGAGGCGGCACATCACCAACGAGGCAGGATGCCCTCCAGGGGCCAGCCTAAGGGCAGCACATTGACTGCATCACACCCCAAAGCTCCACATGTGCAGGGCGCTGCAGTCTCTGCGCGTTATTCAAAAAGTTCTTTGGTGTGGGCCTTTTTTGAGACGAGTGCATCAGATCGCACCGCTGCTATTTGCAACATATGTCTCAAGCGTATCTCGCGTGGCCAAAACATCTCCCGCTTGGGTACCACATGCTTGACCAGACATATGTTGACCTGCCATGCAGTTCGTTGGCAAGCATATCTAAAAGACCCCCACCAAAGAACAAAGAGGATCTCTCCTTGCTCCTCATCAGCTGAGATTTCCAACCCCACTAGACCTTCAGTCCTCTCTGAGACCTGCAGTGAGAGGAATGAAGGTGTAGAATTAGGTGTGTCACAGCCAAGTACTTGTGGGCAATCTGCTTTTGGTACACCGACGTCAGATTGTACCAGGCAAATTTCCCTGCCCCAGCTGCTGCACCGCCGAAAGAAGTTCGCTCCCAGCCATCCACATGCCCAGCGGTTGAATGCTAGCTTGGCAAAATTGCTAGCACTTCAACTGCTGCCTTTTCAGTTGGTAGACTCTGCCCCCTTCCGTGAGTTTGTGGAATGTGCGGTTCCTCAGTGGCAGGTACCCAAACGCCACTTTTTCTCACGGAAGGCGATTCCGGCTCTCTACCGGCATGTGGAAGGCAAAGTCCATGCCTCGCTGGACAGGGCGGTCAGCGGTAAGGTGCATATTACCGCTGACTCATGGTCCAGCAGGCATGGACAGGGACGTTACTTAAGTTTCACGGCGCATTGGGTGACTCTGCTGGCAGCTGGAAAGGATGCAGGACAAGGTGCAGTAGTGTTGGAGGTTGTTCCGCCACCACGCCTCCAAAATGCTGATTGTGACACACCTCTCTCCTCCACCCCCTCCTCTTCTTCTTCCTCCATGGCCTCTTCCTCGGAACCAGCGGTGCTCCGTAGGCGTTCAAGGGGCTACGCAAGTACGCAGGCCAAAAGATGCCATGCGGTGCTTGAGCTGGTGTGCTTGGGGGACAGGAGCCACACTGGGGCAGAGGTTCTGTCAGCTCTGCAGGGGCAGGTTCAGAGGTGGTTGACGCCACGCCAACTTAAGGCAGGAATGGTGGTTTGCGACAATGGCACCAACCTCCTCTCTGCCCTCCGACAGGGACAACTGACCCATGTGCCCTGTTTGGCTCATGTCCTTAACTTGGTGGTGCAGCGGTTCTTGGGCAGGTACCCGGGCTTACAGGATGTCCTGAGGCAGGCCAGGAAAGTCTGTGTGCATTTCTGCCGGTCATATAATGCCAGTGCTCGGCTGACGGACCTCCAAAAGGAGTTTAACCTGCCCAAGAACCGCCTAATCTGTGACATGCCCACCAGGTGGAACTCGACATTGGCCATGCTGCAGCGGCTGCACACGCAGCAGAGGGCCATCAATGAGTACCTGTGCGACTATGGCACCAGGACAGGGTCAGGGGACCTTGGTTTTTTTTCCCCACGCCAGTGGGCCATGATCAGGGATGCATGCACTGTCCTGTCACCATTCGAGGAGGCCACGAGGATGGTGAGCACTGACAGTGCATGCATCAGTGACACTGTCCCCCTTGTCCACCTGTTGGAGCACACGCTGCGTGGAATAATGGACAGGGCACTTGAGGCAGAACAGAGGCAGGAAGAGGAGGACTTCCTTAGCTCTCAAGGCCCCCTTTATCCAGACAGTGTTCCTGCGTGCCCGCCGATCACACAGGAAGAGGACGAGGAGGAGGAGGAGGAGGAGGAGGAGGATAATTGTGTCAGTATGGAGGTGGAGCCTGGCACTCAGCATCAGCAGTCTTTAAGGGATCAGTCCCAAGGAACACATGGACTTGTACGTGGCTGGGAGGAGGTGGCTGCAGACGTTGTTGTCCTTAGTGACCCAGAGGACTCCGGACCGAATGCCTCAGCAAACCTACGCTGCATGGCCTCCCTGATCCTGCAAAGCCTGCGTAAGGATCCTCGTATTCGTGGTATCAAGGAGAAGGACCAATACTGGCTGGCAACCCTCCTTGATCCACGTTACAAGGGTAAGGTTGCGGACCTTATCTTGCCATCGCAGAGGGAGCAGAGGATGAAACATCTTCGGGAGGCCTTGCAGAAAGGTCTGTGCAACGCGTTCCCAGAGACTGGGAGGTTACAAACTCCTGTTTCTGGACAACGTGTTGCTGAGGCTTCGGTCAGTCAAAGAAGGAGCGGTGGAGAAGGTGGCCGTCTGACCGATGCGTTCAGACAATTTTTTGGTCCGCAGCCCCAAGGTATGATCGGTTCCAGCAACCATCGCCAGCGTCTGTTTTACATGGTGCAGGAATACCTAGGGGCAAGATCAGACTTGGACACCTTTCCCACCGAAAATCCTCTGGGTTACTGGGTCTTGAGGATGGATCACTGGCCAGAGCTTGCACAGTATGCAATTGAGCTACTGGCCTGTCCTGCATCCAGCGTTCTTTCAGAACGCACATTCAGTGCTGCTGGAGGCGTGGTAACCGATCACAGGGTGCGTCTGTCCACTGACTCGGTCGATCGGCTGACCTTCATAAAAATGAATCAGTCTTGGATCACCACCAGCTACCAAGCACCTGATGCTGATGTAACTGAATAATTTTTTTCAGATCCCTTCAAAGACTGCCTATGCTGATGCTGAGTGACTATCCCTGAGTAATTATCCTCTTCCTCCTCAATCATCACGCTGATAGCTTGTAAGAACATTTTTGGTTCTGGGCGCCACCACCAGTGCCTAAGGCACAATTTTTCAGCCCCTGTTTAACAGGGGCGTGTAATTACAATTTTTGATGTAATACTTTGCAGCAGGGCTCGTTCCTGCATTCCAACTAGAGTGTCTGTGAGGGGTTGCAGTGTTGTGGCACCAGCACCAGTGCCTAAGGCCCAATTTTTCTGCCCCTGTCTAACAGGGGCGTGTAATTACAATTTTTGATGCAATACTTTGCAGCAGGGCTCGTTCCTGCGTTCCAACTAGAGTGTCTGTGAGGGGTTGCAGTGTTGTGGCACCAGCACCAGTGCCTAAGGCCTAATTTTTCAGCTCCTGTTCAACAGGGGCATGTAATTACAATTCTTGATCTAATATTTCACAGCAGGGCCCTGTGAGGGCTTACAGTGTTTTGGCCACAGCAACACCTAAGGCCCAAATTTCTGCTGAGTATATAGGGCAGGACCCTACTTTCAAACATCTAACTTACAAACGACTCCTACTTGCAAACGGAAGGAGACAACAGGAAGTGAGATGAAATCTACCCCTAGGAAGGGAAATTCTCTCATGTAAGAGTTAATATGGGAAAACAATTTCTCCTTTCCACTGATGCTTTCCAATCCTTGTTCCACAAAAAAACCCAAATTTTCAAAAAACATTTTTCATTGGGACAAAAAAGTGAGGTGAAATCTTCTGAAGAGGAGGAAAGACGCAAAACAAATGTCACAGGGGTGATAACCCTTCCCTATGTTTTCCAAAAAGCTTAGAAAAGATTTTTTGGCTGGAGCTAAACACGTTAAAAATGTTCAAAATTACAAACAGATTCTACTTAACAACAAACCTACAGTCCCTGTCTTGTTTGCACCGCCTGTATACTGCTGTTCAGAGTATATAGGGACCTTTCCTTATTTTAATTTGGGTGCGGGGTTCCCCTTAATATCCATACAAGACCCAAAGGGCCTGGTAATGGACTGGGGGGTACCCATGCCGTTTGTCTCACTGATTTTCATCCATATTGCCATGACCCGACATGACATTAAACCCGCAAGCAGTTTTAAATGAGATTTTTTCCTTTAAAAATGACATTTGGTGCAGGGACTGTTCTAAACATGGGAAACACGCGTCACTTTACAAGCATACTATAGACACCCCCCAGGTACGATATTTAAAGGAATATTTCACTTTTTTTTTTTTACTTTAAGCATCATTAAAATCACTGCTCCCGAAAAAACGGCCGTTTTTAAAAGTTTTTTTTGCATTGATACATGTCCCCTGGGGTAGGACCCGGGTCCCCACACCCTTTTTAGGACAATACCATGCAAATTAGCCTTTAAAATGAGCACTTTTGATTTCGAACGTTCGAGTCCCATAGACGTCAATGGGGTTCTAACGTTCGTGCGAACTTGCGGTCCGTTCACGGGTTCTGGTGCGAACCGAACCGGGGGGTGTTCGGCTCATCCCTAGCTCCTACTGACACTAATTCTGGGGTATATTATTGTGTTCACTGACACCAATACTGGGGTATATTATTGTGTTCACTGACACCAATACTGGGGCATATTATTGTGTTCACTGACACCAATACTGGGGTATATTATTGTGTTCACTGACACCAATACTGGGGCATATTATTGTGTTCACTGACACCAATACTGGGGCTATTATTGTGCCCATTGACAACAAAGCTAGGGGTTGTTATTTGACCCACTTTCACCAATGCTGGAGGTTATTTTTAGAGCCACTGACACCAATTCTGGGGGTTATTATTGCATCCACTGACACTGATGATAGGGTTTATTCTACTCCCACTTTCTCTGCAGTGTAACCTCAGGACCTAATTAGTCTAAAACACAGTAAAACGAAGGGTGGAGGTTACTTTATTTTCTCTCTCCTCAAGGTGTCTCTCCTTATTATTTTCAAATGTTGGCAGCCATGGAGTTGCCTAATACATGATTGCATACTTGAGGCATACTTCCTGAAACCTGTGTGGCTCTCACTCCCTCTGCTTCCTGCATCCCCAATTAATCTGAAATCTGGCATGAATCTGATTGGTGGGATGTTCCAAGATCACAAGAATAAAAGAGACTGGGGCGGTTTGGTACTGTACAGCAATCCCTGGATGAAATACTTTAGAGTCAAATATATTTTTATTAAGTTTGCAAGGTTATACAGAGCCATTTAACATTGGCAGAACATAGTATATAGCGATTAGCACGGTTGAAAATAATTTGTCTGTACACAAACATATAAATACAGGGAGCGGAGTATATAAGAGTGAATGTACACCAGTTCGGTTCAGACTCAATCCTATAAGTAACATTTATACCATGCTATAGTACAACGACTGTTCATTAATTTCAACGTCTGCTACTTGTATCATTAAAGGTATGGGGAGGAGAGAGTATTGGAAAGAAGAGAGAGAGAGAGGGGAAGAGGAGAGGAAGGAGGGTGGAGGACGGGTAAGGGTAGGGGGTTCAGGTCAAGCTGGCAGGCCCTGGGGCAACACAATGGGGGCTCTGGGTTGAATTTATTTAATCAGGTGGTTTTTAGCAGATTTTTCAAAGCATTGGAGGTGGTGTAATCAATCCATATTAGCCACATGGTTTGAAATTTATCATAAGTGTCATTATCTAATGCAATCATCTCCTCCATTCGCATGATATCGTTGACAATGGAGACCCAAGAGGATAGTGGGGGGGTAGTGGTAGTTTTCCAGTAAAGTGGAATGAGTTGTCTAGCTGCTGAGAGGAAAAAACGAAGTAGGGATCGTTTCTGGGAGGGTATTGAACCCGGCAACATGGACAGCAGCGCCATTTCTGGTGTGGGCGTCGTAGGTTTATCGTAGAGGCTACTGTATACGGCAAAAACCTGTGACCAGAATGGTTGGATGGCGTTGCAATTCCACCATATGTGGAGATAATTCCCCTCCGGTTCGCCACATCTCCAACAGGTCGTGGCAGTAGAGGGAAAAATATTGTGTAACGATTGGGGGTCTCTGTACCATCGCGCCAGGAGCTTAAAATTCTTCTCTTGTATATGGCAAGAGATGGAGGACTTGTGTGTGAAGTGAAAAGACTTTTGCCAGTCATCAGGTGAAAAATCCTTGCCTAGGTCTGAGGCCCATCTCCTCGTGTAAGGTGGCAGTTGTTCGTGGATCAGTGAGTGTAATAATTTGTAGATGGTGGATAGTAGATGTCTGGGAGTTTCCGAGAGAGAACACAGCCGCTCGTAGTCTGTTAGGGGTCTATGGGTGTGTGTAGAGGAGAACAGGTCAGAGCAGAAGGAGGAGATGCGTAAGGCTGTGAGCCAATTGCCTCTATCTCCCGGGAGAATCGGTGCGCCCGTGTTGGGGTGTATGAATGAGTTGGCTGTAGGCCAGGTGTCCCGTGAATATGAGCCCACTAGATTAGAGCCCATGCCCTGGGGGAGGTCTGGGTGGTCGAAGAGCGAAGTAAGCGGTGAGGGGTCAGTAGATAGTATTGGTAATAATCCTTTTCTGTACCACAGGTGTAGTGCTGCAGTTGTTAATGGTGAGCAGTTCGTTAGGGTGGAGAGTCCTCGACCATGTCCCCAGAGCAGAGCTCGGAGGTCAAAAGTGGAGAGGTCTTGTTCTATGGCAGTGGATGCCTTGGGGAACGGGCGAGGGAACCACTCGAGGGTCCGAGATAGGACTGCAGCCCTGTGGTACATTTCGAAGTCTGGGAGGCCAACCCCACCCCGATTTTTAGGGTATGTCAGCAAGGCATGTCTGATACGAGACATCCCCTGCTGCCAGACAAAACGTATAGACATAGAACGCAGCGAGGCAAAGAAGCGCTGAGGGATAAGTATCGGAATCGTCTGGAAAACGTATAGAAGTTTAGGGAGAGTATCCATTTTTAATGTATTAATACGGCCGAACCAAGGTAGTGGGGTCTGGTTCCATGTTTCTAGTTCTTTCCGGATTCGGGATAGGAGCGGAGGGTAGTTGAGATTGTAAAGGTCAGCTAGGTTGGATGGGATGGTGACACCGAGGTAAGAGATACCCTTTGTACCCCACTGGAATGGGAAATTGGTCCGCAATTGTGTGAGGGTGGAGGGAGTTAGGGATATGTTAAGGGCTTCTGTCTTAGACATGTTGAGCTTAAAATTACTTAGGTCTCCAAATCTACGGAACTCCTGCATTAAGGAGGGTAGTGAGGTATGGGGTTGTTGGATGTAAACAAGGAGGTCATCTGCATAAAGTGAGAGTTTTACTTCCGATGATGGCGTCGGTATTCCCATGATGTTATTGTTGTGCCTAATAGCCGTGGCCAAATGCTCCATCACTAGAACAAAGAGCAAGGGAGACAGTGGGCATCCCTGCCTTGTCCCATTGGATATCACTAGTGGGGCCGATGCGGAACCATTGACCAGTACAGAGGCAGTGGGCTGGGAATAAAGCGCCATCACCTTAGATATAAATGAAGGGCCGAGTCCAATCTGTTTCAGAGAAAGGCGTAGAAATTGCCAGTTAACCCGGTCAAACGCCTTTTCGGCGTCAAAAGAGAGGATGCAGGCCTTTAGATTATGTTTGCGGATATAAGAGATTAGGTGTATCGTTTTTGTGGTATTGTCCCTGGCCTCCCTACCAGGGACAAAACCCACTTGGTCTTTGTGTACAATGGAGGGTAAGAGGGGCGAGAGGCGATTGGCCAGGATCTTGGCAAAAAGCTTAACGTCGACATTTAGGAGGGAGATAGGTCTATAACTAGTGCATTGGGAGGGGTCCTTTCCGGGCTTAGGTATTACTGAGATAGTGGCAGACAGAAGGGATTTGGGGGGGGGATGAGCATCATCTAGGTAGTTAAACGCTGCTGCTAGGAGTGGGGCTAGTGAATGGGCAAATAATTTGTAGAATCTGGGCGTAAAACCGTCAGGTCCTGGGCATTTACCGGATTTTAATCCTTTAATAGCTAGAAGGAAGTCTGAAGATGTTAGGACTTCTTCTAGGGCCGTGGAAGTGTGGGGATCTATTCGTGGGAGGGCTGTCTCTGAAATATAATTTTCCATGTCTGGGAGTTGTGAGTTTGGTCGCGGGGATTGTTGAGGTCGGGTAGGGAGGTTATAGAGTTGAGAATAGTAGTGTTGAAAAGCGTCTGCTATGCCCTTAGGGGTCCTGATCTTTTGTTGGTTTGTGTTGCAAATGAACGGTATGGGGTGCCGAGGGGGACGCGGGTGTAGAACTTTAGCAAGGTGCTGTCCGCATTTATTAGCTAGCATGTAGTGACGATTACGTCCTTTGTCTCTGGCTATAAGGGTGTTTGCATCTAGAATGCGGAGTAAATCTCTGCGGGCGTTGGAGAGATCCACAAAGGTATTATGCGAAAGGTCTTTCTTATGTGTGCTTTCGAGGGTGTGGATAGATGAGAGTAATTTGACTATGTCAGCCGATCTAGCCTTCTTCAATCGTGCGCCATGTTGGATGAAAATTCCCCGCAGCACACATTTCAGGGCCTCCCATTTGGTAAGGGGGTTGGTGTCATCTGAACGGTGGTCATGAATAAAGTTTTTAATTGCCTGCTGGGTGTCTGTCACACAAAGGCTATCTTTTAGCAGGTTGTCATTTAAGCGCCAGGTAAAAGTTTTGTGTGCCTTAGGTGGGTGGGCTAAGCTTAAATGGGCAGGGGCATGATCAGACCATAGAATGTTACCTAGGGAAGCTTGTATAGGGATATCAAGTAGGGATTGTGATACTAGAAAGTAGTCAATGCGACTATATGAGTTGTGGGCGACCGAGTAGCAGCTGTAATCTCTCTCGAATGGATGCTGGACCCGCCAGACATCCACTAATTGGGCTGAGTGTAGAAGTGATTTGATATGTGTGAGAGTGGAGTGTGATATAGCTGACTTACCCGAGGAGGTGTCCACGGCTGGTGTGAGGGTCACGTTGAGGTCTCCTCCTACAACGAAACAGGGGCCCCCAAACGAGATTAGTTTGTCTATAAGCATGGAGAAAAAACTCCCTTGGTCTTGGTTTGGTCCGTATACATTAGCAACTGTGAAGATAGAAAGGTTAGATTTTATTTTAAGAAAGATAAAGCGACCATCAGGGTCTATTAGGGTATCTAATACTTCTGGTTGGAAGGATTTGTGGAAAGCTATAGATACTCCTTTGGATTTAGAAAGTGGATTAGTGCTATGGAACCATTTATGGAAGTGGGGGTTGTTTAAGGCTGGAATGGCCGAGCCCTTAAAGTGTGTTTCTTGAAGTAGTAGGATTTGAGTTTTGGCTTTATGGAAGTGATACAGCACTTGGCTCCTTTTCTCAGGGGTGTTGAAACCTCTGCAATTATAGGAGGCTAAGGTGATGTGATCTAGTGGTGGCATGAGAGCAATGGAGTGGAGACACGCCTAAGATCTCTCGTCAGAATTCTAGTGGCCCCTACGTGACCCAGGGCCTGCCCTGCCTGGGGGGAGAGGGATAAAGATGGGGAGGGGACAGAGGGTAGGTAGGGAAAAAGAGTGGAGGTGGAGGGAGTTAGAGAGGTGGAGAAGGTGGACATAAACCAGCTCAGCCAGGTAAAAACAGAACACATCCACCATGTAGACAGAGAGAGCCACCATGATGAAATACAGAGGTGGAAAAGGAGGTTAAAACCACAGAGTGGTAGCCTGAAAGAAATCAATGGGTGCAATCGCATGGTAACTGGATAATAAAAAAGAAAAAAAACACTAAATAACGTAAACAGTGCAATAATACGCACTATTGGTCCTAAGTGGGGTATAAACGTGGTAAGCGCACAAAGCGCTCCCCGGTCCCGGGATCCCCACCGTACATAAAACCTGAACAACCTGGGGACATCGCTCACGAACATCTCTAGCTATAGGCATAATGTAGTGGCCCTTATATGACACATCTGCCTTTCTTCCGAACCGCTGTCGAAATGCTTCATGGAGCACGGAAGTCCTCCGTGTACTTGAATAACGTACAGGGGATCATGCTGGCGTGGGGGGGGAAGGGGGTGACCACCCTTCTATTTTCAAGGGGGACTAGGATAAGGCCCAGTGCGGAAGGAAGGCATCTGTGTAACTTTATAATTATAGTCAATTAAAACTTATTATCTACAGTTTTAAGACAGATGTATACCCCCTTGTCACAGTTAAGTCCCTTCCCTCCCACCCGACCCCAGAAACCGATATCTGTATACACGGTGAGCTAAAAAAAGGAGATAAAAAAGTTAACAAGGGAAAAAAAAACAAAAAACTGGTATGCATGAGAGGATGCGCTATATAACCTGAAACAGAGAACTGAGAAAAAAAAGATTAGAAAAACTTGTGCGCATCGTTCATAAAAATGTGATGTCGGTAGGTCTGGAGGTCCAGCAGCAAACCCTCCTCTCGCTGACTAGGCAAGAGAGAGGTGGAAAAAAGAGTGGAATGGAGACAGGTATCACCCTGTTGCTGGAGGGAACATCAGCCGTCCGGTGATTTGTGGGGCGAGGATCTGGGGCGCTTCTGCCTGCCGGTCTTCTGCCATTGCGTGCTGAATGGAAGACCAGGCGTGGTGGTTGGGAGAGGCCAATCCGGTAGGGAAACCTGTGGGAGTTCCAGGGTGCTCAGGAATCGCGGTAAGTCTCCTAAGGTGCGGAAGATGGCCGTCTTGCCCTCGTGCTGAACTCGCAGTTGGAACGGAAAGCGCCATTGGTATCTGATTTGTCTCTCTTGCAAGATTGAGGTGAGGGGTTTCAGAGAGCGCCGCATGGCTAGTGTTTGGCGGGAGAGGTCTGGGAGTAGCATGACGGGGGTGTCATTAAGCCTGATGGAGTCCTGGGTGCTTGCCTCTCGCATGATGTTTTCTTTCACCTTGTAGAAGTGCACTCTACACAGGGTGTCACGGACATAGGCAGAGTCTGGATTGCGAGGGCCGGAGGTCCTGTGTACTCTGTCTAATTCGATGTGGGTGTCTTTGGGTTGCTGAAGTATTTGATTGAAGATAGAGGTTACAGCCCCTGCCAGGTCTTTATGCTCGATGGTTTCAGGGATGCCGCGTATTCTGATATTGTTCCGTCTATTACGGTTTTCAATGTCGTCCTGGTGGTACATGAGCTGTTGGATTAGGACAGTGTGAGAGTTCAAAATTGCTTCATGGGAATGCAGAGTAGTGCATATGCCCTCTGTGGTATTTTCCACGTCCTCAATACGGATTCCCATGTCCCTTTTAAGCTCCGCAATCTCCTGCCTATATGCTTTTTCCATACGGGTGGTGTAATGCTCAAAATCGGCTTTTGTTGGGAGCGAGCGGATGTATGTATGGAGGGATCGCATCTGCGATTCTAAGTCCCATCCGTCCCCTGAGTTCAGGGATGCTTGCGACTGATTGTAGGGGCTGTGCGGGCTGTGTTGGCCCTGTAGTGTGGGCTCAAGATCAGCTAGTGAGGCAGAGCGGGCCCTGGAGTGTACCTGCATGGCGTCTGAAGGCTCAGAGCGGGCGGGGGACGGAGGTGCCGGCGCCATCTTAGGCTGTCCCTGTGAGCTGTAGGCCGCAGATGCTCTGGTCACAAATCTGCCCAGATCGCTCTGTGTACGATCGCCGGTGGGCTTGGAGTGATCCTTGGGCTTTCCCTTGCCCATCTGTGCGGTTGAGGAGCGGTGTGAGGCGGGATGTCTCTGCTAGAACCTCGTGGAGATCCGTGGGACCGGGAGCCGCCGTGAAGTGCGACCTACGGCTCCATGCGCTAGGCCACGCCCTGGATGAAATACTTTAGTACTGAACAGATAAGCTGTCTCCCCTGATATACATATCTAGGTTTTATTTTCAGTTTTGTCTAAAGTGTACCTTTAAAAAATGTCAACATATACTACTTATATAGCGCAGGACTGTGGCTCATGTGACCATGTAACTTTGCAGTTGCAAAGTTGCATGACACATATTGGCAATGAGGTACCAAGGGCAGGGGCTCTCTCTGCGTTCCAGCACACAACACTGCGTGTTGGGTGAAGTGATCTCCTGGGCAGGAATAGTAGAATTCCTGCCCACTGTCAATGTGGAGGGAAGAAGCAGCTCAGAAGCATTTGTTCAGGTAAATAACTAAAAATGCATAATAAAAACCCTGCTTGGGCTCAACCAACTCCAATGACATAAAAGGGGATAAGTAAAAGAGGAAAAGAAATACACAGCCCACTGTGTAAGTACAAAAATTCAAAATGTATTATATAAAAAACACATACGGTAAATGGAATAGCCAATGATAAAAACTGAATCATTCACAGCACGTCAATCATACTGTGATAGAAACTCAATGTCCACCATTCTTGCCCCTATCCAGTGACAGTAATATATATGTAGCGAGGAATGTGAAAATACTATATCTTCCATTCTGAGCAGCAATAATTAATTGAAACATGGAAATTGCTTGCATGTGAAAAGGATGTGGAGCTAAGTTGGCTCCCAACGGGAAATGCATCCTAGGAAGATCAGACCCTTGATCCTGGGAAAGAGGCACGCTGGCATATTTTGGTAGGTGTTAATTCCTTGATGTATCCAAAAGGTGGGGATTGCTGAGATATGAAAGGAGGAGGGAAGGCACCCTGGGTCAACAGTGGTCTAGAGGAGATATATGGAATTGAAAGGTATAGTCACAGTATGTATGTGGCAGATTTGAATGCAAAACAATGTCCTGTAACCTCCCTCTCACTGTTGCAAACCATAATTTGATATCCAGAGTATGCATGCAAGTTGACAGTCCTGGTTCAGGGGAGATCATACATGGATCAAAGCATATAGTCAAAAGTTGAAAGAGAGCAAATGGATACTTATCAGGGGGTGATGGAAAAACAAATCTTCAGGGCCAGTACCATTGCCGATTTCCAATGAGGCCCATCAAGCATGAGCAAGTGTTCATCTCCTCCAGTCACAGGGGCAAGGTGGACAAAGAAAAAGAGAGGCTAGCGGTAAATAACCACTGAACACCAACTGGGGGGGGGGGGGGGGGTGTGGAAGGGTAATGACCATGACACTATCAGCAATGAAAGGGAGGTTATTATTGTTATTACTGACACCAATAAAGGGAGGGGGATTATTATCACTGCCCTTGTTGCTGATGCAAATGAAGTGAGTTTTATAATTGCTATCTCTGCTCTGAGCTGAACATTACTCCCCAAAAACCCTTGCTCCAGCACTGAGCATGTAAGTGAACAGAGCTTCCTGGAAGTGCCTTATTCCTTTCATATGCATGTCTTATACTGATTTTATTACCTTAAGGTCTTTTTCAGACAGGAGCAGTGGTTACTAACCTCTGAAAATTGGTGGATCAATGGACAGTGGAACAGCATCTAAAATTCAGGAGGACCTACTGCTGCCTCCTGAAATCTTTTTTTTTTCTTTTACTTTGTCTTTTAATTGTCAAATGGCAATTTTACATGATGAGACCACGATGCAACTGCAAGCCAAGCATTTGGCTTGCAGTTGCAATCTGATTCTATTGATTTCAGAGGGTGAGTTTGACAGGCTATGCTTAAACATACCATGGCCACAAAAAAAAGCATCACAGCCCTCTCAGGCTGTAATGCTAACATTTGGGTCAGCAGCTAAAGACCATGTAGACAGGTGCAGTCTGCTGTCTCCACTGCAGGGGGTGCTCATCCACAGCGGCAATGCAGAGGGAGAGAAAGACATGAGGAATATGGTTCCTCTATGGTTTCCTGAGTCACTGGACCAGTGATCCAATTGGATGCTGACTGCCCATGTGACTCTGGTGGCCATCTTTGGTTTTGCACACCCTAGCATCTGGGTTTGGCACACTTTTGCATTTGGGTAGTGTAGGGACAGGTCACCCTGTCCCTGTCAGGGACAGAATTAGTGGCAGGGAAAGTTCCCAGACGAGAAGGGAAAGCTTAGGACTGCAATCTCCTTGGATATCTTCCCGTTTGGGCATGATACAGCCAGACCGCATTCTGCCCTTCCACACAGACGTTGTCAGTTCTGCTGATACCTGCTCTGCTACACCCTGTTGGCATCCATGGGTGTACCTGGTTGGGTCTTCTCCCATCGGGTTTGTTGTGAGCTGTTTTGCCTTTACTTCAATACAAGTTCTACTAATTGCTTCTAGACTGTGTGTGTTATTGCCACTGCACCATGCAGCACCCACCCACAAACAGTAAAACCGTGGCTCATCTGCCTGTTTTTACCGCCCCCGGCTGCCTGTGTGAAAGAGTCCTATTATGCCCATTGCATGGATTTTTTACATTGGAAATTATTAAACAAAAGGCTGATTTAGATGTGTCTGCACACTCCACTTGTGGATACAAATGTGGCCCTTGGGCCCTTTTACGTTGGACACCAATATTATAGCGCCTGCACAACTGCTATAAAGTGAAGAATGGATTACCTTTTAACCAAAGTTCTGCTTCAAGAACCTTATCATGAAAAGGGTAAAGAATGTCTAAAATTAACAGAGCATGAATAGCGTAGGAGGCTGCAGGAATATTGACCTGCACACGTTGTAAGAAGTGATGTCATTAGCTAAAGGTTACTAGGTGAAGAGTCAGAATTATCATGTTGGTACAACTAGGTGAAAGGTGTTTCAGCTTTTCTTTCAAAGCATTTGAGAGTAATCAAGGCTCTGAACCTGATATAATTCAATAAACCTTTTAATACCATGCATATGATTCTGAACAACCTTTTCATTCTCCAAATAATTATTACTCCTGTGGCAAACAATTCAGTAGCCCAGTTGTCATCAAGCTTTTATTTGAAATTAACTATAATTTTATAAAACTGTGTGTACAGAGATTAGGTCTACATCACATTCTGAGCTTGTTAAAAGGTGCAGACAGCAAGATGTTAGCCGGATCTTATGATTATCAGTTGTGCTAAATATTTTCCGTGGCTATCATTCACGTCATACTAATATAACTTATCTTGCTTCACTAGAATGCCTGGATCATTTCATTCTTATCGGTCAGCGGACTGTGTTGGGAGTGACTGGTAAGCATAATGAATGCAGCATTTTTTGTGGACCCCAGTTTTAGACAAAAATGGGGTTAATTTACTAAAGGCAAATAGACTGTGGACTTTGACAGTACAGTCAGGGCCGTCTTTAATATAGATTGGACCCTGGGCAAACATTTTCTTGGGGCCCCCATGCAATTTCGCTCTCCACCTGCTCTGAGACATACAATAAATACCAGCTAGACTCAAAATCAGTTTACTGAATCAGAACAGACGGCGATTGCGATTGGTTGCCAGAGGTTACAGCATATCCTTATCGCCTACTGACACATTGTTAGAGGTTTACAGCATATCATTACCACTTACTGACTGGTTGCTAGAGGTTACAGCATCCATTACGGCTCACTGATTAGTTGCTAGAGGTTACAGCACATGATTTCTGCTTGTTGATTGGCTGCTAGAGGTTACTGCACATCATTACTGCTCACTGATTGGTTGCTAGAGGTTACAGCACATCATCTCCTCTCTGCCTGCACACCATGGACTGGGGAGGTGAGCGGACCCATCAATAGACAGAAAACTCATAGGGATCCTAGAACTCCTGGGATCAGTGGCAGTGCTGGGTGAGGGCAGCATTAGTAGCAGCACTTTACACTGAGATATCAGGAGACAGCACATGACCAAAACTTCAAGGGACAAGGGAATTTAAACCAGGATAGTTGGCAAGGATGAGGCAGCTGCTTTGGGCCCCACAAAAATGACAGGGCCCAGGGCAGCTGCCTCTTTTGCCCTGCCTTAAAGATGGCCCTGAGTACAGTTGCACTAATTTTTTCCAAAGTTTAGTGAATGTGGCCCAGCTTTAATTTGTAAAGAATACCCATTCAGGTGCAAGGAATATTTTTAAAAAAATGAATTTTTGCTTGCACATGATTGGATGATGGAAATCAGCAGAGTTTTACCACATTTACTAAGCTCTGGGGGAAAAGAGTGCAACTGTACTTGCAAAATGCACAGTCTATTTGCCTTTAGTAAATCAACCCCAATGGGATTGAGCAAAAAACGGGCACCATTAGCCCATATGTATACTGGGTGGTAGAGGTATCTCAACAGAACTATGGGACCTAAAGCAAATACAAAAGGTGAAGACTAATGCCCCGTACACACGGTCGGACTTTGTTCGGACATTCCGACAACAAAATCCTAGGATTTTTTCCGATGGATGTTGGCTCAAACTTGTCTTGCATACACACGGTCACACAAAGTTGTCGGAAAATCCGATCGTTCTAAACGCGGTGACGTAAAACACGTATGTCGGGACTATAAACGGGGCAGTGGCCAATAGCTTTCATCTCTTTATTTATTCTGAGCAAGCGTGGCACTTTGTCCGTCGGATTTGTGTACACACGACTGGAATTTCCGACAACGGATTTTGTTGTCGGAAAATTTTCTATCCTGCTCTCAAACTTTGTGTGTCGGAAAATCCGATGGAAAATGTGTGATGGAGCCTACACACGGTCGGAATTTCCGACAACAAGGTCCTATCACACATTTTCCGTTGGAAAATCCGACTGTGTGTATGGGGCATATAGCTTTTGCAGTCAGTTGGCAGGGAGGCATAGGGTTGCCCCCTGGCCTTGTTCCACTGTTTATAGAAAAGAGATAATAAGGCCAGTATTTTTCTCAGAAAAGGTGGCAAATCTAGCAAGGCAAAACCTTGTTATGTATGTTTTCAAAGTAGTACAGTCAGTACCCGAAGATTATTGAACATAGTCATGTCAACTCACTCCAAAATTTAGGGAGTCACCTTATTTTTTTCTGATGTGGTCATAGGTGGGCAAAAGCAATTTTGGTTAATGTTTCTAAAACATTTACATAATGCACAGTCGTATTTATTTATTGTTGTACTCAGTGGATAAAGTTTTATGTATGTTAATTTTTCTTTGCGGTGTATATATTTCAGTATCTATTCTGTATGTATGGATGGTGCACAGTAGCACTTTTCTTTTTCTATATGCTGGGTGTAATTCTCAGAATCTGTACATATTTGATATGTATGGACACTGCACGTTACCACTTTTCACTTGTCTTGTATGCTGGGTGTAATTTTTAGTGTATACTGTTATGTGTGTATGCTTAGTGCATAGCACCACTTTTCTTGCATCTTGAATGTGATTCTTTCCATCTGTTATTATTTGTTAAGTGCACAGTAGAAATTCCAACGTCTGCTCAACATCTTTTTTAACTGAGTGCATTTGTAATTCGCCATTTAATGGGCCACGTGAGACCATGACCCTTAAATTGTTTAGCCACACATAGTTTTTACAGCAACGGGTGCATCTTCCTTATTGTCCTATAAAGCATTCTCCCAGGTTGACATCTATATGAACAGGCTTCAGCATTCCAATGCAGGCACAGAGTGATACGCCATACACCCAATTAGGGATGAGCCCGATGTTCGTTCGACGCAAACATCGGGTGTTCGCCCATTCGCCAAACAGCGAACAATATGCAAAATCGAAAGCCGCGGAATGCCGTTAAAGTCTATGGGACACTAACATGAAAAAGTGCTAATTTTAAATGCTTATATGCAAGTTATTGCCATAAAAAGTGCATGGGGACCCGGGTTCTGCCCCAGGAAAGATGTATCAATGCAAAAAAAGTTTTAAAAACAGCAGTTTTTTTCGGGAGCAGTGATTTTAATAATGCTTAAAGTAAAACAATAAAAATGAAATATTCCTTTAAATCTTATGCCTGGGGGGTGTCCTTAGTATGCCTGTAAAGTAGCGCATTTTTCACGTGTTTAGAACAATACCGCAGCAAAATGACATTTCTAAAGGAAAAATGTCATTTAACCACTTCCCGACCGCCGCACGACGATGTACGTTCTAAGTTTGAACGGGGATATCGTTGTTATGGCAGCAGCTAGCTGCGATAACCCCGGTATCCCCGTTTTCGTGCGGCGGCCGGCTTTCAGATAAAAGTGGTCCCTGCGGCGGATTCGCCGCGAGATCACTTTTATCGGTGGCGGGAGAGGGGACCCCCCCTCCCGCCGCGATCCGGTGCCCTCCGCCGCTTACCGGAGCCGTCGGTAGCGGCGGAGGCGATCGCGTCCACTCCCGTGGTGTGTCTGAAGACAAGTGAGCCCAAGATGACGCTCACTCGTCTCCATGACACTGCTGGGCGGAAGCGACGTCAAAACGTCACTTCCGTCCACGCCTCTTAAAGGCATATTTTTTCAAATGTCATTTTTACAAATGACTTTTTTTTTTTTTTTTTTATTTCATTTTAGTGTAAATATGAGATCTGAGGTCTTTTTGACCCCAGATCTCATATTTAAGAGGTCCTGCCATGCTTTTTTCTATTACAAGGGATGTTTACATTCCTTGTAATAGAAATAAAAGTGACACAATTTTTTTTTTTTTTTTAAAGTGTAAAAATAAATAAAATATTGTAAAATAAATAATAAAAATAAAAAAAAAATTTTTAAAACCCCCCTGTCCCGACGAGCTCGCGCGCAGAAGCGAACGCATACGCGAGTAGCGCCCGCATATGAAAACGGTGGTCAAACCACACATGTGAGGTATCGCCGCGACCGGTAGAGCGAGAGCAATAATTCTAGCCCTAGACCTCCTCTGTAGCGCAAAATATGCAACCTGTAGAATTTTTTAAACGTCGCCTATGGAGATTTTTGAGGGTAAAAGTTTGACGCCATTCCACGAGCGGGCGCTATTTTCAAGCATGACATGTTGGGTATCAATTTACTCGGCGTAACATTATATTTCACAATTTAAAAAAAAATTGGGATAACTTTACTGTTGTTTTATTTTTTTATTCAAAAAAGTGAATTTTTTCCAAAAAAAGTGCGCTTATAAGACCGCTGCGCAAATACGGTGCAAAAAAAAGTATTGCAATGACCGCCATTGTATTCTCTAGGGTGTTAGAAGAAAAACCATATATAATGTTTGGGGGTTCTAAGTAATTTTCTAGCAGAAAAACCTGTTTTAAACATGTAAACACCTAAAATCCAAAACGAGGCTGGTCTTAAAGTGGTTAAAACTACTTGCGTCTGTAATGTATTGTCAGATCCCGGCAATATAGATGAAAATCATTGAAAAAAAACAGCATGGGTTCCCCCCAGTCAATTACCTGGCCCTTTGGGTCTGGTATGGATATTAAGGGGAACCCCTCACCCAAATTTTTTTTTTAAATTGCGTGGGGGTCCCCCCCAAAATCCATACCAGACCCTTATCCGAGCATGCAACCTGGCAAGCCGCAGTAAAAGGGGGGGCGAGAGAGCGCCCCCCTCCTGAACTGTACCAGGCCACATGCCTT
This sequence comes from Lithobates clamitans, assembly GCA_037952925.1. NCBI lineage: Eukaryota > Metazoa > Chordata > Amphibia > Anura > Ranidae > Lithobates > Lithobates clamitans. Next base: position 3,471,434 of record JBBGZY010001054.1, on the reverse strand, counting down.
CAACATGGGGAGGATGCTTTGAGGTCCCCCCCAAAGCACCTTGTCCCCATGTTTATTGGGACAAGGGCATCATTCCCACAACCCTTGCCCGGTGGTTGTGGAAGTCTGCGGGCATGGGGCTTATCAGAATCTGGAAGCCCCCTTTAACAAGGGGACCCCCAGATCCCAGACCCCCCCCTTATATGAATGGGTATCGGGTACATTGTACCCCTACACATTCACCAAAAAAAGTGTCAAAATGTTAAAAATTACTATAGACAATTTGGGACAAGCCCTTTATTAAAAAATAAAAAATAAAAAATGTCCCACGATGTCCATTCATTTTCACGGCGTCTGATGACCCGATATAAAAAAAAAAAATGTATGTTGGGATGGCATGAGCTATTTGTGCTGGTACCCAATACCACCTTGTATGCCTTTTTTTAAAGATTTATTAAAGGAACATTTTACTATTCTAGGCAAGATTTTGCTCCATTCCATCAGATCCAGAGGATTAGTGAAAAGGATCAAAACGTTTACCACTTCAGCTCTCAAACCCCTACACTCCTAATGGACCAAAATAAAGTATTATTTTTCTATTTTGACACATTAGTTATAGATTTTTTTTTACTGTAGATAAAAAACATACAGTACATTTTTTTTCTATAAATAAACTGTTAAAAATGACTCTAAAATTATGATTCTGGTACAAAGCTTTGCAAAGTTAATTACAAATGAAAATATGGACTTTTTTAAATTTTGCACTTTTTTATGCAGCCCAAAAAGGTAATGAACAAAACAAATAAAAATAAATAAGTTTAAGGCTCAGTTCACACTGCCACGACTTGGGGTCCGACTTGTAAGACCCCATGTCGTGTAACATGTGAAATCCCATGTTAGTCAATGAGAGCTCTCTTAATTAGCACTACTAAAGTTGCTCCGACTTTAAAAAAGGTTCCTGTACTACTTCGGGGCAACATCTATCAAACTTGTGCCTCAAAGTAGTACACAAGTCACCAGAAAGTCTCCTGGCAAAGTCACACCATAAGTCAAGTGACTTTTAGGTCGCAACAGTGTGAACCGAGCCTAAATAATGGTTGTAACATGTCCAGTGTCCACAGCTGATTAAAGTGCAGCTAACCCCAATGGCATCCCTAGGGGGGGGCAGAGGGGGCCCTGACCCCCCCAACATTATGCTGTGCCCCATCATGTGCCCCCACCATAAATTTTTTTTTTTTTTTTTTTTACAAAAAATCAATGTCTAAGAGGGAGAGAGTTCCCAGTCAGCTCCTGCGGGTGATTCCTCCCCCCTCCCTCTGCTTGCTGACACTGCATAATGCGAGCGCTCACACAACCACGGCTGCCCGATCTGCTCCTTCCCCCGCATCCTCATTGGCAGGGAGAAGAGCAAGTTGCAGGAAGGACTCCACCAGGACTCTCAGTTACTGAAAAAACAGACTGATTTCTCCCGTCATTAGGACAGGAGAACCAGCCTGTAAATTCCAAGAGATGCCAGACCAGAGCAGTCAATAGCAGGGGCAGGACAGCAAGAGGAGGCTGGGGAACCCCACAGTGGCAGAACACCAGGGCCTGGTGGCAAGACAACCTTTGCAACCCTGATAGTTCTCCCACTGCTTTGGATCCTTATATTTTCTTGGTATGCTGGTGACATATATCTCTTGTTTTCTGCCACCCTGGGGGGCCCCAATACAGTAGGAAGGGAGCTCACTTCAGAACATGTGAAAGGGCCGTTGTGGGGTCGTAGTAAAGGGCCCCAGTATATATTTATATATCTATATCTATATATCTATATATCTATATATAGATATATGCATTTTATAGTTGCCCCCCTACTTTTGTCCCTGTCCCCCCATGTGCCCCCCCTAAATATGAAAGCTGGAGACGCCACTGGTTAACCCCCCTATATGACTGCATACATGTTCTGTTTATTTCCTTCTATATTTATGTTCCTCATGAATCCCAAAATCCAGTGCATGCTATTATGTAAATTGTGACCAAAACATTGGCCACTAAATGTGACTTCAATGGTCAATAGAAAGACACAAAGGGGTTGATTTACTAAAGGCAAATGGACTGTACAATTTGCAAACTTGAGGATGCAAATGAGGTAAAGCTTAACTTTGTAAAGAGTACCCAATCACATACAAGGAAAATAAAAAAACAGCATTTTTTCTTGCACATGATTGGATGATGGAAATCAGCAAAGCTTCTGCTCATTTACTAAGCTCTGGAGCAACTACACTTTCAGAGTGCAACTGCACTTTGAAAAGTTCACAGTCTATTTGCCTTTAGTAAAACAACCCCTAAGTGCAGGAGAGGGCAGATTGGAATGCTTAAAAAATTAACAAAAAAAAAAATAATATTTCATATATCATGCTATTTGGAAGGATCTTATTGGTTGCTATAGACTACATGTCTGTATATACAATTTGGAGAATAAGCACCCTAGTATGACCAGATTTTTAAAATTAAATCCAGGGCATTTTTTATTTTTATTTTTATTAGCAACTAGTAAACAATTTTATAAGCATATTTTTCTCAAATGAAATATGCATTGTATGTGGTATGTGTATATGGAATGATTGTATGATATATACGTTATTTCTCACATTAAGTGCATGAGATAAAAAAAGATATTTCTTAGAATTTTTGGAGATATAACTACCAAATAATAAAAAGATAAAATAGAGAAAAAACTTTATAAAGTATTAGAGGGATGTGCAGGGTATAGCAGTGGGTAGTATGTGCAGAAGAAGGGTGCAGGTGGATGATATACAAGTTTATGGTTTGAATAAGTCATAATTCATTGCTCCAGCACTGCACAGGCCACAGTTATCTGTACAGCACTTCTACTGGCCTCTCACCCTACTGCAGACACTGCTGTCACTGCCTCTCTCCACATCTCAAACCCCTGCACACAAGTCTCAACTTCTTGCAAAACCCGCCAACTCACCTCCCTCCACACATTCCCCAGAATGAACTCCTGCAGTCATCCTTCCAGCGGGATCATTAGCAGCCGTAAGTTCCACCTCCACCCCTATAGTTTATAGCAGCACTTGAGGGCACTGAGCAGGGCGCTGGGGAGTGCCAAGAGAGGCGGAGGGAGGAGACTTCAGGTCGGCGCTGTTGTCACATAGCAGCGTTGTATTCATATGGCAGTGCTGTACCTTTACTTAGCAGCAATGGTGCGGCTGCAGAGGGAAACGGTCAGGGCCGGACTGGCTGTAAAAACCAGCCCTGGAAATCATTTCATACCAGCCCCATAGCATTATTATACCAGCATAAGATCATTACTTTCTTGTTCATAAAAGGGAAAACCATGCATTTTAAAGCACATTTAAAGAGTTGTTATACATTTGAAGAGTGTTATACTCACCAGTGCTCATCAGCTCAGCCTCATCAGTGCCCATTAGTGCAGCCTCATCATTGCCCATTCATGCAGCCTCACCAGTGGCTATCAGTGCAGCCTCACCAGTGTCCATCAATGCAACCTCACTAGTGCCCATCAACGCAGACTCACCAGTGCCCATCAGCTCAGCTTCACCAGTGTCTATCACTGCAGCCTTATCTGTGCTCATCAGTGCAACCTCACCAGTGCCCATCAATGCAGCCTCATCAGTGCCCATCAGCGCAGCCTCACCAGTGCCCATCACCTCAGTTTCACCAGTGCCCATCAGCTCAGCTTCAACAGTGCCCATCAATGCAGCTTGATCAGTGCCTGTCAATGCAGCCTCACCAGTGCCCATCAGCTCAGCCTCACCAGTGCCCATCAGCTCAGCCTCATCAGTGCCCATCAGCTCAGCCTCATCAATGCAGCCTCACCATGTCCATTAATGCAGCCTCACCAGTGTCCATCAATGCAGCCTCACCAGTGTCTATCAATGCAGCTTGATCAGTGCCCGTCAATGCAGCCTCACCAGTGCCCATCAGCTCAGCCTCACCAGTGCCCATCAGCTCAGCCTCATCAGTGCCCATCAGCTCAGCCTCATCAATGCAGCCTCACCATGTCCATTAATGCAGCCTCACCAGTGTCCATCAATGCAGCCTCACCAGTGTCTATCAATGCAGCTTGATCAGTGCCCGTCAATGCAGCCTCATTAGTGCCCATCAGCTCAGCCTCACCAGTGCCCATCAGCTAAGCCCCATCAATGCCCATCAGCTCAGCCTCATCAGTGCAGCCTCACCAGTGTCCACTAATGCAGCCTCACCAGTTTACATCAATGCAGCCTCACCAGTGCCCATCAATGCAGCTTGATCAGTGCCCATCAATGCAGCCTCACCAGTGCCCATCAGCTCAGCCTCACCAGTGCCCATCAGCTCAGCCCCATCAATGCCTATCAACTCAGCCTCATCAGTGCAGCCTCACAAGTTTACATCAATGCAGCCTCACCAGTGCCCATCAATGCAGCTTGATCAGTGCCCATCAATGCAGCTTGATCAGTTCCCATCAATGAAGCCTCACCAGTGCCCATCAGCTCAGCCTCACCAGTGCTCATCAACTCAGCCTCATCAGTGCCCATCAGCTCAGCCTCATCAGTGCAGCCTCACCAGTGTCCATTAATGCAGCCTCACCAGTGTCCATCAATGCAGCCTAACCAGTGTCTATCAATGCAGCCTGATCAGTGCCAATGCAGCCTCAACAGTGTCCATCAATGCAGCATGTTCAGTGCCCATCAATGCAGCCTGTTCAATGCCCATCAGCTCAGCCTGTTCAGTGCCCATCAGCTCAGCCTGTTCAGTGCCCATAAATGCAGCCTGTTCAGTGCCCATCGGCTCAGCCTGTTCAGTGCCCATCAATGCAGCCTCATTGGTGTCTATCAATGCAGTCTGTTCAGTGCCCATAATGCAGCTTGTTCAGTTGACATCAGCTCAATCTGTTCAGTGCCCATCAATGCAGCCTCACCAGAGCCCATCAATGCAGCCTCATTGGTGTCTATCAATGCATTCTGTTCAGTGCCCATCAGCTCAATCTGTTCAGTGCCCATCAATGCAGCCTCACCAGTGTCCATCAATGCAGCCTGTTCAGTGCCCATCAGCTCAGCCTGTTCAGTGCCCATAAATGCAGTCTGATCAGTGCCCATCAGCTCAGCCTTACCTGTGGTCATCAGTGGAATCTGACCAGTGCATAGTGATTTGAGGAGAGAAGATGGATTATACAGAGCTGGGATCTCCCGTTTACCCGGTGCGGCCGCTGTCCTTAGACAAAGTCCCACCTCCTATGATAGACGTCACCAGTGTGCTGCCTATCATAGGAACTGACCCAGGAGGCGGGACTTTGTCTGACAGCCGGGTAAGCAGGAGATACCTGCTCTTTATAATCCGGCAGCGCTCGCATCCCCCCCCCCCCCGAGACAGCCCAAGCCCTAATGAGCCCAGTGGGACCCAAGGTAGGGCCGATCCTGGGTGCCCCCTCTGCCCCAGCTCGCGGTGCACCTGCCCAGGATTGGCCCTGCAAAGTGGGAGCAAAACTGGGGACAGACTTCCTCCAGGGACAGTTTGGGGACATCTGGTCACCTTAGCCTATCAGTGTCACCTAATGAGTGCCCATCAGCGAAGAAGAAAACGTAATTAAAATTTTATAACAGAAACTCACCTCCTCCTTGTCTGTGACCATTACATTCAGTCTGTCCATTCATTTTCAAGGCAATCTCGCCCCTCCTCTGGACTACATTACCCCTAATTCTTTGCAGTACAGGAGGGAGGGGGAGGGAGGAACATTGTTCTCTGTTCTCTCCCCTAACCCTATGTACTGCCACTGCCGGGAGAGTGATGGGAGGAGGGAGCAGACATAGGAGGAGAGGGGCGGAATGCTGGGAGAGGGGGGTCATGTGTCCCTGGGATCCCAGCCAGCGGTTCTTTTTGACAGATGCAGAGGAGGAGTGGCGGCGCCACTACAAGCAGCACAAAAGCTGGAGCCGCTCCAGCTCCTCTGTGAGTATTACTACACAGAGCTGGCTCCTCTCATCTCACAGCCAACTGCCTGCCCAGGATCGGCCCTGCAAAAGCCAGGACAAAACTGGGGACAGACTTCCTCCGGGGACAGTGTCCTCAATCCAGGGACTGTCTCCAGAAACCAGGGACGTCTGGTCACTGTACCCTAATAGTCAGTACAACCCCTACTACATATTCAGTGCTGGATTTCTGCATTGCTGACATAACAGGTTTTAAAAGACCTACAAACAGAATTTTTACATTTTGTAAAAAATGCTATAGATCAATCTGATGCTGGCCTGCTCTTGTGGTGGCTTGGAGGTAACAATCCGTGGTATTCCAGTGTCAGTCTCTGCTTGCCCATCTGGTGAGGCCGCTTCTGAACCACTGGGCTCTGGAGTAGCGGAAACCCTTTCTGGTCCAGTTTCCACCAGGTTCTGGTCTGCACGGATATCAAACTCCTGTAGGGCATGTATCAAGCCTTCACGATTTTTGCCACCAATGTCAATTCCTCTTCCTGTGCACTCAACAGCCAGTTCATTCTTGCTCATCTCAGCTCATGCTGATAACCCAGACATTTTGCAAGTAGAAAAGATAGAACAGAAAGAAGAGATAGGAAGAAGGTGTAGGAAAGAGCTGTTGCTGTATGTCTCTCTTGAAAAAATAAAAAACAAAAAATATGCACCAGCTTGTCTCTAAGGACTGTTTCCACAAAGGTTACAATCCTTCAGTGCAGAGCTAATTGAGGAACTACGTATGAAATGCATAAACTATACATGGATGTATACTGACTGAGAAGACACAAAACAAAACACAAAACATGAAAAATGCACAAAAAAATTTAAAATGAACTAGAAATGTGCATTAAATGTAAAAATAGTACTCTGGTTTTCCTCCCACATTCCAAAAACATGCTGGAAGGTAATTGGATTGCGTCTAAATTGGGCCTAGTAAGTGTATGCATGTATGAATGTGAGTTAGGGAACTTAGATTGTAAGCTCCTTGAGAGCAGGGACTGATGTGAATGTACAATGTATATGTAAAGCGCTGCGTAAATTGACAGTGCTATAGAAGTACCTGAAATAAATAAATAACCGATGCCTATTGATGCTCCCTAAAAAGAGAAGCTGCATTGGCAGAAGAAAAGAAGCTTTGGAGATGAAGAGCTACCATAAACAATGACAGCTGAATTATCTCCTAGTTTGACTGTTTGCCAAGTTGATTTACGGTCTCTGCTCCAACAAAACAACTAAACAACTACTTGCTAAAGACCTTCCTGCTCTAGCGCTTAAGCTTTGTACACAAGATCGGATTGTTGGCTAACAAAACCATGGAATTTTGTCCGAAGGACGTTGGCCCAAACTTGTCTTGCATACACTTAGCCACACAATTGTTGGCCAACAATTACGAACGTAGTGACTGTGACGAACGCCGGTGTCAAATCCCTGCCCTCCTCGCTAACTTGCAACGAAGGACCGGCCAACCTCACACCACGCTCTCTCGGCCTGGCGTTCCAGAAACTGCAGGTACACCACAGGATCAGTCTCCCTGAGGTTTTGTAGAGTTTCTTGCATTTGAAGAGAGTCTATGATGGTTTCAGGCAATCTGATGCTGGCCTGCTCTTGTGGTGGCTTGGAGGTAACAATCCGTGGTATTCCAGTGTCAGTCTCTGCTTGCCCATCTGGTGAGGCCGCTTCTGAACCACTGGGCTCTGGAGTAGCGGAAACCCTTTCTGGTCCAGTTTCCACCAGGTTCTGGTCTGCACGGATATCAAACTCCTGTAAGGCATGTATCAAGCCTTCACGATTTTTGCCACCAATGTCAATTCCTCTTCCTGTGCACTCAACAGCCAGTTCATTCTTGCTCATCTTTTTATATGCTGATAACCCAGACATTTTGCAAGTAGAAAAGATAGAACAGAAAGAAGAGATAGGAAGAAGGTGTAGGAAAGAGTTGTTGCTGTATGTCTCTCTTGAAAAAATAAAAATCAAAAAATATGCACCAGCTTGTCTCTAAGGACTGTTTCCACAAAGGTTACAATCCTTCAGTGCAGAGCTAATTCCTAACAATGCACTGAATGCTCTTAATGCGAAACTATCCCGCTACGCTGCCAGCCAATATGTGACGAATGCGCGTGTCAGATCCCTGCCCTCCTCGCTAACTTGCAACGAAGGCCCGGCCAACGTCACACCACGCTGTCACTTATGTAACAATGCCACTCTCAGCTGCGCCCAGCACAAAGATTTTCCAGCTTGCGGGACCACAATCTAGGTGCGAGCAGCCTGAGAGTGATTGTCACTGGGCTAATTACACAATTAACCCTTTAACTGCCACCACCCCCGTTTAAAGACCGAGCCGGGGGAGACTCGTAATTTTAGCAATACCAATTATAATTTTAGAAAAAGCGTCTGCCACACACACTGCCACCACAGACAGGTCTGCTCAGAGTCTTACTCTACAACAGTAGCACCCTTTCAAGAGGCAGGTTCGTTTATAGCTTGCATTAAGAGCTTTATAGACAAGGTTAACACTTTTCAACATAAGGGTTTATTATGAAAAGTTTAAAGTTGGTGCAAATAAAATATTTACAGAAAAAAGATGTTTCAAAAAGATAAAGACAATATACAGCCACAGAGCAATAAGGTAGAATTGGGAAGAAAGAAAGCTTGCAATTAATGTCTGAGGGTTGATCAGAGTTCGATCGATGAGCTAGGTAATCGGTTCTCGACTTGGCAGATGTTTCTTCTTTAATGGTAAAAGGAGAACTGCCCATTGTCTTGGCATCTCCTTTTTTCTGTCAAATCACAGGGGGTGTTGACAGTGACCACTGACCAATCGTCTGGTCATCTTGTTTAGGGGTTGGTTGCTGGGAGGTTTCTACACTCATGACTACGTCCCAGATAGATTTGTAATACATATTCATATATCTGCATCTATAGTGTTTACAGACTCCAAATATCCCTATTATTATTCAGCGTGAGATTTCCTTCAAAACAAGTATAAACATGGCATATCTATAATGTATAGTCAGCTTAGGAGGAATAAGTGGTACCAGTGGTTTCCCATTAGACCTGACATAGGGGTGTCTGGACTTGAAACGTTACATATTATCTGAGGAAACTAAATATGTCCATATTATGGCTGTGCTATTACTGAGTCATAAGTTATGAAACATGCTGAAATTTCATACTTATTCCACGGTTTTAAGTTGGATGTGTATTCAGACAATTTACAACCGGGGCCTGTTGGGTCTCTGAATGGAGAGGGTGACAGTTTTACGACAGGCCTGAACACTCTGTCCTTTCAACTTGCAGTTTACTGACCTAGCTTGGTTCTGTTTTCTCTGTTGAGATAACCTTTTCTGTTGAACTTAAAAAGCTTTGAATTCCTAATGCCGCGTACACACGGTCGGACTTTCCGGCATACTTGGTCCGGCGGACCAGAGTGTGCCGGACAATCCGCCCGTGTGTGGGCGCCGGCGGACTTTTCCGGCGGACTTTTTCCCAAAAGCCCGCCGGACCTAGATTTGAAGAAAGTTTTAAATCTTTCCGCCGGACTCAGTTTCGGGCGGAAAGTCCGCTCGTGTGTGTGCTGGTCCGACGGAAAGCCCGCTCGTGTGTATGCTGGTCCGACGGACCAGATACGACACGAGGGCAGGGTATTGCATCTCGCGCTCGCTGCAATAGGAAAAACAAATTTTCCTATTGCGGCGAGCGCGGGGCATACCAGGCCCTTAGGTCTGGTATGGATTATAAAGGGAACCCCCTACGCCGAAAAAACGGCGTGGGGTCCCCCCTAAAATCCATACCAGACCCCGATCCGAGCACGCAGCCTGGCCGGTCAGGAAAGGAGGTGGGGACGAGCGAGCGCCCCCCCCCCCTCCTGAACCGTACCAGGCCACATGCCCTCAACATGGGGGGTGGGTGCTTTTTGTCACAGTCCCTGGGCATGCTGGGACTGTGACGTTTTAGGGGGCGTGGTCACTGGGTGATGTTGACCACGCCCCCTAAAACGTCACAGTCCCAGCATGCCCAGGGACTGTGACATCAAAAGGGGGCGGGGTCTCCGCCTATATAAGTCACAACGCAGCCCTCGGAGAGCAGTCCAGCCGGAGAGAGCGTCGTGTCAACATCTGGAGAAGAGAAGAAGACAAGAAGTCCGGACCTCTGCTGGCAAGAGAGCTACCTGAAGACAGCAGAGGAGCCGGCCGAAGAACTGGAGAGAAGAGAGCGGAGAAGAACCAACCGGACGCCGGGAGAAGATGAAGCGGAGGGACCCCCGAAGCCGGAAGAAGACCCCCGAAGCCGGAGGAAGATCCCCCCCGGAGCTGTTTAATAAAATATTTTAAAAACCTGTGTAGTGTGTTTTATTACTTACACTTTTTCCCTAGGTGAATGGGTAGGGGTACCATGTACCCCATACTCATTCACATAGGGTGGGGGGCCGGGATCTGGGGGCCCCCTTATTAAAGGGGGCTCCCAGATTCCGATAAGCCCCCGCCCGCAGACCCCGACAACCAACGGCCAGGGTTGTCGGGAAGAGGCCCTTGTCCTCATCAACATGGGGACAAGGTGCTTTGGGGTGGGGGGGGCCCGCAGGGCGGCCCCCCTCCCCCAAAGCACCCACCCCCCATGTTGAGGGCATGTGGCCTGGTACGGTTCAGGAGGGGGGGGCGCTCGCTCGTCCCCACCCCCTTTCCTGACCGGCCAGGCTGCGTGCTCGGATCGGGGTCTGGTATGGATTTTAGGGGGGACCCCACGCCGTTTTTTCGGCGTAGGGGGTTCCCTTTATAATCCATACCAGACCTAAGGGCCTGGTATGCCCCGTGACGGGGCTCGTAAGGTGTCAATCTCGCCGATAAAAGCGGCAAGATTGACATCCTTTTCTAGTCCCGTCGCACCTGAGTCACGTTCAAAATGAACGGACTTGTCCGTTCATTCTGAAAGTCCGCCGGAACTCCGGCGAAAGTCCGTCGGAAAGACGGGCGGACTTAGCCCGCCGGAAAGTCCGGGCGTGTGTGGGCAAGTCCGTCCGTTTTAAAGTCCAGCGCACCTGGCGGACAAAGTCCGTCGGAAAGTGTGCCGGACCAAGTAGGATAGAAAGTCCGACCGTGTGTACGCGGCATAAGACAAGGGAGGAGGGAGGAGGGAGTTCAGATTTCTCTGTAATGTTACATGGTAAGCCAAACTGTCATGGCTACTTCCACACAAGATGGCAGCTAGCTACAGCTTTTCATGTCCCGTACGTGATATTGTTACAGTGACGTACTACGTTGTTTTTCAGCTCTTTAGCGCCACCCTTTGGGCTCCTTCTGCTAATTTCGTGTTAGTAGAAGTTTGGTGAGTGTTGATTCGCACTTTTCATTTTGCACTTTTCGATCTGTGCTTTTCAATTCGTTTCTAAACAGCCGTTCGTCAACCAGACATGTTGCGGAATCGAAGGAGATAACGTGTTATTTATTATTGGCCTTGGAGTTATTGCTTTGACATTATTTTTTTGGTTGAATAATGATTTGATTTGGTATATTTTCTATATATTTGGATGCATAGAATGCACTTTTTGGTTAGGTTCTATTGGCAGGTAGCATATCTAATTTTATTTGTTTTCTTTTTTTTAATGCACAATAAAACAATTGTGTAGAATAATACTTGTCTATGTGTTTTACTTCAAATGTCAGTTTGGAAGTACATTTAAGTTACAATTACATTTAAAAAAATACAATGTAAAATTGACAAGGGACACCAACATAGTTGTATCTTTGATCCTAAAAAGTAAGGGATAATGGTGTTGTGGTAACTTGCTCCAAAAAAAAAAAAAGCATAATAATATTATTCTTGATATCACTAGAAAAAAAAAGCATTTGAAAATTCATTTGCAATAACTCCATCAGTATCACCAGCAAAGCAGCTTCATTATTATCCCATTAAAGAAGAAGAGAATTGTGCGCTGCATTTGGAGATTTCATAATTTGCCACGTCACGAATCTTAATTCTCCATTACGAACGCTAGTTTACAAGACTGACCGCTTCTGGCTTGTCCTTGCTTTCGAGCATGCGTGTTTGTACTTTGTACTTTTGTCCGACGGACTTGTGTACACACAATCGGAAAATCCAACAACACACATTTGTTTGCGGAAAATTTGAAAATATGCTATCCAACATTTGTCCGCAGAAAATCCGACAACAATTGTCCAATGGAGCATACACGTGGTCCGATTTTCCGCCATCAGCCTGTCATCGAACATTTCCCGACGAAAAGTCCGATCGTGTGTAGGAGGCTTAAAAAATATATCTACCACAATATATGATGACTACATCACACACAGGGTTCCATTGACTAAACCTACTAGGGTTTTAGCATTAAAAAATCTGCATAAATGGAAAGCAATTCGTCAATGTACAAATGTAGCACTCAATGAAACAAAGGGTGGACTGTGAATGCCACAATAGGGGCACTGTTAGGATTGTAGGCTTCTGTTTTCAACACAGAACACAACCATTAATATGAGATTTGTTTTTATATGCCAGCAACCCCCCCCCCCCCCCCCAACACACACACTTTGCTTTGCTTGGCTAATCAGTTTGAACTTTGACCTGGAAAAACAACATTTCCCATTTCATAAGATAATGATGTGGTAGACATAGTACAAAAAAAGTGACAAGTAGTAGATGGATGCGTAAAAGATGGGGTGAGTGGCGCTACCCTACAAGGTATGGGGATAATCAGCTGTATGCCCAGCCTTTAAAAGGGAGGGGGGAGCCTATCCCAATAGGGCTAGGTGTATATATGTGTGCACGTCAAAGTGAATGTAAAAAATGTGCTTGTGCATATATACCTAAAGTGAACCCAAATATTGTTGTAAGTTGTCAGACAAATCTAATCGTGTGTCAATCTCAACACATAGTGCAAAAATATACATATATGTCTAGTAAGCCAATAATGTAAACTTAAAAGACCATAATGACAGTGTTATATAAATGAAATAACCAAAAATTTCCAAAACTGTAATTATAAGTGAAAAAATAAACCACAGCCGATTACTGCAATTCCCTACACTAACACACCTCTACCCAACCCGGGGTATTCCACAAAACACTAACTGCCTATACTATACACTCGCAGGGGACAGGTTCCCTCATGCCTCTATCCACCCTCATATCCCTATCCACCCCCATATACTGCCTCTGCCTAAGGTTGTATATTACATTAGGTCCCTAAGAGATATTAATCCCCTCATTGTAAGGCCATTTGGTGACAGAGGTGCTTCCCCAATTACATTCCATCAGGAGCTAACTAATCAACTACTTTGTCCTACTGGCACAGCATATACCAAACCATCATACAGGTTAAATACACCTCTTTCTGACGACGCCTATGTAGCTCATTAGCTCCCCCCATCCACACACAGTTAGAACCCAACAGGGGTCTTTGGATGTCAGGGGAGCGTATATCAGAATACCTATCTTTTACATTCGCCATGATACTCACACCTTACCCCAATAGCCGCCAGTGGAGACATCCTCCTACTTTACTTGAAGACTTCCTTACCTTTTCCTTACTTGGTTTGGTTCTTCCTCTCAGTTGTGTAGTTTAATGATCATAAAACTTCGTTATTGTACTGCAAATGTACTGTAGACATCCAAACTGTAATATCCATGTACCACCTCATTGTTGTATTGTATTTTCCTTGTTGTATTAAAAACTTCAATAAAAACATTGAAACAAAAAATAAATAAAAAATAAACCAATACTAAATAGTGAAGTCCCATACACAAATGTGTAAATTAAAAACTATAAAAATATATATAGTCCCACACAGAATGTGTATGTAAAAAATCAGCATATAAGTCCCAAAGTGATAAATATAACACATGGATATAATAATGAAGAATATAATTCCAGTGTAGCCAGTTCCAGCTCTTTCAGGTGACTTCGGTGCTCAAAAAACCAAGTGACTTGTAGTGCTCCCCCCGTTGGGTCCCTACTTACCAGAAGTGGTTACCCCTGCAGGGGTAATGGGCTTATGTGGGTACCGTGGATAGACTTTCTCCTTTAGCTCTCCCAGTGTTCCCAGTGTTGGTCGAATAGGCTGCTACAGCTGTTTCCACACAATTGGGGGTGTTATACACCGGTCAGCACCTCCTAGGGGTCACTCCACAACTTCTCATTTATGGGTCCTCAGAGGGAGGAAGTAAAGGGCTCCCATAGTGTAGTACATTAAAATAAGTTTTATTAAAATAAATTAAAATCAGTGGCTTCCCATCCACAGTGTGGATGCGTCTGCTCATGTATATAAATACAAAAGTTGCTACATGTTCATCTGCAGCTTTAATTTACAGAATGTGTTCAAGTATAAATCTCTGTGTTGGTCTAGAATGATGGAACAGCTGCTACTCAAGACCAGAAAAAAATAAGGATAATATAAATGGTGCGATATTCCTGTGCAAAGTGACTTAATATAATAAAAGATTAAATGTTATGATATGGCTTGGTGCATATACAGCAATGATACTGCATATAAAGTGTTATGTCTCAATAAAGTGAATCAGTGATTTGAAATGAAGTGAACAATGCATACATAACAGTGGTATTAAAGTGCTTGTAAAAATGATATCCAATTCATCTTTCAACAATAAATTGGTATCTACGTGACTACGGTATTTATACAAAAAAAAAGTCCTCCGACGAAGACGTGATAACAAAACGTGTTAGGGCGTGACTACACGACTCCCTCGCAGTTATTACCGTGTGTTTCTTTTTCTATTAAATAAATAGTATTACGCTATGCCAGCTCCCCCTTCTTTCTTTGCATTTATGAACTACTGTTTGAGAAAGTGATCTATCTGGGGATAGGAGCCAGGTCCAAAGCAGAGGTGGTGACAGGCTTTAGTGTCTAGTCTATCGTTTTGGGAAGATCTGAACAGATATCATAGTGTATGGAGGTACAAGGCTCGTTTTTTACTGATGTCTGGTGAGTGCATTACCAACGGGGACTTTTGACACACAAGGTGTTGGTGATGGTATCCAGATAAATAAAACCGAATCCCAGTTACCAAGCGTTACGGAGCACATCTATTATTTTTCATTTATTTTGAATGGGGACTTTCTCTCTATATGCTGTAGTGGATTGAACCTCCAAAAGACTTTCTTCATTGCACTTTTAGCGCTCTTAATGCTGAAATGACTTTTTTGTTTTTTTAGCATATTTTCATATTTCACGTGCCCTGCAGGGCACGCGCAGAGCGCATGCAGAGGGGAGGCCCTCTTATGACGGCCTCCCGGGAATTCAGGTCCGCGCTGTGGCCGTCATTCGGCCATAGCGCAGATGGCAGGTGGTTAAAGTGATATTAAAATCTTGTTTTTTTGTTTAAAAAATAACAAACATGTCATACTTACCTGCTCTGTGTAGTGGTCTTGCACAGAGCATCCCAGATCCCCCCTTCTCAGGTCCCTCACCAGCTCTCCTGGCCCCTCCCTCTTGCCGAGTGCCCCCACAGCAGGCAGCTTGCTATGGGGGCACCTGAGCCAAGCTGCTGCTCTGTGTGTCCATTCAGACACAGAACCACAGTACAGCCCTGCTCCGTCTCTCCTCATTGGCTCACTGACTTTGATTGACAGCAGCGGGACATGAGGTAGAGTCCTGTACAGCCGAGGCTCTTGTGCAACATCACTGGATTGAGATGAGGCTCAGGTAAATATTACGGGGGCTAAGGAGATAAAACAAACCTTCTGTCTTTAGAACCAATTTAAGGTATGACAATTTTTAATAACGAAATCTATAAATGAAGAGCAACTTCAGCCTATCTCCTCCCAGGTCACATCCCTATGAAGTTGTTCCACCCATAGGGTTTTTCTTGGTGCAGCTTGGACCAATGAATGAACGTATGTGCCATACCTGTGGAATCGCTGTTAAAGCTGGAAATCACTGTAGTAAGCAGCACTAATACACTACAGTGATTCCTCTAGCTTCTGGTCACCATTTGGAGAACAGAGAATACTTTGCATCCCCTGAATGAGTGCAAAGCGTTCTCTGATTAGACGAGGGGAGGGAGTGATGGAGCAGTGACGTCACAATCTCCACTTTGTACAATTGTGTTTGTGTGCAGCTAAATTCATTTTAGTGTATCTTTACCATAATCCCTCCTCCAACAAATGATTTGGACCAGTGCACAAAGCAGGGTCCATAAAGACATGGATAAGTGAGTATGTCCTCAAGAAGAGGGACTGCTCCTCCAAAGTAGGAACATCTGTATGGTATGTCCTCCAAAAGAGGGACTGCCCCTCTAAACTAGTAACATCTGTACAGTATGTCTTTCAAAAGAGGGACTGTCCATCCAAAGTAAGAATATCTGTTGCCTTATTTGGGATTTTGAAGGCAATTGCCTTCAAAATCTCAAGTGGTGCATTTCATTTTGTATCTGTTATTGTTTAGGGATGGTGGCGATTTTAAAACACACCTCATTTTCTGGTCCTCCAAAAGAGGGACCGTCCCACTGAAGCAGGAACATCTGTATGGTATATCCTTCAAAATAGGGACTGTCACAACAAAATAGGATCATTTGTATGGTATGTCCTCTAAAAGAGGGAATGCTCCTCTGAAGTAGGAACATCTGTATGATATGTTCTTCAAAAGAGGGACTGTCCTTCCAACAGTGGAACATCTGGTATGTCCTCCAAACCATCTGGAATAAACCAAGCTTGCCCACTGCCAGTGTAAAACTACAAAAGAAAGTCAAAAACTCCCTTTATCACAGTCGCTATAGTAAACAACAGCAAGCGAACAGCTTTTGTATTGATTATGGAAGAAAGAGATAAGTAGCTGCACTATGCACAGGCTGCGGGTGTCACATTTCCAGAAGCACAGGGCTGGGACTTTGTGGCTGGGATCCAATGACAGGATTAGGAATAGATTCGCCAGCAAGAACAAGCATGACAGGAAGAGAGAGGAAGAGAGAGGATAAGACAACACAAGGTATTGCTTTGGGGTCCAGCTGATTTGCTGCAGTGCATAGAGCAGACTGTAGTGTTGACATTCAGGAGACTGTAAAGCAGAAAAGATAGAGAAGCACTAGAAATGAGAAGGTATTGCATTCTGATTACATTTCCAGTTGTATGTTCACTTCTTTCTCTATACAAGATGCAATTGATTTGAAGTACAAGCTGTGTGTACAAATTGGGGGATGGGCGCTCCTGGGAACCAAAAAGACCATGATTGTAACACAGCCCATTGCATTCTTCTGGGCAGGACCGTGAGAATGTGTTCATACCGCGTATTCTTTACAAGCTTAGTAAAGATGAATCTACTAAATTGTTACTAGGGGTTTAATAGCAAAGTGGAGTAAAAAATGCTTATAGGAGAGTCAGATTTTCAGTTTTCTTTTTTAACCACTTCAGCCCCGGAAGAATTTACCCCCTTTCTGACAAGCCATTTTTTTGCGATACGGCACTGCTACGCTTTAACTGACAGTTGCGAGGTCGCGCGACGTTGTATCCAAACAAAAGTTACATCCTTTTTTTCCCATAAATAGAGCTTTCTTTTGGTGATATTTGATCACCTCTGCCGTTTTTATTTTTTGCGCTATAAACAAAAGAAGACCGTCAATTTTGAAAAAAACACAATATCTTTTACTTTTTGCTATAATAAATATCCCAAATTAAAAAAAAAGTTTAGGCCGATATGTATTCTTCTACATATTTTTGGTAACAAAAATCGCAATAAGCGTATATTGATTGGTTTGCACAAAAGTTATAGCGTCTACAAAATAGGGGATGGATTTATGGCATTTTTTTTTTTTTTTACTAGTAATGGCAGCGATTAGCGATTATTATTATTGGGACTGCGATATTGCGACAGACTAATCGGACACTTTTGACACATTTTTGGGACCAGTGACATTCATACAGCGATCAGTGCCATAAAAATGCACTGATTACTGTATACATGTCACTGACAGGGAAGGGGTTATCACTAGGGGGTGATCAAGGGGTTAACTGTGTTCCCTAGGTGTGTTCTAACTGTAAGGGGGGATGGGACTGACTAGGGGAGGAGTGAGATCGGTGTTCATACTTAGTATGAACACACAATCTCTCTCCTCTCCCCTGAGAAAACCGGGATTTGTGTGTTTACACACACAGATCTTGGTTCTTGCTCTGTCATGAGTGATCTTGGGTGCCTGGCGGCCATCGCGCCAGCCGGGCACTCGCATTGGCCCCTGGGGACGCGCTGCGGGCATGCGAGCGCCTCCTACAGCGTCTTAAAGGGCTGACGTACAGCTATGACAGCTCGCCCAGGGGAGCCATCCTGCCGCAGTATAACTGCGGCGTCTGGTTGTGAACTGGTTAAAATAATTTCTGATTAGTCGCTGTGGGTAAAGCTCCACCAACACCATGGCATTCCAGAACTTCTTTTGGGCGTCAGGAATCCCGCTATTATGTTTGCGCATTTTTACCGTGATTCGTTGGCGACAATTGCGGCAAAATCACGCTGCGATTGGGGTGCCATTGAAAGTAATGGGGAACGAAAGCGCATTGTGCGTTTTGCGGCGATTTGGGATCGTGGGCAGAATCGAATTTATCACGCCCAAGATCTGGAACGCTGGGGGCCCCGCCCATTCTGAAAGCCGCCGAGAGCGGCTGAGAGCGGCCGAAAGCCGGCGAGAGCCACAGAGAGGCTGAAAGCCGCCGAGAGCCGGCGAAAGCTGCTGAGAGCGGGCGAAAGCCGCCGAAAGCCAATGAGAGCAGCCGAGATCGGCCAAAAGCCAGCTCTGTATCGCGGCGGCACCATTTTTAAACTGAAAGGCTGCAATGACAAGGCAGCAATGACACTGGAGCAAGGCTACACTGACAAGTCTGCAAATGACACTGGAGCAAGGCTACACTGACAAGTCTGCAAATGACACTGGGGCAAGGCTACACTGACAAGTCTGCAAATGACACTGGGTCAAGGCTACACTGACACTGGGCAAGGCTGCAATGACACTGACAAGGCTGCAATGACACTGACAAGGCTGATAAGGCTGCAGATGGACACTGATAAGGCTGCATTGATGGGCATTTAAATGTAAGTTTTTTTCCTTCAACTTTCCTCCTAAAAGTTTTTTTCCTTAAAATTCCCTCCTAAACTTGGGGTGCGTGTTATACGCCGGCGCGTGTTATACGCCGATAAATACGGTAATGATAATTTTATCCATTTTTATTGCTTTTATTAATCGTGGACCCATGAAGAATACCAGTACAGTATCCCCCACTTATACGCTTAAATATTATCTGCTTTTGTGAGTAGCCATTTGGCTGTTTTGTCTTGTCCAATTAAACAGAAGTTCTTTAATACTGCACTGAGTCTGGCGCACCTTGTCCTTTTCTATTTCTGCTTTATAGAGCTGTACATATGTATAGAAGGGTAGGGCCCGAAAGTGACTCCAGCCCAGGGGCCCCCACCACCCTAATGCCGCGTACACACGGTCGGACTTTTTGTCTACAAAAGTCCAACGGACTAAAGCTGGCTGACAATCCGATCATGTGTGGGCTTCCCCGGACTTTCAGCGGACTTTTCCAGCCTCAAATCTGACGGACTTTAGATTTGAAACATGCTTCAAATCTTTACGTCGTAACTCCGCCGGACCCAGAAATCCGCTCGTCTGTGTGCTAGACCGACGGACAAAAACCCACGCTAGGACAGCTATTGGCTACTGGCTATCAACTTCCTTATTTTAGTCCGGTGTACGCCATCACGTACGAATCAATCGGACTTTTGTGTGATCGTATGTAAGCAAGTCCGTTCGTAAGAAAGTCTGCTGCAAGTCCGCCAAAAGTCAGTCGCAAGTCTGTCGGACAGGCTGTCGGACTTTTGTAGACGAAAAGTCGGACCGTGTGTACGCGGCATAAGTCCTGCCCTGCGGAACACCATGGTGTGAACGGAGCCTTACTGACTTTGAAATCCTTTGTTTTTTCACTAAAATCGTGGCAAAATCGCAGTAAAATCGTGGCGTGATTTTTCAGCATTTTGTGTTTTCCCATGGCCAGCGGTCAAAGCAGTTCAAGTGTAAATGAAGCCTGAATAAGTCAGAATTAACTAGTGAAAAGTCAAGTTTTACCTTTTGTTACCTAAAGCAACTTTGTTGCTATTTAAATTGGACCTTCCCCCTCTTTCACCAAGGTTAGATTCACATCACTATTGTTGGGCGCAAAATTACGCACTTTCCAGACACGCAGGGAAATGTGCTACACTTGCAGTCGCAATGGTGCCATTAATTCTTAATGGCAACTTCATGCATTGGCAACCTCGTGCGTTTTCACTTCCGCCAAACTTCATGGTGCTGTTTGGTGTGGCGCAATTCTATAAAAGGTCCGGGGACTTCTTTCTCTGTGTTTCTTGCAGGTAGGGAAGCCCATTGAAATAAATAGGCTTCCCTACACGCAGCACGCAGAGGTGTGATCTGGGGGGTAAAAATGACTCATGCGCGCTGACATCAAATCATCTTACAGCTTCTTAAATTACAGATTTTTGCTGTTGCTTACATTTTATGTCTGCCCACTTCCTGGTCTGTTGGCACTGGTAAAATGGCCAGGACTTCACATGTGCTCCTAGGAAGTTTCTGTCCCCAGTGCCCTCCAGGGGGATCTTGCTTGATCTTGCACATGCACCAGTTCTCACTCTATTGGAATTAAAGAATATGTAAACCCAACACTTCATATTCCTGATATGTGCCTGCTGTACCATGTACATGTAAAAAAAGAAAGAGCATCTAGAGTAACTATTACTAAGTTTATTGATTTTAAATTATGTTTGCATTACTGTTGTCAGTTGTATTGGAGGGGGGCACTTTAATTACCCACTTCAGCTCCGGAAGGATTTACCCCCTTCCAGACCAGAGCACTTTTTGCGGTTCGGCACTGCATCACTTTAACTGACAATTGCGCTGTCGTGCGATGTTGTACCCAAACAAAATTGATGTCCTTTTTTTCCACACAAATAGAGCTTTCTTTTGGTGGTATTTGATCACAAAAAAAGAGCCACAATTTTGAAAAAAAGTATTTTTTTACTTTTTGCTATAATAAATATCCTCCAAAAATATATATAAAATTTTTTTTTTCCCTCAGTTTAGGTCAATATGTTTTCTTCTACATATTTTTGGTAAAAAAAATTGCAATAAGCGTATATTGTTTGGTTTGTGTAAAAGTTATAGCGTCTACAAAATAGGGGATAGTTTTTTGGCATTTTTAGTATTTTTTTTTTACTAGTAATGGCGGCGATCTGCGATTTTTAAAAATATATAAAATTTCTTTCTCTGTTTAGGTTGATATGTATTCTTCTACATATTTTTGGTAAAGAAAATCGCAATAAGCGTATATTGATTGGCTTACGCAAAAGTTAGAGCATCTACAAAATAGGGGATAGATTTATGGCATTTTTTTTATAATATTTTTTTATTAGTAATGGCGGCGATCAGCGATTTTTATCGTGACTGCGACATTATAGCAGACACATCGGACACTTTTGACACCATTTTGGGACCATTGTCATTTATACAGTGATCAGTGCCATAAAAATGCACTGAATACTGTGTAAATGACACTGGCAGGGAAGGGGTTAAACACTAGGGGGCGATCAAGGGGTTAAGTATGTCCTAGGGAGTGATTCTAACTGTGGAGGGGATGGGCTACCACTGACATAACAGCGATCACTGCTCCCGATCACAGGGAGCAGTAGATCCCTGTCATGTCACTAGGCAGAACAGGGAAATGCCTTGTTTACAAAGGCATTTCCCCATTCTTTCACTCCGTGACACAATTGCAGGCCCCCGGCGGACATCGAGCCCACGGGACTCGCAAGCATGGCCACGGAGTATGCAGCGGGCACGCTCACAATGCTGCGATTTAAAGGGGACGTACCTGTATGCCCAATTTCCCAGCCGTGCCATTGTGCTGACGTACATGGTCGCCCGCTTAAGAAAAGTAGTGCCTGCAAAGAGAAGGTGTAATGCCCCGTACACACGGTCGGATTTTCCGATGGAAAATGTCCGATCGGAGCGTGTTGTCAGGAATTCCGACCGTGTGTTGGCTCCATCGGACATTTTCCATCGGATTTTCCGACACACAAAGTTGGACAGCAGGAGATAAAATTTTCCGACAACAAAATCCGTTGTCGGAAATTCCGATCGTGTGTACACAAATCCGACGGACAAAGTGCCATGCATGCTCAGAATAAATAAAGAGATGAAAGCTATTGGCCACTGCCCCGTTTATAGTCCCGACGTACGTGTTTTACGTCACCGCGTTTAGAACGATCGGATTTTCCGACAACTTTGTGTGACCGTGTGTATGCAAGACAAGTTTGAGCCAACATCCGACGGAAAAAATCCTAGGATTTTGTTGTCGGAATGTCCGAACAAAGTCCGACCGTGTGTATGGGGCATAACACTTATTTCCCCTCTATTTATACCCAACTTTTACGTGTCTGCTAGCATTTCTGGCATCAAGATACTTTTGATAGCTATTATGTGCTGTCTTCTGTAAAACTTCACTGGTGGACCTCGGTTGTATGCATTTACACTATTAGTGCTATCAGCGCAGCAAATCTGTGGAGTTGGAGGGTTAAGAGGAGTTTGATTGTGAGCCAATTCCCCTAGCAGTGTTTCTATATACACTACATTGTCAAAAGTATTGGCCTTTACACACACATGAACTTTAATGGCATCCCAGTCTTATGCCCCGTACACACGGTCGGATTTTCCGATGGAAAATGTCCGATCGGAGCGTGTTGTCGGAAATTCCGACCGTGTGTGGGCTCCATCGGACATTTTCCATCGGATTTTCCGACACACAAAGTTGGACAGCAGGAGATAAAATTTTCCGACAACAAAATCTGTTGTCAGAAATTCCGATCGTGTGTACACAAATCCGATGGACAAAGTGCCACGCATGCTCAGAATAAATAAAGAGATGAAAGCTATTGGCCACTGCCCTGTTTATAGTCCCGACGTACGTGTTTTACGTCACCGCGTTTAGAACAATCGGATTTTCCGACAACTTTGTGTGACCGTGTGTATGCAAGACAAGTTTGAGCCAACATCCGACGGAAAAAATCCTAGGATTTTGTTGTCGGAATGTCCGAACAAAGTCCGACCGTGTGTACGGGGCATTAGTCTGTAGGGTTCAATACTGAGAGATGACATCACTAAGGGAGCAAGAGAGGAGGTAGAATCCTTATGGGTAGAGCTACAAAGGGAGGAAACTAAGGGGAAAGTAATACTGGGATTATGCTATAGGCCCCCTAACCAATAGAGGAGGAGGAGGCGGACCTCCTATCACAATTTGGATTAGCGGCAAGAATGGAAAGTGTTATTATAATGGGGAATTTTAATTATCCAGAAAAAGACTGGGTGGAAGGAACTGTGCATTCATCTAAGGCTCGCCAGTTCCTAAATGTCTTGCAGGACAATTTCATGGGTCAGATGATAAATGCACCAACTAGAAACAAAGCGTTACTAGACCTACTGATTACCAAAGATACAGACCTGATCACGGATGTGGAAATACGGGGCAATTTAGGAAACAGCAATCACAGGTCAATTAGTTTTAGTATAAATTACACAAATAGGAAACATAAGGGGAATACAAATACACTGAATTTCAAAAGAGCCAACCTCCGTAATCACTCACTTCAATACCACTTACACCCCCATCCTGCCCAGTCCAATTTTCAGCTTTCAGCGCTGTCGCACTTTGAATGACAATTGCACGGTCATGCTACACTGACCCAAACAATTTTTTTTATAATTTTGTTCCCACAAATAGAGCTTTCTTTTGGTGGTATTTGATCACTGCTGGTGTTTATATTTTTTGCGCAACAAATGAAAAAAGACCGAAAATTTAGAAAAAAAAAAGTTTTCTTTGTTTCTGTTAAAAATTTTGTAAATAAGTAAGTTTTCTCCTTCACTGATGGGCACTGATGAGGCTGCACTGAGGGGCATTGATAAGGCAGCACTGATGGGCACTGATGAGGTGGCACCAATGAGGTGGCACTGATGATGGGCACTGATAGGTGGCACTGATGAGCACTGATAGGCGCCACTGATGGGCACTAATAAGTGGCACTGGTATGCAGCACTGATGGGTGCTTATAGGCGGAACTGATGGGCACTCATAGGTGGCACTGATAGGCGACACTGATGGGCACTGAAAGGCTGCATTGATGGTTATTTATGGGTGGTAATGATAGGTGTCACTGATGGGCACTGATATGTGGGCACTGATAGGTGGCACTGATGGGCACTGATGGACACTGACTGATGGCACTGATGGGCATCACTGATAAGGATACATCTGGCAGGCATTAGTAATGGGCACTGATTGGCACCATTTGTGGGCACTGATTGGCATATTTTGGGCACTGTATGGCATCCCTGGTGGCCATGGGTGGCATACCTGGTCATCCATCCGTGGTGGCCATCACTGGTGGTTCTGGTGGCATCGCTGGTGGTCCAGTGTGGGCATCTGCAGGGGGGGGTTGTGCTGATAATCAATCAGCGCAGACCCCCTGTCAGGAGAGCCACCGATCGGCTCTCCTCTACTCGTGTCTGTCAGACGCGAGTGAGGTAAAGCCGATACATGGCTTTTCCTGTTTACACTGTGATCAGCCGTGATTGGACACGGCTGATCACGTGGTTAAGAGCCTCCGTCAGAGGCACTTTGCCGGGATCGGTGTAGCGGTGGCGGTGAGTCAGACTGGTCGCCACGCCGTACGCCCCCCACGGGCGCGCTCCGGCAGTTATCCTGAAAGACATCATATAACGTCCAGTCAGGATAACTGAACCACCGTCCGGCTGTCATTTTGCTATAGGCTGGGCAGGAAATGGCTAAACTACGATCCTTGCTAGAAGATAATAATTGGGACAAAGAACATGGAGGAAAAATGGGTATGCTTTAAGAGCATATTAAATAAGGGCATTAGCCAGTGCATCCCAATGGGAAATACATTTAAGAGATAATAAAAGTCCTGGGTGGCTTAACTCCAACGTAAAAATGCATATAAAAGCAAAGGAGAAGGCCTTCAAAAAATACAAGGCTTAGGGATCTTCATCAGCATTCCATCTTTACAAAGAATGCAACAAGAAATGAAAGGGTGCTATCAGGGCCGCTAAAATAGAACACGAAAGGTTCATAGCACAGAAGAGTAAAAAAATTCCCAAGAAATTCTTTAAGTACCTAAATAGTAAAAAAGGGGGGTCAGATCATATTGGTCCCATAAAGAATAATGAAGGGAATCTGGTTACTTAGGATAGAGAGATGGCGAAAGTATTGAATTTATTCTTCTCCCCAGTCTTCACAAGGGAATCAGGGGGCTTCAGTAACCAAAACTGCAATTTTTATCCTCATGACATGTCACAGGAAGCACCCTCATGGCTAACAGAGGATAGAATTAGAAATAGGCTTGAAAAACTAAACATTAATAAGTCACCGGGACCAGATAGATTGCATTTGAGGGTCCTTAACCACTTGCCGACCGCCTACCGCATATATACTGCGGCAGAATGGCACGGGCAGGCAGAATCACGTACCCGTACGTGATCTGCCTCCCGCGGGCGGGGGGTCCGACCGGATCCCCCCCCCGGTGCCAGCGGCGGTCGGCATTTGACTGGGAGCGTCGGGAGGCGAGGGGGAGACCATCCGATCGTGGCCCCCCCCTCGCGATCGCTCCCAGCCAATGGGAATCCTCCTCTGCCTGTGTGTAGTTTCACACAGGCAGAGGATGTGATGTCATCTCTCCTCGGTCTGGCAGTTTCCGTCCCAGCGCCGAGGAGAGAAGACAAGTGAGTGCACACAACACACACACACACAGTAGAACATGCCAGGCATACTTTAAACCCCCGATCCCCCCCCGATCGCCCCCCGATCCCCCCCAATCACCCCCCCCCCCGTCACAAACTGACATTAGCAGTATTTTTTTTTTTTTTCTGATTACTGCATAGTGTCAGTTTGTGACAGTTACAGTGTTAGGGCAGTGAGTATTACCCCCCTTTAGGTCTAGGATACCCCCCTAACCCCCCCTAATAAAGTTTTAACCCCTTGATCACCCCCCCTCACCAGTGTCGCTAAGCGATCATTTTTCTGATCGCTGTATTAGTGTCGCTGGTGACGCTAGTTAGTGAGGTAAATATTTAGGTTCGCTGTCAGCGTTTTATAGCGACAGGGACCCCCATATACTACCTAATAAATGTTTTAACCCCTTGATTGCCCCCTAGTTAACCCTTTCACCACTGATCACCGTATAACTGTTACGGGTGATGCTGGTTAGTTCGTTTATTTTTTATAGTGTCAGGGCACCCGCCGTTTATTACCGAATAAAGGTTTAGCCCCCTGGCGGTGATATGCGTCGCCCCAGGCAGCGTCAGATTAGCGCCAGTACCGCTAACACCCACGCACGCAGCATACGCCTCCCTTAGTGGTATAGTATCTGTACGGATCAATATCTGATCCAATCAGATCTATACTAGCGTCCCCAGCAGTTTAGGGTTCCCGAAAATGCAGTGTTAGCGGGATCAGCCCAGATACCCGCTAGCACCTGCGTTTTGCCCCTCCGCCCGGCCCAGCCCACCCAAGTGCAGTATCGATCGATCACTGTCACTTACAGAACACTAAACGCATAACTGCAGCGTTCGCAGAGTCAGGCCTGATCCCTGCGATCGCTAACAGTTTTTTTGGTAGCGTTTTGGTGAACTGGCAAGCACCAGCCCCAGGCAGCGTCAGATTAGCGCCAGTACCGCTAACACCCACGCACGCAGCATACGCCTCCCTTAGTGGTATAGTATCTGAACAGATCAATATCTGATCCGATCAGATCTATACTAGCGTCCCCAGCAGTTTAGGGTTCCCAAACACGCAGTGTTAGTGGGATCAGCCCAGATACCCGCTAGCACCTGCGTTTTGCCCCTCCGCCCGGCCGAGCTCAGCCCACCCAAGTGCAGTATCGATCGATCACTGTCACTTACAAAACACTAAACGCATAACTGCAGCGTTCGCAGAGTCAGGCCTGATCCCTGCGATCGCTAACAGTTTTTTTTGTAGCGTTTTGGTGAACTGGCAAGCACCAGCGGCGTAGTACACCCCGGTCGTAGTCAAACCAGCACTGCAGTAACACTTGGTGACGTGGCGAGTCCCATAAGTGCAGTTCAAGCTGGTGAGGTGGCAAGCACAAGTAGTGTCCCGCTGCCACCAAAAAGACAAACACAGGCCCGTCGTGCCCATAGTGCCCTTCCTGCTGCATTCGCCAATCCTAATTGGGAACCCACCGCTTCTGCAGCGCCCGTACTTCCCCCATTCACATCCCCAACCAAATGCAGTCGGCTGCATGAGAGGCATTTTCTTTATGTCCTCCCGAGTACCCCTACCCAGCGAACCCCCCCCAAAAAAGATGTCGTGTCTGCAGCAAGCGCGGATATATGCGTGACACCCGCTATTATTGTCCCTCCTGTCCTGACAATCCTGGTCTTTGCATTGGTGAATATTTTGAACGCTACCATTCACTAGTTGACTATTAGCGTAGGGTACAGCATTGCACAGACTAGGCACACTTTCACAGGGTCTCCCAAGATGCCATCGCATTTTGAGAGACCCGAACCTGGAACCGGTTACAGTTATAAAAGTTACAGTTACAAAAAAAAAGTGTAAAAAAGAAAAAAAAAACACATACAAAAATATAAAATAAAAAAAAAATAGTTGTCGTTTTATTGTTCTCTCTCTCTATTCTCTCTCTCTATTGTTCTGCTCTTTTTTACTGTATTCTATTCTGCAATGTTTTATTATTATGTTTTATCATGTTTGCTTTTCAGGTATGCAATTTTTTATACCTTACCGTTTAGTGTGCTTTATTGTTAACCATTTTTTTGTCTTCAGGTACGCCATTCACGACTTTGAGTGGTTATACCAGAATGATGCCTGCAGGTTTAGGTATCATCTTGGTATCATTCTTTTCAGCCAGCGGTCGGCTTTCATGTAAAAGCAATCCTAGTGGCTAATTAGCCTCTAGACTGCTTTTACAAGCAGTGGGAGGGAATGCCCCCCCCCCCCAACGTCTTCCGTGTTTTTCTCTGGCTCTCCTGTCTCAACAGGGAACCTGAAAATGCAGCCGGTGATTCAGCCAGCTGACCATAGAGCTGATCAGAGACCAGAGTGGCTCCAAACATCTGTATGACCTAAGAAACCGGAAGCTACGAGCATTTTATGACTTAGATTTCGCCGGATGTAAACAGCGCCATTGGGAAATTGGGAAAGCATTTTATCACACCGATGTTGGTGTGGTCAGATGCTTTGAGGGCAGAGGAGAAATCTAGGGTCTAATAGACCCCAATTTTTGCAAAAAAGAGTACCTGTCACTACCTATTGCTATCATAGGGGATATTTACATTCCCTGAGATAACAATAAAAATGATTTAAAAAAAAAAAATGAAAGGAACAGTTTAAAAATAAGATAAAAAAATAATAATAATAAAGAAAAAAAAAAAAAAAAAAAAAAGCACCCCTGTCCCCCCTGCTCTCGCGCTAAGGCGAACGCAAGCGTCGGTCTGGCGTCAAATGTAAACAGCAATTGCACCATGCATGTGAGGTATCGCCGCGAAGGTCAGATCGAGGGCAGTAAGTTTAGCAGTAGACCTCCTCTGTAAATCTAAAGTGGTAACCTGTAAAGGCTTTTAAAGGCTTTTAAAAATGTATTTAGTTTGTCGCCACTGCACGTTTGTGCGCAATTTTAAAGCATGTCATGTTTGGTATCCATGTACTCGGCCTAAGATCATCTTTTTTATTTCATCAAACATTTGGGCAATATAGTGTGTTTTAGTGCATTAAAATGTAAAAAAGTGTGTTTTTTCCCCAAAAAATGCGTTTGAAAAATCGCTGCGCAAATACTGTGTGAAAAAAAAAAAAATGAAACACCCACCATTTTAATCTGTAGGGCATTTGCTTTAAAAAAAAAATATAATGTTTGGGGGTTCAAAGTAATTTTCTTGCAAAAAAAAATTATTTTTTTATGTAAACAATAAGTGTCAGAAAGGGCTTTGTCTTCAAGTGGTTAGAAGAGTGGGTGATGTGTGACATAAGCTTCTAGATGTTGTGCATAAAATGCCAGGACAGTTCAAAACCCCCCCAAATGACCCCATTTTGGAAAGTAGACACCCCAAGCTATTTGCTGAGAGTCATGTTGAGTCCATGGAATAATTTATATTGTGACACAAGTTGCGGGAAAGAGACAATTTTTTATTTTTTTTATTTTTTTTTGCGCAAAGTTGTCACTAAATGATATATTGCTCAAACATGCCATGGGAATATGTGAAATTACACCCCAAAATACATTCTGTTGCTTCTCCTGAGTACGGGGATACCACATGTGTGGGACTTTTTGGGAGCCTAGCCGCGTACGGGACCCCGAAAACCAAGCACCGCCTTCAGGCTTTCTAAGGCCGTAAATTTTTGATTTCACTCTTCACTGCCTATCACAGTTTCGGAGGCCATGGAATGCCCAGGTGGCACAAAACCCCCCCAAATGACCCCATTTTGGAAAGTAGACACCCCACGCTTTTTGCTGAGAGGTATAGTGAGTATTTTGCAGACCTCACTTTTTGTCACAAAGTTTTGAAAATTGAAAAAAGAAAAAAAAAAATTTTTTTTCTCGTCTTTCTTTATTTTCAAAAACAAATGAGAGCTGCAAAATACTCACCATGCCTCTCAGCAAATAGCTTGGGGTGTCTACTTTCCAAAATGGGGTCATTTGGGGGGGGTTTGTGCCACCTGGGCATTCCATGGCCTCCGAAACTGTGATAGGCAGTGAGGAGTAAAATCAAAAATGTACGCCCTTAGAAATCCTGAAGGCAGTGATTGGTTTTCGGGGTCCCGTACGCGGCTAGGCTCCCAAAAAGTCCCACACATGTGGTATCCCCATACTCAGGAGAAGCAGCTAAATGTATTTTGGGGTGCAATTCCACATATGCCCATGGCCTGTGTGAGCAATATATCATTTAGTGACAACTTTGTGCAAAAAAAAAAAAAAAAAAAATGTCACTTTCCCGCAACTTGTGTCAAAATATAAAACATTCCATGGACTCAACATGCCTCAAAGCAAATAGCTTGGGGTGTCTACTTTCCAAAATGGGGTCATTTGGGGGGGTTTTATGTCATCTGGGCATTTTATGGCCTTCAAAACTGTGATAGGTAGTGAGGAGTAAAATCAAAAATGTACGCCCTTAGAAATCCTGAAGGCGGTCCTTGATTTTCGGGGCCCCGTACGCGGCTAGGCTCCCAAAAAGTCCCACACATGTGGTATCCCCGTACTCAGGAGAAGCAGCTAAATGTATTTTGGGGTGCAATTCCACATATGCCCATGGCCTGTGTGAGCAATATATCATTTAGTGACAACTTTTTGTAATTTTTTTTTTTTTTTGTCATTATTCAATCACTTGGGACAAAAAAAATGAATATTCAATGGGCTCAACATGCCTCTCAGCAAATTCCTTGGGGTGTCTACTTTCCAAAATGGGGTCATTTGTGGGGGTTTTGTACTGCCCTGCCATTTTAGCACCTCAAGAAATGACATAGGCAGTCATAAATTAAAGGCTGTGTAAATTCCAGAAAATGTACCCTAGTTTGTAGACGCTATAACTTTTGCGCAAACCAATAAATATACACTTATTGACATTTTTTTTACCAAAGACATGTGGCCGAATACATTTTGGCCTAAATGTATGACTAAAATTGAGTTTATTGGATTTTTTTTAGAACAAAAAGTAGAAAATATCATTTTTTTTCAAAATTTTCGGTCTTTTTCTGTGTATAGCGCAAAAAATAAAAATGGCAGAGGTGATCAAATACCATCAAAAGAAAGCTCTATTTGTGGGAAGAAAAGGACGCAAATTTCGTTTGGGTACAGCATTGCATGACCGCGCAATTAGCAGTTAAAGCGACGCAGTGCCGAATTGTAAAAAGTGCTCTGGTCAGGAAGGGGGTAAAACCTTCCGGGGCTGAAGTGGTTAAGGAACTCAGTCAAGTAATTGCCAGACCATTGTTTCTAATTTTTACGAACAGTCTACTGACTGGAATGGTACCAGCTGATTGGAGAAAAACCAATGTAGCACCAATATTTAAAAAAGGGCCAAGATACATCCCTGGGAATTACAGACCAGTTAGCCTAACATCAATTGTATGCAAGCTCTTGGAGGGGATGATAAGGGACTATATACAAGATTTTAGTAATGAGAACGGTATCATTAGCAGTAATCAGCATGGATTCATGAAGAATCGTTCTTGCCAAACCAATCTATTAACCATCTATGAGGAGGTGAGCTACCCTCTAGATTAAGAAAGGCCCGTAGATGTGGTGTATCTGGATTTTGCAAAAGCATTTGACACAGTTCCCCATAAATGTTTACTGTACAAAATAAGGTCCGTTGGCAAGGACCATAGGGTGAGTACATGGATTGAAAACATGGCTACAAGGGCGAGTTCAGAGGGTGGTGATAAATGGGGAGTACTCAGAATGGTCAGGGGTGGGAAGTGGGGTCCCCCAGGGTTCTGTCCTGGGACCAATCCTATTTAATTTATTCATAAACGACCTGGAGGATGGGATAAACAGCTCAATCTCTGTATTTCCGAACGATACTAAGCTATGCAGGACAATAACTTCTCCGCAGGATGTGGAAACTTTGCAAGAAGATTTGAACAAGTTAACGGGGTGGGCGACTACATGGCAAAAGAAGTTTAATGTAGAAAAATGTAAAATAATGCATTTGGGTGGCAAAAATATGAATGCAATCTACTCACTGGGGGGAGATCCTCTGGGGGAATCTAGGATGGAAAAGGACCTGGGGGTCCTAGTATATGACAGGCTCAGCAATGGTATGCAAGCAAAGCAAACAGAATATTGGCATGAGTTAAAAAAGGGATTAACTCCAGAGATAAAAGGATAATTCTCCCGCTCTGCAAGACTCTGGTCTGGCCGCACCTGGAGTATGCGGTCCAGTTCTGGGCTTCAGTACTCAGGAAGCATGTGCTGGAACTGGAGAGAGTCCAGAGAAGGGCAACAAAGCTAATAAAGGGACTGGAGGACCTTAGTTATGAGGAAAGGTTTTGAGCACTGAACTTATTCTCTCTGGAGAAGATACGCTTGAGAGGGGATATGATTTCATTGTACAAATACCGTACTGGTGACCCCACAATAGGGATAAAGCTTTTCCTCTAAAGGGAATTTAATAAGACATGAGGCCGTTCATTAAAATTAGAAGAAAAGCGATTTAACCTTAAACCCCGTAGAGGGTTCTTTACTGTAAGAGCGGTTAGGATGTGAAGTTTTCTTCCATAGGCGGTGGTTTCAGCAGGGAGCATCGATAATTTCAAAAAACTTTTAGATAAGCACCTGAATGACCGCAACATACAGAGATTTACAATGTAATACTGACATAAAATCACACACATAGGTTGGACTTGATGGACTTGTGTCTTTTTTCAACCTCCCCTACTATGTAACTATGTAATATTGAGTTGGCCCACTCTCTGCAGCTATAACAGCTTCAACTCCTCTGGGAAGGCTGTCCTCAAGGTTTAGGAGTGTGTCTATGGGAATGTTTGACCATTCTTCCAGAAGCGCATTTGTGAGGTCAGGCATTAATGTTGAACGAGAAGGCCTGGCTCGCAGTCTCCGCTCTAATTCATCCCAAAGGTGTTCTATCAAGCTGAGGTCTGGACTCTGTGCAGGCCAGTCAAGTTCCTCCACCCTAAACTTGCTTATCCATGTCTTTATGGACCTTGCTTTGTGCACTGGTGTGCAGTCATGTTGGAACAGGAAGGGGCCGTCCCCAAACTGTTCCCACAAAGTTGGGAGCATGAAATTGTCCAAAATGTCTTGGTATGCTGACGCCTTAAGAGTTCCCTTCACTGGAACCAAGGGGCCAAGTCCAACCCCTGAAAAACAACCCCACACCATAATCCACCCTCCAGCAAATGACCCAAATGGCCCAATAATAAACCCAAAAGCAAACATTTACTATATTGCAGCTTACCTATTCTTAGGTGCGATGACTGCATTTGTTTTTATTTTTAGGCATTCTTTCTTTTATTTTCACCTGATGATCAAGCCAGTGAGTCTGTTGTTGTTTTAACAGAACAAGTAGCAGTTAGAGTGTTGAGACAAACCATTTACCACTGACAGGGGTGCTTACAATGACGAGCTTTTATTTATTCATGTAAAACATTTATCCCAAAAAAAACAAAAAACAGTTGGCTGTAACTTCTTGTGTAACTGTAGTGTGAGCTGGAGTTTGGCTTCAATTTGTTAGTGTATTTAAATCCACTAGTACATATAACATCCCCTCCCCCCAGACTGACAATATTGCTGTTCAAGGTACCCCCTATGCTCCTTCATCCAGAGTGCTGAGGTTTGTTATTGGCCAGGTGAAAACAGAGGGAAAAAATAAATAAATAAATAAATAAATTTAGCCACCACAACTAATGATTGGTAAGCTGCAATATATTACTTTTTTGATTTTGGATTTAATACTTCTTAAAAGTGAGACTGTCAGTTGCCCCAAACTCTAATGCCCTGTACACACGGTCGGACATTGATCGGACATTGCGACAACAAAATTTGTGGATTTTTTCTGACGGATGTTGGCTCAAACTTGTCTTGCATACACACGGTCACACAAAGTTGTTGGAAAATCCGATCGTTCTGAACGCGGTGACGTAAAACACGTACGTCGGGACTATAAACGGGGCAGTAGCCAATAGCTTTCATCTCTTAATTTATTCTGAGCATACGTGGCACTTTGTGCGTCAGATTTGTGTACACACGATCGGAATTTCTGACAACATATTTTGTTGTCGGAAAATTTTATAGAAAGCTCTCAAACTTTGTGTGTCAATGGAAAATTTCAAAGGAAAATGTGTGATGGAGCCCACACACGGTCGGAATTTCCGACAACAAGGTCCTATCACACATTTTCCATCGGAAAATCCTATCGTGTGTACGGGGCATTAATGTTAGTTCCTTGCAGTAGAAGAGCTTTAAAGTGGTTGTACACCCTGTACAACCACTTTTACCTACAGGTAAGCCTATATTAAGACTTACCTGTAGGTGCTTGATATATCTGCTAAACCGGTCCACGGCGCATGCGCCAATGTGATCGGCGCATGCGCCCTTTAGAAAGGGCACATCGTGCCGTTTCTAATAGGAGTCATGCCGTGACTGTCGGCTCCCGCGTGCATTCGCGGGAGTGACGTTACGCGACGCTGGCCAGTCACAGAGTCGGAGTTCGCGGCCCCAGAATGAAGAGGGGAGAAGATGGACTTTGCCTGCTAGTGGGGACAATGGAGACATCGCGGGCTTTGGTTTCAGGTAAGTGACACATAATGGGCTACTATGCGATGCATAGTAGCCCATTATGCTTTACCTTTGCAGGGAAATAAAGAGGAAGTAAAACCCACCAGGGTTTACTTCCTCTTTAATGCTTACCTTTCAGATGGTCCGTGTCTCTGACCTTCCCTGCATTCAAGCACTGGAACCTCAATCAAACCAATGCCAACTGGAAGATGGATGGGGATGTGGCAACCCCCCCCCCCCAAGACTCTCTGGCCAATCGGGTCTCAGGAACTGCTTCCTGATTGACCGGGAGGAGAATCAGAAAGACAATAGCGGAAATGTATTGGCTATTGTCACACAAGTGGGTGGGCTCGGGGTGCAGTGCTCTGCCCCTGAGCCCACCCATTTTGTAAGCCAATTAGAGCCTCAGGCTCTGATCATATGCCTAAAAATAAAAAAAATATTGAAATCAATGCGTCTGGCTCTCCGCATGTAGATTAGGGGGCTGGATGCATGGCTATGGGGGGGGGGGGGGGCTGTGCCCCCTGTGGACGGGCTGCCACTGTACAGGTCCCTCCTTCTACCCCTGCATCACTGATAAGTCCTCTAGTAGGTAGGGCTTGGAGTACAGAACCTCAGCATGCAGCAGGGGACACAGGCATCTGACAGTGTTGAATACAGAAGAGTGTGATGAAGGATGATGCATTGGAATGGAGCAGGGCCATCGTTAATATTGATTTGACCCTGGTCAAAAAATGTATTGGGGCCCCCCCCTCCATGCAGTTTCGCTCTTGTTTTGATCAATGGCAATGCTGTTTTTTTTACCGACTACCAATATAAAGAGGAGTTTCAACACTGGCCACCAATGTAATAGGGGTTTACACTGACCACTAATGTAATAGGGGTTTACACTGACCACTAATGTAATAGGGGTTTACACTGACCACTAATATAATAGGGGTTTACACTGACCACTAATGTAAGAGAAGCATTCACAGTACTCACCAATGTAAGGAGGGATTTACACTGCCCACCAATGTAAGGGGGGCATTCACACTGGCCACTAGTGTGAATGAAAGGATTCTACACCAAGCACCAATGTAATGAGAAGATTTACACTGACCACCAATGTAACTGAGACATTTAGCCTGCATTCACATTTGTGTGTGTCGGGAACGCATGCAAAATTGCTTGCCTGACACCACAGAAACATGCCGCCCCTTAGCAGATACACAGCAGCGCCATTAATTGTTAATGACACCCTCACACATCTACTGACATGTGCCTTGGCACCATGTGTTTTTTAAAAAGAGTTTGGCATGTGTAGCGCATAGAGCAGCCCATTGAAATTAATGGGCTTCCCTACACATGACCTGCATCTTTATCCACCCTGTCAGTACACCTTTGCAATCCTAAAACCCATGCTAACCTCTGCACCCCAAACAACCTCCATCCTCTCCACTCCAATCCCTCTCCCCTTTAACTCTACCTGCCTCCTCTGCTCATCTTTGCACCCACCTTTCTTACCTCCATACATCCACTCCTTGCTCACCTGTGCATCCCAAACTGTAATTCCTTCTCTGCCTACCTCTCCACACCCCACACTACCCCCCCCCCCACCAATTTGCTTACCTTCGCAGAACATGCTGATGGTAGGCTTAATGACCACAGTTGTAGGCAGGACCTTCAAGCATGATCCTTTACCTCCCCAGTGGGCAGGCAGTATTCAGAATAGGTGATGGTGGATATGACCTCAGGGAGGCATGATATACATATGAATACCACCTCTATTTACATATGATTATTGTTGGCCCATCCGTATTTACATATGAATGCTGATTCTGTTTACATATCAATGCCGGTATTTACATGTAAACTTAGGGTCTGCAGGTGAGTCATCTGTACACAACAATAGGGCAGAGCTGGGCAGCATTAGTAACAGAACTTCAAACCGAGATATCAGGACACAGCACAGGACTAAAACCTCAAGGAATGAGGGAATTTAAACTGGGATAGTTGGCAAGTATGAGGCAGCTGCTTTGGGCCCCACAACAATGACAGGGCCCAGGGCAGCTGCCCCTTTTGCCCTACCTTAAAAAACGGCCCTGGAATGGAGGGGATGTCGGAGACATGGACCACCGGAGATCTATGCATAATTGATCTTCTACTACAGGGATCTCACTTTAAGCCTAGGTTCACACTACTGCGATGCGATGTACTGCAAATTTGATTTGTTTCTTTGTCCTGTGTGAGGTGTGAATTTGCCTTGCGTTTTGAGGTGGACAGGCGTGAATTTACTGCGATTTTACCGCAAATTTCAGGAGGCAGACAGTGAACAATTCGCAGAGATATGAACTGTGTGCTGCGAGTTTACTGCAAGTTCAGTTGAAGCCTATGAAGATAAAATTTGCACTGCACCATAGAAATTTGCATCCCACTCACAGTCAACATGCACAGGACCCCTTTTTTTTTTCTCGCACCAAAATCGAAACGCATAGATGTGAACCAAAGCCATGGAATACTATGCTTTTTACATGACCTGGGAATCTGTGTGTTCCTAAACGCATCAAACTCACTGTAGATTCGCATAAGTGTAAACCCTTAGTACTGATTGACAGTATTGCAATAATAACATCAGAAGCTGAATTTGTCCACTACTTCATAGCATGTCCTGGCTGTCAGTGATGGAGGCAGGCACAGACGAAGCATGGTTTCCAAATGCTAAAGTAGAACTATAGGCAACATTTTTTTTCATTTTGGGGCCCACTAGAGGACATCGGGTCCTCAGGCCACCCTCATGAATTCTGTTTCTGATTGTTTGGTCAGAGACATTAACACCAGTGGCCTGCTGGAGATCATTTTGTAGGGCTCTGGCTGTGCTTATCTATCCTGTTCCTGCTTGCTCAAAGAAGCAGATACCGGTCCTGCTGATGGGTTAAGGATCTTCTACGGCCCTGTCCAAAGACTGTGCTGGGAGACACAGCAAACCTTCTAGCAATGGCACATATTGATTGGCCATCCTGGAGGAGTTGGACCGCCTGTGCAACCTCTATAGGGTCCAGGTATCACCTCATGCTACCAGTAGTGACACTGACCCTAACCAAATGCAAAACTGGTGGAAAACAGTCAGAAAAGACGTGGAGGGGAAAAAAAAATGTCAATGGCCTCCACCTGTAAAACCATTCCTGTTTTGGAGGTCATCTCACTGTTGCCCATCTAGTGCACCTGTTGGTAATTTCATTAACACCAAAGCAGCTGAAACTGATTAACACCCCCCTCTGCTACTTAACTAAACAGATCAATATCCCTGGAGTTTAATTGACTTGATGTTATACTCTGATTAAAAAGTGTTCCTTTAATTTTTTTAAGCAGTTTTTTTTTTTTTCCTCAGGGCGATTGAATTTAATTGAAAAGTGAGTCTCCATGTGGACTACTGTAGCTAAACATTTATTACGGAGCAAAGTCCGTCTGTGTGCATCACACATATTACAGGATGTTCAAAGGAACAAAGGATTCCCTTGCAGTTTTCTGCTGCAAATCTCTCGAGGACAACACAGTGCTCCTTTCTATGACCAGACTGCTCACACTGGGACTATGATCCAGCACATAGAGGCATTGGATGCTGAACGCTTTGTCTGTGTACACTGGAAGGATGGAGGGCAAAGTCTATACCCATATGTATGGCTCAGAGATAATTGCCAGTGTCCTAGCTGCTTCCTTCAGTCTGCCAAAGCCAGAAAGCTTCCCATTGAGAATCTGGATGTGAATACTGGACTGGACAAAGTAAATCTTTACAACGGAAAGAAGGTACACAGATAGCTACATTGATGATGTTCTAATGGACTTGCTTTCCCCATAGCTCTGTTACAAGAAAATGAAAGTATACCTAAAGGCAAATTTTTAATTTTTTTTTTACTTTTGGATGGGATAGAAAATGCTTACAGCTGAACTCTGGGAAATGTGAAAATGGTCCCTTATGTCCTGTACACACGGTCGGACTTTCTGACGGAAAATGTGTGATTGGAGCTTGTTGTCGGAAATTCCGACCATGTGTGGGCTCCATCAGACTTTTTCCATTGGAATTTCCGACACACAAAGTTTGAGAGCTGGCTCTAAAATTTTCCGACAACAAAATCCGTTTGCGTAAATTCCAATCGTGTGTAGACAATTCCGACGCACAAAGTGCCACGCATGCTCAAAATCAAGCAGAAGAGCATCACTGGCTATTGAACTTCATTTTTCTCGGCTCGTTGTACGTGTTGTAGGTCACCTCGTTCTTGACGTTCGGAATTTCCGACCAACTTTGTGTGACCGTGTGTATGCAAGACAAGTTTGAGCCAACATCTCTCGGAAAAAATCCGGTGGATTTTGTTGTCGGAATATGCGATCGTGTGTACAGGGCATTAGTGTGGGGCTGCACTTGTACTGCAAAGGTTAACTTTAGGTCTAGGGGGAATGGAAAGGTAGATATGCTTACCCAACCCTTTACAATGCTAAACTGGTCCCACCGGTCCACTGTCTTCTGCATCATGCTCCAGTGGTCTAAAAGCTGCCCTTGAACTCCACTCTATGTTATGCTATATGTCCATGCACACATGGATATTTTAGCAGTTTAGTAGCAGGGGAGTTTAGAGGATGTTTTCTGAGCGCCCTAAAATGGCGTTCCGGAGAGGGAATTTTGACCACAAATAAACCTGATCACTGTTAAACGTGTGCAAACGCTGTTAAACATGCCTAGCACTTCAGCGTTTATTTATTTCAATGGCCAAAAAAAAATAAAAATTCTGGTCAATTAAATAAATAAACACCCACATTCCAAACACTGCTAAACTCGCCTAAATTCGCCTAAACTGGTTTGAAAAAATGCAGCTTAGGTGGGTTTATAACGCTGTTTTTCTCCTGTCAGGATAAACAGGGTTTACAAGTGCATGAGGCCTTAAAGTAATAGCTTATGATTCTTCCCTGAAGGCAGAACTCAGGTCGGGTACTTCTTGTTCAAGGGTGACAACACTCTGTCCCTGTCTCCATTTGAGCTCTTGCATTGTCATTCAGACTTCCAATGAGGAAGTGGCTGTTACACAGGGTGACCACATTTCCAAACTTCCATTCAGGGACCCCCCCCCCCCCCAAAAAAAAAAAATATGATTTTTGATACTTTTTTTTGCCCAATTTTTGGGGCGGGGCAGTGGCGTATTATGCACAGTGGGCCTGTGTGCAGGATCACAAGTGGGCTCTAGGATCACTCTTCAGAGGGACTACTGCAGGGAGTACAGCAGGTCTATCCCCCCCTTACATCCTCCTCCAGGGTGCCCCCTTAGTACTACTGTACTAAGGGGCACTCTGAGGGTTGTAAGGGGGCTCTCTGGAGGATGTAAGGGGGCACTCTGGCAGTACTAACTTAGCCATAGCCTCCTTACATCCTCCAGAGTGCCCTCTTAGTGCCTCCTTACATCTTCTGGAGTGCCCCTTACATTCTCCTCCAGAGCACCTTTTTAGTACCTTCAGAGTGCCCCTTTACATCCTCCTCCACAGTGCCCCCTTAGTACAATTGTTCATCCATGCTGAAGGATGTCAGTGGACACTCTGGAAAACGTAAAGGGGCACTCTGAAAAAAGTAAAGCGGCACTCTAAAAAAAGTAAAGGGGCACTCTGGAGGCACCCTGGAGGTTTTAATGGGACACCCTGGAGGATGTAAGGGGACATTCCAGAAGCACTAAGATAGTACCTCCAGAGTGCCCCATTCAGAGAGCCCAGAGGAGCGATGAACATTAATCATGCCATGTCAATGTTAGGAGCAGAGCACACCACTGACCTCACGGCCACCCTATTCCAGTCCTGCTTGCGCTCTCCCTGCCACAGTCCCATGTTATGTGTACCTGTGACTGCAGCTCCTTGTCGGTGTCACTTGCTTTCAGTCTTTGCTTTGAAGTTCAGAAAGGAGGAGTTCCGGGACTGGAGTCTGGATACTTCGTGCTCCTCTGGGATCAGCCTGACAGCCGCTGCCACTCCTGCTTTCTCGCACTGTCATCGCTGGTAACCAGACCCACCGCCTGCCACCCGAGCAGTAGCAGCAGTCAGGCAGGCTGACACACAGTAGGTGGGCTGGTCAGGGACTCGGGAGACACTGTCCTGACTCTCTTCTGCATGCCGCCGGGTGCCAGAGAAGGAGGAGGTGCCGACTGCCGAGGTGTGTGGAGACAGCAGGGCAGCCTCGCTCACTGTCTGTGACATCACTGGTTACTAGAAGCCAGGCGGTGCCGGCCCTAGCAACCAGTTCCGCAAATGTACTTAATAGGGTGGCTGGACTGGCTGTGTCCAGTATTTCATTCCGGGACACTGTATTGTCCCGGAATGAAGGTGCCCGGGACCCAGGACAGACATGTCCATTGCGGGACAGTCCCGGTCAATCCTGGACACGTGGGCACCCTACTGTTACAACACACATTACTCAGACAAGGCTACTGTTGTCCCCATCAGGAAACCTGCTATGAGAAATTTCATGCAGCTTTCAGTGACGTGTGTAGACAGCAAGTGGCTGCAAACAGACCAGCTTTCAGTTTAGTTCACGTCTAGTTAAACCACTTGCTGACCATCCTATAGCAGTTATACTGCTACAGGGTGGATCACATATATATTCGTGATTTGTCATTTACTCCTGCAGGGAACGCACCGCTTCTGCTGTGAATATTCACAGCAGAAGCTGATATGTCCTCCAGCACCCACCGATCCTGAATAAAAAAACACAGAATGGCGATCTGCCTATGTAAAAAAGAGGCAGATCACCTTTCTGATGGGGGGATATAATTTAGAGATATAACCTGTAATTGTGGCACCACACCTATGTGTATATATATATATATATATATATATATATATATATATATATATACATACAAAAAAAAAAGAACAAAAGAATTACTTTAACGGTTGCCATCAATATTTCCAAGAAGAAAAAAAAGGGGGAGTACTCATGTATATAAAAATAACAACGTTTAATAAAACAACATGTCAAATTTCCCCAAAAAAATTATTTTTAAAATGTAGCGACAACATGCAACTACTCATAGTCTCCCATCAAAAATGACTGAGTGTATAGGCATAACAAATAAACCAATGTGGCCCACTATTAGGTAAATGTATGAGGATGGGGATCAAGCCACCATATGCAGGGCCAGACGTAGGAATCAATGTGTCATCACCAATAGAAATCACTACGCGTTTTGCCAGAGGCCTCTTCAGGTGATCCTATTGGTATTGTATATCAAATAGGCTTGGAGGCCACAGAGACCTCAGTCCAGTCTTTTGATGCATGGTCCCCCCCCCCCGATCTGTGTGGGCTGGATACACTTTGCCCTCTTTGTCTCAGCTGTTGTGGACCGAGGTTCCTATGGCCCCCAGGCCTATTTGATATACAATACCAATAGGATCACCTGAAGAGGCCTCTGGCAAAACGCGTAGTGATTTCTATTGGTGATGGCACATTGATTCCTATGTCTGGCCCTGCATATGGTGGCTTGATCCCCATCCTCATACATTTACCTAATAGTGGGCCACATTGGTTTATTTGTTATGCCTATACACTCAGTCATTTTTGATGGGAGACTATGAGTAGTTGCATGTTTTGTCGCTATATTTTTTTAATATGTTTTTATTGAATTTTAACATGTATTAATAAACTTTGTTATTTCTATATACATGAGTACTCCCCCTTTTTTTCCCTACTTGGGATTATTGGTGGAAACAATGGATTCTGTGTTCCTGCAAAGCACAGACTAGAATCCATTTCTTCCTCTAGTAAAAACGGCACGCTATGTACACCAAAACATTGGCTAGGCAGACAGTTAACCCTTTGATCGCCCTAGATGTTTAACGCCTTCCCAGCCAGTGCCAATAGTACTGTGACAGTGCATATTTTAGCACTGATCACTGCATTAGTGTCACTGGTTCCCAAAAGTGTCAGTTAGTGTCAGAATGTCCACCACAATATCAGAGTCCCGCTATAAGTCGCTGATCACTGCCATTACTAGTAAAAAAAAAAAACAAATAAATAAAAATCCAGTACATATCCCATAGTTTGTAGATGCTACAACGTTCGCGTAAACCAATATACGCTCATTGGGATTTTTTTTTACCAAAAATATCTAACAGAATACATTTTGGCCTAAATTTATGAAGAAATTTGATTTTTTTCCAAAATTGTTGCTCTTTTTTTGCAGTGTCCTTGGCACTTCCTGAAAGCTGTACCAAAGAATATCTTATAAGCAAAAGAAGCTACCACACCAAGGACTAGAAAGCTGCAACATATTAGATTTCTGTTTTTGGGTTTAGATTCATTGTAATGTTACAGCTTTAAAATCCCAAGCCAGTCAATGCCCACTTTGCTTTGGAAACCACATGCTACCATGTCATCATCTCCTTTTACCATACTAGAGGAACTAACTTGTTATTCTACTTTGGTAAAAACGTTAAAATTCACAGAGATTCCTTAGTCCTAGGGAGAGAAAGATGAAAATTTATTTCAGTTT
Source organism: Lithobates clamitans (assembly GCA_037952925.1). Classification (NCBI taxonomy): domain Eukaryota; kingdom Metazoa; phylum Chordata; class Amphibia; order Anura; family Ranidae; genus Lithobates; species Lithobates clamitans. The sequence continues at coordinate 3,428,639 of JBBGZY010001054.1, read as the reverse complement.
ATTGAAGAAAATGTGACATCAGTTCCACATTACTCTTCATTTGCTAAATTTAACATTTTGGGCAAAAAAATAAAACATTTGAAATGGCAAAAGTTTGGGAACCCTTCCAGGTATTCTGCTAGTGTTAGATTCTTGTAAGGTTCCTGAACTGTTCAAGTCAATCTAAGTCATTTGAAGACAATTCCTGAGCTTAAAGTTACTCTGTTGCTGATGTAACGATTAATCACTTCAGCCCTGGAAGATTTTACCCCCTTCCTGACCAAAGCGTTTTTTGCGATTCGGCCCTGCTCGCTTTAACTGACAATTGCGCGGTCATGAGACGTTGCACCCAAACAAAATTGACGTCCCTTTTTTCCCCACAAATAGAGCTTTCTTTTGGTGGTATTTGATCACCTCTGCGGTTTTTATTTTTTGCGCTATAAACAAAAAAAGAGCGACAATTTTGAAAAAAAAAAAGCATTATTTTTTACTTTTTGCAATAATAAATATCCCCCAAAAATATATAAAAAATGTTTTTTTTTCCCTCAGTTTAGGCCGATATGTTTTCTTCTACATATTTTTGGTAAAAAAAATCACAATAAGCGTCTATTGTTTGGTTTGCGGAAAAGTTATAGCGTCTACAAAATAGGGGATAGTTTTTTGGCATTTTTATTATTATTTTTTTTTTACTAGTAATGGTGGTGATCTGCGATTTTTATCATGACTGCGACATTATGGCGGACACATCGGACACTTTTGACACTATTTTGGGACCATTGTCATTTATACAGCGATCAGTGCTATAAAAATGCACTGATCACTGTGTAAATGACACTGGCATGGAAGGGGTTAACTACTCGGGGGCGATCAAGGGGTTAAGTGTGTCCTAGGGAGTGATTCTAACTGTAGGGGGGTGGGCTTCAACTCACATGACAGCGATCACTGCTCCTGATGACAGGGAGCAGAGATCTCTGTCATGTCACAAGGCAGGACGGGGAAATGCCTTGTTCTGCGGCTCCATGACACGATAGCCGGGAGACTGGCGGACATTGAGTCCGCCGGTCCCGCGGGCACGGTCACCCTGTACGCGGCGGGCGCACGCTAGCCCCGCCAATTAAAGGGGACATACAGGTACGCCCATTTGCCCATCGCTGTCATTGTGCCGACGTATATTGGTCGGCAAGTGGTTAAAGTGGAGCTTCACCCAAAAGGGACATTTCAGCTGCTCCGCCTCTTTCACCCCCAATCCCCTCCACCCCCTGTGCAATATTTGGCACATTTTATGCTGGGGGGGACAGGTAACCTGGTTTTAACAGGTAAAACCGCTCCCACTTCACTTTGGATCGCTTAGGCCTTCCCTCCCCGCAGTCTTCTGGGACACGTCACAGGTCAAAGGTGCAGCGAGGCTCGTGCATGCGCAGTGGGCAGCCGGCTGTGACATCTCATTGGGGTCACTTAAGCTGGGCGTGGGAGAAAAACTGTGGAAGAAGAGAAATGCTAGAATATTAGTCAGCACCAGTGTGCAAAGATGTGTTTGCTTTGTTAAAATAAATCAACTTTAATGTTGGGTAGCCTACATGTGTGGATGCTGCAGCATTATGTATAGTTCATGTGTTATGTTTATGTTTAGTTTAGTGCACAATAAAGGAAAAAGTCCGGAATTCGCTGCATCTCTTCAACCTTTATTAATCTTGTAAAAGCATCACAGACAGTATGGGGTACAGTAAAAGTTAACGCGTTTCATGCTGCAGTTAGCGCTTACTCATAAGCCTGATTATGAGAAGTGCTAACTGCAGCATGAAATGTGTTAACTTTTACTGTACCCCATACTGTCTGTGATGCTTTTACAAGAAGATTAATCGCTTCTGGACCGCTCCACGCATCGCTCTGAGGAGAGGCAGAACGGCGGTCTGGCTTATGTGAACAAGGCAGACCTCCTTTCTGCCAGAGGGGAAGATAGAGATCTTGTGTTTCTGCTAAGCAGAAACATGGATCTCTGTCTTACCCCAGTCAAAGCATCCCCCCCACAGTTAGAAAGCACTCTCTAGGGACACACTTAACCCTTTGATCGCCCCTGATGTTAACCCCTTCCTAGCCAGTGTCATTAGTACAGTTACAGTGCATTTTTTTTTTAGCACTGATCACTGTATTAGTGTCACTGGTCCTCAAAAAGTGTCAAAAGTGTAAGTTAGGTGTCTGATTTGTCCTCCGCAATGTTGCAGTCCTGCTAAAAATCGTTGATCGCAAAAATGAAAGAAATAAATAAACATTCCATAATTCCATAAATATATCCCATAGTTTGCACACATTTTTTTTCCAAAAATATGTAGCAGAATACATATTGGCCTAAGTTGATGAATACATTAGAAAAATCGCCCACACACATTCCACCTCCCACAAAGTCTACGTCCTCCTCGTGTAATAGCAGCCATTTGTGTATACGCCTCTCAGTGTTGTATGAGTGCATATTAATTTCTCCCTATGTTTTCTCAGGCTTTATTCTTGGTTTGTCCACTCATTCACCCCGGGATTAGATGTTACAGTTATATTATCACTACTGACTCCGCTATTACCCTCTGTCCTTTGCTCACTACCGGCTGTCGCTTCCTCTGAACCCGTCCCCCCCAAGACCTAGTTTAAAAGTCCCTCCAACTTTGTGGCCATCTTTCTTTCCAATAGAGCTGCACCATCCCCATTAAGGTACAGCCCGTCCTTACTAATAAGCCGGTAACCAACTAAGAAGTTAGCCCAGTTCTCCAGGAACCCAAACCCCTCCTTCCTACACCATTTTCTCAGCCACCTGTTCAGTTACCTAAGCTCCTGCTGCCTCTCTGGTGTGGCTTGAGGCACAGATAGTATTTCTGAGAAAATGGTCTTGAAGGTCCTTCTCTTCAATCTATTCCCTAAGTCTCTGAAATCATATTTTAGGACTCTCCACCTTCCTCTTATTTTGTCATTTATGCCAACGTGTACCATGACAGCTGGATCCTCCCCAGCCCCACCCAATAATCTGTCTACCTGATCTGCGATGTGCCGAATCCGAGCGCCTGGTAAACAACATACTGTTCGGCGACCTCGGTCTTTGTGACAGATTGCCTTCTATGTCCTTCTAATAATTGAGTCCCCTAATACCAGTACCTGTCTAACCTTTCCTGTATCCCTGGCCCCCTCCTTACTGGAGCAGTCACTCCACTGGCAGCTAGGGGAAGTCGCCTGCTCCAGCACTGCCACACCATAGCTGATATCCCCAACATCATGCAACTTGGCATATTTGTTGGTGTACCAAATCAGGACTGGCCTCCCTAGTGCTTTTCCTTCTACCCCTCCTTCTATCTGTCACCCCTCTTCCTACCTCTGGCTCCTGTGCCTCCATGTCTCCAGCCTCCTCTACCTCTGTAGATTCCAACCCTCCTTTATTTCTGTCCACATTCATGAGCTACAGCCTCATATCATTGTTCCAGAACAGCTTTGTGACAATGGTGGACCATAATTCACGCCAATAGATTTGCGCTTACTCTGAATAGTCAGGAAGATATAAGCAGCTAACACCACAACTAGAATCGTTGCCACATAAATAGATAATAAACAAAAAATGTGTAGCGCTATTAAGACAAGATACCTTAAACTGATAAGTTAAAAAGGCCTATACCCAAAGTGTAATATACACCAATAAAGGTAGCACATATAAAATCAAACTGGGAATAAATGTGTCAAATGGACAGTCAGTGAGTTGGAACTGGATGGGTCACTACCCAAAACGTGAGGTGAGGAGCGCCTTCACCAGCATACAGCAGAAAAAGTCTCAGAGGTTGATATTCTGCAGCCACTTAAAAAGTCTCATCAATAAATAGGATGTTCCATCTATGAACCACACTATTCACCACTGTGTCTTCAGAAACATGCAGTGCGCTTAGATGTAATAGATGGGGGCTTACCGAAGGGTTTGAACCCAAAAACAGCATATACTGTTAGGGTCAAACCGACTTTTATTGCACCCTGGCAATGGTGAGAAGATCTTGGCAGCCTGGAGATATTGAGCGGGGCTGTTCTAATGATGCATCTTCTCCATAGGTATTACTGGATCTCTCCACGCAGGGTTCATAAAAGGCACAAAAAGGGACTGTGCACTTCCAAATAGTAATTCACCATATCAGCTACAGCCTGACAATCAGCTGCAGAACCAGAGAGGGCACAGTAGATTTTATCATGGAGAGGAGCCAGCTTATTAAAGATTCGATTTACCACAGCTTCCCCAGCAGATACTCTTGAGTCGGATCCAATGACGATTCCTCCATTGAACTCAATAGCAATGATTGTGGTCACTTCTCAAGCAATTAAAGGTTGTTCTGAACTCGATGAAAGGTTAAACAAAAAACTAGATCGAATGGAAGTTTTTTGTTTAACCTTTCATCGAGTTCAGAACAACCTTTAATTGCTTGAGAAGTGACCACAATCATTGCTATTGAGTTCAATGGAGGAATCGTCATTGGATCCGACTCAAGAGTATCTGCTGGGGAAGCTGTGGTAAATCGAATCTTTAATAAGCTGGCTCCTCTCCATGATAAAATCTACTGTGCCCTCTCTGGTTCTGCAGCTGATTGTCAGGCTGTAGCTGATATGGTGAATTACTATTTGGAAGTGCACAGTCCCTTTTTGTGCCTTTTATGAACCCTGCGTGGAGAGATCCAGTAATACCTATGGAGAAGATGCATCATTAGAACAGCCCCGCTCAATATCTCCAGGCTGCCAAGATCTTCTCACCATTGCCAGGGTGCAATAAAAGTCGGTTTGACCCTAACAGTATATGCTGTTTTTGGGTTCAAACCCTTCGGTAAGCCCCCATCTATTACATCTAAGCGCACTGCATGTTTCTGAAGACACAGTGGTGAATAGTGTGGTTCATAGATGGAACATCCTATTTATTGATGAGACTTTTTAAGTGGCTGCAGAATATCAACCTCTGAGACTTTTTCTGCTGTATGCTGGTGAAGGCGCTCCTCACCTCACGTTTTGGGTAGTGACCCATCCAGTTCCAACTCACTGACTGTCCATTTGACACATTTATTCCCAGTTTGATTTTATATGTGCTACCTTTATTGGTGTATATTACACTTTGGGTATAGGCCTTTTTAACTTATCAGTTTAAGGTATCTTGTCTTAATAGCGCTACACATTTTTTGTTTATTACAATGGTGGACCATGCCTGTGCAATGTGCATCAGCATGCAAGCTTGTAGTCTTCACAAGGGCCCATGTGAGAAGACAACAATGTAGGAGAACAGTTGAGAGACAGCTGTCACCTCATAGCAGCAAATACCTGAACATGGACCTTCATGGACACCAAACAGCTAGGTCTAATACAGAGGCTAGGGTACCTTTGTCACGAATACTTGCAAAGAAGTCAAATGAAATTGCCCATGACACTTTTGATGGAGGTGTAGGCAGATACAAATACCATATATAAAATATCATATCTAAAAACATACATTTTATTATATGGAATAAATTATTAAAAACAGAGAGATGTGCCAAACATCATACATACACGTCTTGCATATACAATGATGATTACTATGATATACAATGATGATGCACTTTTTTTCTTCAAGACCGATGCAGTTTCTGTGAATAATCAAAGTATAGAAGTAGACAACATCCTAAATCTCGATGTGTTTCATGAAACAATATTCATTTCATCAGGAGTTTGATATTCCTGACAGGATGTCTGCACATCGAAAAAAAAGTTATGAAGCTTATATAATGAACAGTCAAACACAATAACCTCTAACAACTAGTCAAAAATAAAAAAACATAACCAATAATGTGGTTATTACTATTCAGATGTACTTTTGTTCAGTTATCAGTTCTTTTTCCCCCTTTTTTTCGATTTATGATGTCTACTTCTATACTTTGATTATTCACAGAAACTCCATCAGTCTTGAAGAAAAAAGTGCTTATTCAGCATTGTATATGCAATAAGTGTATGTACAATGTTTGGTGGATTTCTCTCTTTTTAAAAAAAAATTGTCTGTAATAAAGTGTATGTTTTACATATGATATTTTATATATGGTATGTGTAGCTGCTCACATCTGCATCAAAAGTTCCCTGGGCAATATTATTTGACTTCTTTGCATGGACCGTCATGGCAGCATAGCACAAACCCTAGACCAGGCTGACTGATTTATCCCAGGTTCCATTACCTGTGAGGCACATGGCAGCCAGGCACACAGCAGTTCACAGTCTCTCGACTCAGAAAACAGGGAGTGCATGTTTTTTTTTTGTAGTGTATTTGCTGGTTTAACTTGGATAGGGTGCAGGTGAACCTTTTCTAGCGAACTACAACTCAGGGGACCCCATTGTGAAGGTAAAGCCTAAGTCAACAAACTGGAGTGAGCTTTCCCAAAATTTGGCAAGGATAGTCTCTGCGATTTTTAGGCTTGTACTCACTGTGCCCTGTGTACTTCAATGCTTTCTTGCAGTACAGTACCAGCCAGCCTCTGTACTCAATGTCTCCAGGTTAGATCCTCTGTGGACTTCCTGCACTGCTGTTCGGGAACGCTGGACTTGGGTTACCTAGCTCAAGCTGGAACTGGGCCCAGATAAGCTTCTTTTAAGCTGGAATTATTGTCCCAGAGGGCCTCATAGGAACAGGGATCCTGCTGTTCCAGGTCCCAGCCTATTTATTTATGCCTAAGCCCCCTACTGGCCAAACCTCCTGCCAAGGATTGGCTGAGGATGCATGAATATGCAGGTGATGGTCTGCCTCCTCCATCCACTAAATTCTGGAACAGACCATAATCCAGGGGAAAGCAGCAGAGCCTGTAACTAGCAGAACCCGGAACAGCCAAAAGCAATCAAACTTCAATACACTGGCTACAGGGAAGCCAAAAAAAAAAATTGCCTCAAAGTGTTAGCAACCTAGCTAGGAGGGTGCTACAATAGTATCACCAGATATTTGTTTAGTGAAAACTACAGATTTAAAAATTAATAAAATGAAAAAAGTTGTAAACCTTTTTTTTTTTTAAATAACATTACCATTAAAGTGATATTAAAGTCTCAGTTTTTTTTGTGCCTCACAAGTGCACCTAGCCCCTCCCTCCTGTTGAGTGCCCCCACAGCAAGCAGCCTGCTATGGGGGCACCCGTGCCACGCCAAGCCACAGCTCCCTGTGTGCATTCAGACATAGAGCCGTGGCTCGGCACCACGCCTCTCTCTCCTCAGCAGCGGGAGCCAATGGAGTTCTGGGCAGCCGAGTCTCTTGTGCAACATCGCTGGATCGAGAAGGGCTCTGGTAAGTATTAGAGGGGCTGAGGGGGTCTGCTGCACACAGAAGGTTTTTTATCTTAATGCATAAAATGCATTAAGATAAAAAAAAAAACTGCTGCCTCTACAAGCACTATGAGTTTTGTTTTATCAGTGAGAGCCAGGCAACTGGCATTCTCAGAAGTAGGGCAGAAATAGTTGCTCTGATGCTGGGTTTCCCTTATAACAGCAGTTTCTGTAATGTGTTTAAAACATATTTTAGAAATGACTGGCACATTAATCTTTTTTAAGCAGCGTTATTAATAATGAACCAATAATTCTTGGGAAACCAAAAACCTTTCAGTGATCGCTGCAGATTTATGGAAACTTAGACATTTTAAGCAAAATTCTTGCTGACTTGGAGTCTGTTTAAAGGGCCGACTATAACATTTTATATACGAGCACCATGCCCAGGACACCTGTTATGTATTAAGAGGGCTAGAAGATCATACAATCCTGATGTAGCTTGCCTAAGATTTATAGCACAGTTTCCTCACATACACAAAAGATATATGGAATTGTAAGTCAGAATCTAAAATAATCATAAATAAAGGTGCTTGGAAAGTTATTTTATGTTATTGGTCTGCTGTACTTGCCAAGTTATTTGGATGGTTCATGTATGCAAAACAATATGGATACCATTTAACTTAACTGAGGTTCAATTGGGGGGTAAGATTAATGTAATAATGTCACTAATCACTTGTGTTCTCCTCCTTATGTGCCATCCTGAATCTCACACAGAGCTAGTTTTCCACTTTTGTTCATATACGTTGCCTTGAAAAAGTATTCATACCCCTTGAAATTCTCCACATTTTGTCATGTTACAATCAAAAACGTAAATGTATTTTTTGGGGATTTTATGCGATAAGGTGCGTGGAAAAACACTGCGCTAACAAATGAAAAAAAGGGGGGGAGCAGCTACATACAGTATGACAAAGACAATAAATACATAATAGAAAAATATAGCGCATAATAAATGTGTATATGATCAAAGTACAAAGAGTATTCCTCAATTGTGCTTCAATCCAAAAAAGTATTAGTGAATCATCAACCAAATAACATGTTGTAGCAATAACTCACGGTGGAGCTGCTGGTTTAAGCGGGTCTGTTACCTTCACCTTGCTTCTCTCTGTTTTACCGGCACCGGGTCTATGGGTTCTGTTGAGTTTACTGCTGGACGACACACGCACCAACACTGGAGTAGGTTTTCAATGCTTTATTAAACAGTCAAACTTTAGGAAGTAGCAGGAAAGAGGTGGAACAGGAAACCTTCAGGAGAAACTCAAATATCTTCTTATAAGATCTTAGCAACAAATGTCCCGGTAGAATTCAGATAATTAGGTGGAATGCGCTCCCCTCGTGGGACACACTCTTTGCTCGTCTGGATAGGCCTCTCCCACCGGTCTAGCAGCCAGTACGCAGCACGAATCTAAAGTCTCTGCCACAGACTTGTTTGGGGGGTAAATCTGCACGATCCTCTGCCACAGGATGTATCAGATCTTCTGCAGTGAACAGTCAGTCACAGTGCCTAAACCTTTAAGCCGAACCGGCGACACTATGCTGTAGAATTACTTCTTTTGGATACGTCCTGAAACCGAGTCACCAGGCCCCTCTATAGACCCGCACGCTGCGCGATCTCTCCAAGACGGGTCCTCCCCTGGGATCTCCTCGGCCGTCTAGCTTCGTCACACAGGACCGACAGCTCAGAACCATTCCTCGGCCGCGGTGGTAGGCCCCAGACAAGCCTCTGGACCCACCCCTGCGCCGCAGCATCGTGGGCCTCCCGATCGGAGGACCACGAGGTAGCTCCTTAACGCATACCTGTCGGCCAGGAGGGCCAGCAGGTGGCTGAAAAAACGACCCTAGAACATGGCGTCTGTCCCATAAATACCCCCTTCCCAGAATGCAACTCGGAGGACCACCTCCACCGAACGTGCCTCCGGGACAGAGGAGCATCTATACACTTCGACACGTTGCCCTTCCAACACCGACCAATGGTAACAGCAACACCCACCGGTCAGCACGGAGGCACACACAACGTCAGCCAAGCTGGAAGAGAGGCAAACTTTTAACCTTACTAACACGCAATTTACTAAATTTACCTAATCTGCGGTAGATTGTAAATCTACCAGCGCTATATGTAATAAACATAAAGTCAAGAAGAAGTGGATAAGTGAGGAATATAATGTCCCACTACATGGAAATATGGATATAATCCAGAAGAAGATGGTGTTCCGACAGTTGGCAGAAGGTTAAATCCGCAGAGAAAAGACACATCAACCAGATGAAGACATCATGGGAAGGGTTGTGTGTAGAAAACTCTTACCAGATCCTGTGGACTCCCTTGTCAGCGACAGGGAATCAGGTGAGAAGTGTGCCGCCCAGGGCATAGGGAAGGATGTCCCAACACTCAAACCGCCTGAGCTGGACTTTGCGTGGATCTCCGGGGGCCGCCAGGTAGGTCTTCGCAGTGGGTAACCAGGACACGGATCAGAAAGGCAAAGACATCTCTCGTAGAGCTGGAGTGAGCACTTGATCTTAGGGCTAATTTATCATCCTCCATGTTGCGCACTCTTCCTTTTTATCTTATTGTGATCACGCTTTTATTGTAACGTTTTTTTAGAAATAAAAAACACCCCCTTTTTATCTGCACCATGTGGAGGCCTATTTTTTCTTTCCACATACCATCTGAATGAGTTCAAGTGCTCACTCCAGCTCTACGAGAGATGTCTTTGCCTTTCTGATCCGTATCCTGGTTACCCACTGCGAGGACCTACCTGGCGGCCCCCGGAGATCGACGCAGAGTCCAGCTCAGACGGGTTGAGTGTTGGGACACCCTTCCCTATGGCCTGGGTGGCACACTTCTCACCTGATTCCCTGTCGCTGACAAGGGAGTCCACAGGATCTGGTAAGAGTTTTCTACACACCACCCTTCCCATGATTTCTTCATTTGTTTGATGTGTCTTTTCTCTGTGGATTTAACCTTCTGCCAACTGTCGGAACACCATCTTCTTCTGGATTATATCCATATTTCCATGTAGTGGGACATTATATTCCTCACCTATCCACTTATTTATTGACTTTATGTTTATTACATGTTATTTGATTGATGATTCACCAATACTTTTTTGGATTGAAGCACAATTGAGGAATACTCTTTGTACTTTGATTATATACACATTTTTTATGCGCTACATTTTTCTATTTTATGTGATAGACCAACACAAAGTGGCACATACTTGTGAAGTGAAAAAAATAATAAACGGTTTTCAAAATATTTTTACAAATAAATATGTGAAAAGTGTGGCGTGCATTTGTATTCAGCCCCCCAGAGTCAATACTTTGTAGAACCACTTTTCACTGCAATTACAACTGCAAGTCTTTTTTGGGGGATGTCTCTACCAGCTTTGCACATCTAGATAGTGATATTTTTGCCCATTCTTCTTTGTAAAATAGCTCAAGTTCTGTCAGATTGGATGGAGAGAGTCTGTGAACAGCAATTTTCAAGTCTTGCCACAGATTCTCAATTGGATTTAGGTCTGGACTATGTTGCAAAGAATTGGCTATGCTTAAAGCTGAACTCTAAGCAGAAATCTGGAAAAAATGTTTTACCCGTTTTCAAATTTTTATTTATGTCCATCCAGTCCTGAGATTTACATCACAACCTTAAAGAAGTACAGCCCTGTAACCTATGGTACAGTTAGTGATACATCTGGTCACTTATCTGCTTTTAGCCTTTGACTGGGTGGGAGAAGCAGAAGACTAATGTGGACATTCCTCTCCTCACTCTGCTCTCTCCTCCTATAAGTACGTTCCTTATCAGTACACGTGTATACTGTGTATACCTGGATGAAAAAACAGAAGAAGGGTGCACTAGCCTTTTGTATTACCTAAGGTACCATTAAGAACAGGCCTTTTCTGGCACTTTTTGTTTACATAGTTAGTCAGGTTGAAAAAAAAAGACACAAGGCCATCTAGTTCAACCAAAAAAAATAAAAAATACAATCCCATATACATAATCCTTCACCCACAGTTGATCCAGAGGAAGGCGAAAAAACCCCAGCAAAGCATGCTCAAATTTGCTACAGCAGGGGAAAAAATTCCTTCCTGATCCCCAGAGAGGCAATCGGATTTTCCCTGGATCAACTTTACCTATAAAGGTTAGTACCCAGTTATATTATGTACATTTGGGAAAGAATCCAGTCCTTTTTTAACTGCTTCCAGACCACCGCACACTGATGTACGTCGGCAGAATGGCACGGGTGCACAAAAGCAGAGGCCCCAGAGAATAAATTGATGGGTGTTGCATTTTTTAATGTCACACGGTATTTGTGCAGCAGTTTTCCAAGCGAATTTTTTTGCGGGAAAAAATACACTTTTTTCATTTTTTTTTCCAAATAACATTTTATTGTAATATTTGTATTACAGAAATACATAATATGTAGAGAATGACAAAATAAAAAGGGGGGAAGGAAGAAGGAGAGAAGGGGAGCATGTCATAAAAGACATGTATATAACAATTCCCTACATCCTTCCCCATAACACTGTTCAAAACTGTACAGGTCGTTAATACATTCAAGGCATAAAGAAAGAAAGAAGAGGGAGAAGAGGATGAAGGAAGAGAAAGAGGGGGGGCGTTTGTTATAGTAACTTGTTTACTTGTTCATGGTGGATCCTCTCGAAGATGCCACAGCTCCCAAACTTTATTATGCGCTTCCAGCCTATCCTGTATTCTGGCCGTCATCTTCTCCATCAACTCCACATCTTTGATCCTGGCGTATAGGGCTTCAGGAGTGGGGGGAGAAGTTTTTTTCCATTGTAGGGTAATTAGACAGCGTGCCGCCGTGAGAATGTGGCGCATTAATTTTTTATATGGAGTAGGGATCTTAAGTTGTAAGACTCCTAGAAGAAAGGACTTGGGGATCATGGGGATCTGTACTTCTAAAAGACCGGTCAGCAACTGATGGACCGCAGCCCAGTAAGGAGCTATCAATGGGCAGCTCCAATATATATGGAGGAGTGTTCCTCGTTCTTTTTGACAGCGCCAGCAGCGATCGGAGCTGGAGGGGTATATGGCGTGGAGGGTATCCGGGGTCATACACCAGTACAGGAGGATTTTATAAGTATTTTCCTTGTATAGGGTACAAAGGGAGCTTCTTGCCGCCTGGGTCCATATCGTCTGCCATTGCTCCATGGGAAGTTCCTCACCGAGGGCTTTTTCCCATTTGATCATGTAAGCATGTTTACCTTTAGTTTCTATTGGGTGGGCATTTATTATTTTGTAAATGTCAGAGATTAGGCCCTTCTGGGCTGTGCCCCCCAGGATTAGGTTTTCAAAAGGCGTTGGAAGGGAGAACTGTAGATCAGACGATATGGACAGGGCGTAGTGGCGTATTTGCAGGTAACTGTAGAAGGCTTGGTGCGGAAGGTCATATTGGGTCTGAAGATCAGAGTAGGGCAGTAGCCTGCGGGTTCTAGGGTCTACTATGTGTCCGTAGTGGAAAAGGTTCCGTGACGACCATGAATGGGACATCTGGTGAGTGAGACTGTCTGGGACTTTGGGGTTGCAGATAAAGGACGTTAGGACCGATTTTTCTGAGGTCAACTCATGTAAGTGGGATAATTTGTTCCACAATTGACGGAGATGGGACATGGTTCCCAGTAAGCGCTCAGGGGGGACCTCTGCCCTCGCGTTCCATAATAGGCTATTTGGGTGGGTTGGGGCTAACCATATTTTTTCAATCTCTGTCCACCTATTATAGGACCTCTGAGTGAACCATGAGGCTATGGCACGTAGTTGGGTGGCTTGGTAATATTTAATGAGATTGGGGAATGCGAGACCTCCATCTGAGCGCACCGCCATCATTACCGATTGAGGGATTCTGTGTTTTTTGTAGTTCCAGGTGAATTTAAACAGATCAGATTGCAGTTTACTCAGGTGACTGCGGGGGACAGGGATGGGTAGTGTTTGGAAAAGGTAGAGTAATTTCGGAAGGATTGTCATCTTAATCAACGCGATCCGACCCAACAGGGAGATGTGGTGTTTTTTCCAAGATGTAAGCAAGGCTCTGTTAGAGCGGTATATGGGAGGAAAGTTTTCCTGGTATAAAGTGTTGAATTTTGTGGTGATATGTACTCCTAGGTATTTCAAGGAAGTAGTTTTCCAGTGATATGTGAAATTTGCCTTCAGGTGTGTTGTTTCCGTATCCTGGATGTTGATTGGGAGGGCTTCTGATTTAGAGGTATTAATTTTATAGCCCGATAGGGCTCCATATTTGTCCAGTTCTGCATGTAAATTTGGCAGGGAGATTCTGGGTTGGGTCAGGGTGAGGATCATGTCATCCGCGAATAATGAGATCTTGAACTCCCGACCCCTGACAGAGATTCCCCGGATGTCCCGGTTACCTCGAATAGAGGCCGCCAAGGGTTCGACACATAGTGTGAATAATAGGGGTGACAGTGGACATCCCTGGCGAGTGCCGTTTGTTATCGAGAAAGTGGGGGAAATGGCAAAGGGAGTCCTGAGCTGTGAAGAGGGATTGGTTTAGAGGTGCTTTATAGCTCTCAGGAATGGTCCCCGAAATCCTGCGTGTTGTAACGTGGCGAACAGGAAGGGCCACCCAAGTCGGTCAAAGGCCTTTTCGGCATCCAGACTAAGTAGCAAAGACACCGTTTTCTCCCTGTTCGCCACATACACCAGATCAATCACTTTTCTGGTGTTATCACCTGCCTGTCTAAGGGGGACAAAGCCCACCTGGTCTTTGTGAATAAGGGATGGGAGGATCATATTCAATCGTATTGATAGTAGTTTAGTAAAAATTTTTAGGTCCGAATTCAACAGGGCAATGGGTCTATAGTTAGCACATAGGGTAGGGTCTTTATCTGGTTTAGGGATCAGAGTGATAAATGAGCGGTGCATGTCTGACGGGATGGGGGAGTCTCGGTAAAAGGCATTAAATAGTTTGCACATATGCGGTAAGAGGATGGGGAGGACGGCCTTGTAGTATTCGTAGGGTAATCTGTCTGGACCGGGGGCCTTGTGAGACGGTAGGGTCTTTATAGTCTGTTCTATTTCCTCCTCGGTAATCGGCATGCTTATAGTTGCCAGATCAGAGGTTTGGAGCTGTGGGACTCCGCTCTCCGCGAGGTAACGCTGCATTCGGTGGAGAAGGTCTGGGGGGGCGGGATTACTAGGGATATTAGGATTATTGTAGAGGTCCTGATAGTAGTCTGCAAAGGTATCAGCAATGTCCTTGGGGTGGGATAGTAGGGAGCCTAGTTTATTCTTAATTTGGTGTGGTGTGGATATGTGGGAGTTATCACGTAGTTTCTTTGCTAGTAAGGAGTGTGCTTTGTTGCCTTTATCATAGTACAGTTGTCTGAGTCTGAGGATGGCTTTTTCTACCCGCCCCATAGCTAAGTCGCTCAGGGTTGTTCGCAGGTGTATGACTTTTTTAAGGAGGGCTAGGGTAGGGGACCATTGTAGTTGTATTTCTAAAGCTCTAAGTTCTTTTTCGGTTTGAAGTTTTGTGGCCAGGGCATCTTTCTTCATGCCAGATGACAGTGCCATGCATCTGCCTCTGGTCACGGCCTTGTGGGCTTCCCATAATGTGGATGGAGATATGTCAGGGGTATTGTTTTCTGCAAAGTAGTGTGTTAGAGTGGATATTAATTCCGTTTTCGCTGGGAGGTGCTGAAGGAGGAATGTGTTTAATTTCCAGTTGTATGGCCTACATGTGGCTGAACCTAGTTCTAATTTAAGTAAAATAGGTGCATGGTCAGACCATGAGATTGGTAATATCCGTGCCTCTCTTGTATGTCTAAGCATGAGATTATTTACAAAGAAATAATCGATGCGTGAGTGTATTCGGTGGGGGGCTGAGTAGAACGTGTATTGCCGATCACCTGGGTGGAGAGCTCTCCAGGCATCGAAGAGAGCATAACGTCTAGAGAGTCTGCGAAATAGCTTCGAGTCCCTCAGGGCCCGAGCCGGTATTGCCCTGGGGCTCACCACCTGGCGATCCGCAGTTGTCGAATGAGTTAGGTTAAAATCGCCCCCCACCACTAACATCTCATGTTCGGATTTAAAGAGTCGAGTAAATACTCTAGTCAAAAAGTGATATTGTTTAATGTTGGGAGCATAGAGGGTGCAAAGGGTGAGTGCCTGTTTTTGCCATTGTCCCTGAAGAATGACAAAGTGTCCATATGGGTCGCTATATTGTGCTGTGCATTTAAAGGGAGATCCATTTTTAATGAGAATGGCGACCCCTGCCCGTTTATGTGGACCTGAAGAGTGGTATATTTGGGAGAAATGTTTGGAAGCAAATGCAAATGAGCCCCCCTTATCAAAGTATGTCTCTTGGACAAAAATAATATCTGCTCCAGATTGTCTAAATTCCCTCAGCGCCAGATGTCTCTTTTTATTGGAATTTAGGCCGTGAACATTTAAAGATAAGATCTTAGCCATGGTGTCAATTTGAATGGGATAGATGTTGTACCTGATGTGGAGAGGATGTTCGGAAGGCGGTGGGTTGGCTGTGCACATACCTCGAGAGGGAAGCCAGGTAGTTTCCACGGATAACCCGTCGGGTCACATGATGGTGGGTAGACGAGGGAGGGGGAAGACAAGTAAAAAGGAGGGGGAAAGGGGGGAATGAAAGAGAGAGAGAGAGACAGGTGATTAGTATAAATCAAACAAGTATAAATTCGAACAACTGTTATCAAATGACCTTGAGAGGCAAAAAGGCCTAGGTCGGTACGGGATTCCAGGGATCCTCCCAACTGGGGTCCAGAAGGGCCCGTCGGGTGGATGCAAGGGAGCCCTAATTTGGTCATATAAAACATGAACTGTGAAATAG
>JBBGZY010001054.1:750000-882500 GCA_037952925.1 Lithobates clamitans | reverse complement strand
CTGACGGGAACTTTGGGGGGCCAAGCCAGTACGGACAGTATCCAGGCCTGTAAGGTTGGCTTCTATTTGTCCGGCCTCAGGCCCAACTGTGCCTATATAATTGGCAGAATGCTTATTTAAAAAGTTGTGCAGAATGCAGCATGATAAAATTATAAAATTAAGTTTGTATTCCGCCAAATTAATGGCTGTTTGAAACAGGCGGAACCGGCTGGCCAGAATTCCAAACGCATTCTCAACCACTCTTCTAGCTCTGGCCAGCCGGTAATTAAAAACCCTCCTCTCCGGGGTGAGGGTTCTTTGGGGGAATGGCCTCATGAGGTGCTTGCTCAGAGCGAAGGCTTCATCGGCAATGAAGACAAAGGGGAGTCCTTCCACGTTATCCTCATCAGGTGGCAATCCCAGGCCACCACTCTGGAGACGCTGGCAGAACTCCGTCTGGGCAAATACTCCTCCATCCGACATCCGGCCATTCTTCCCCACGTCCACATATAAAAAATCATAGTGTGCCGACACCACCGCCATTAAAACAATACTGTGGAACCCCTTATAATTAAAATAATATGACCCCGAATGGGGTGGTGGCACAATGTGGACATGTTTCCCATCTATAGCCCCTCCACAATTGGGAAAGTCCCAACGGCTGGCAAAATGGGATGCCACAGTCTGCCATTCCTGTGGCGTTGAAGGAAACTGGGGAATCAAACAAGAAAACCAAAATCAATTAATTTGGAAGCTAACATTGCAAGAAAATTAGACAATTAAAAACATTATTCCCCAGCATCAGTATAACATTCAATAATTTAATTCTTCTGGAATAACTAATATGGAAAAAGGCACACTTATCAGATTGCTCACCCCCTCTGATAGAACATTGATTACATTTTAGGGGGTTGTGAAATCCCAAAAAAAAATTACTTTAACAACACGCAGGAATTTAGGGATAACAAAGGCTATAAGACTGCAGTTGTCGCACTCTGCAGGTGCAGTTGCTAACCAGCTTACAGTAAATGAGGTAATGTCAAAAGGCATTCATGTTGCAAACAGTACACAATCACATGCAAGGGCAATTAATGAAAACACTTTGAGGCTTGCATATGATTTGATGATGGAAATCAGCAGAGCTTCTGCTCATTTACTAAAGCACTGGAACAAATGCACTTGTAGAGTGCACATGCATTTTGCAAAGTGCAACATAGATTTGCTTTAGACAAATCAACACCACAGAACATTCAAGCAAATTTTAACGAGGGTGGGGGTGGGGGGGTTGTGAAATCTAGCTAATTGCTAATTAGCAGCACACTATTTGGAGTGAGTTCAGGTGGGGGGGGGGGGTTGTGAAATCTAGCTAATTGCTAATTAGCAGCACACTATTTGGAGTGAGTTCAGGTGGGGGGGGGGGGGGTTGTGAAATCTAGCTAATTGCTAATTAGCAGCACACTATTTGGAGTGAGTTCAGGTGGGGGGGGGGGGGGTTGTGAAATCTAGCTAATTGCTAATTAGCAGCACACTATTTGGAGTGAGTTCAGGTGGGGGGGGGGGTTGTGAAATCTAGCTAAGTGCTAATTATAAGCACACTAAATACACTCCAACAAAATACATTCAAAATGAGTAGACTAGGTGGATATGTTCCCATCACTTCATGCTGGGAAGGTTATTGAAGGAAACTATACATGCATGACAAAAAATAACAGGAAAAAATCCCAGCATGTGTGAGGATAAAAAGGGGACATTCACACTATATTGCAATGATGGGAAGTAGTGTTTGAAGCAAGAAATACATTACATTATCAAAGATTACATAAAAGAACATGTGATGCTAATAAAATAAAAATAGCTTACCTTAATATAGTCCTTCTGCAGGACCTGTATGATGGCAGAACAGGTCTCTGGGATAATGATCCCCAGAGCCTGGGGGGAGATGCCTGTCGAGAACTTAAGGTCCTGCAGGCTTCTCCCTGTGGCCAAATACCGCAAGGTAGCGACCAGCCTCTGCTCCGGAGTGATGGCTTGCCTCATGCAGGTATCCTGCCTGCTGATATAGGGGGTCAGCAAAGCCACCAAACGATCAAAAACGGGGTCCGTCATCCGGAGAAAGTTCCTGAAATCCTCAGGATTATTCTCACGGATCTCACGGAGCAAAGGCATGTGACAGAACTGGTCACGCTGAAGCAACCAATTCTTGGTCCATGAACTCCTCCTCGCCCTGTTCATGGACTGGTCTTGGGCTGAAGAATAAACTACAGCACCAAGCACATACAATGCACGAGCTCTACGACGAGTACGTACAGGTAACATGGCTTCAAAACGGTCGGCTGGTCAGAACGCACTAAACAGAACGCACTGAAGAACAGCAAGGCCTGTGAAGAACGACCTGAAAATCAGGAACGAGCGGCCAATAAAACAAAGATTTCTCAATGCCAACTGACCAAACGCACTGAAAAGCAGATACAAACCTCACAAGCACAGACTGAACAACAGTTAAAACGAACTGAAAAATACGAGTCTCACAAGCGCGAATCGTCTCTCACCAAACTTCTACTAACACGAGATAAACACGAGATTAGCAGAAGGAGCCCAAAGGGTGTCGTACGGGCTATTGAACTTCCGTTTTATAGTCTCGTCGGACTTGGTGTACGTCACAGCGTACTAAACTGGCGTACTTTTGTGTGGTCGTGTGTGGGCAAGTCCGTTCGTAAGAAAGTCTGCCCCAAGTCCGCCGAAGGTACGCCGGAAGTATGTCGGACAGACTGTCCGACTTTTGTAGCTGCAAAGTCCGACCGTGTGTACGCGGCATTAGTATTACAGGGATGTTGAAGTCTGAGAATGACTGTGGGAATTTCAGAATAGAGAAAGTAGGGTAGCCAGGCAGAGAAGTCATCAAGGAAGGTTGATACTGGTCCAGGAGGCTGGTAAATCACAGCAATTTTCAAAGAAACTGGAGAAAATAGACAAATGAGGAGAGGGGCAAAAACGGAGGTGAGTGAGCAACCTGAACGGTCCTTTGTGGGGATAGAATGATTCCAAATCCTCCTCCCTTCCATTCACTAGGTCTAGGAGAATGAGTCCAGAGAAGACCACCATTGGAGTGGGAAGCAGGAGAATCAGAGTCAGATTCTTGAAGCCAGGTTTCAGTAACAGCAAGTAGATTAAAGGAGTTAGTGATAAAAAGGTCATAAACAGAGATGAGTTTGTTGTAAATTACAAAGGAAAAAGATTGTGCCCATGGAACTTTGCCTGGTCTGATGAGTCTTGATTTCATCTGCGACATTCAGATTGTAGGGTCAGAATCTGGCATAAACAACATTAAAGCATGGATCCATCCTGCCTTGTATCAAGGGTTCAGGCTGGGGGTGGTGGTGTAATGCTGTGGGGGATATTTTGACTGATCCAAGTTCATTGCACCCTTAGCCATCTTTTTGTCAGTTAATATAAGCGCTTGTTCAAGAACCACACACATGTGCCAAAGCAGTTCTGTCTTCAGCAGCTGATCATATATTTGTCAGCCATAATTTATGTAGGTGTCCTACATGTCATCTAAGAATTGTAATAGAAATAGATTTAAAATAACCTATCTTGCCTCATAATCTGCACATACTGTATATATGGATAATTATTCCACGTCTCCCATATTACATAAGTCCTATCCAGGAAGGCCATTCACATAATCTGATGGCTGACTATCTACCAAATAGGCTCATTCAAGGGATGCTTAGGAGGGCGTACAGCAATAGTCACTCCCTGGTTGTCTGTGAGCACGTAGCCTGATTGGTATTAGTAATAAAATGTTAAATTATTATTATTATTTTTTGCCCAAAATTTTGTTTGAACGTCAGTGCTACTCCTAGTATTGAATAATTAAAGGGTTCCTTCTTTGCAATAAGTAGCTATTTTATAATACCAGTAGATACATTCTCAAATTCCCTGAATATGAAATTGTAATTTTAAAATGGCAAAGCAAAAAAAAAAAAACATCTTTTTAGTCCTTGCAGTGCAATGGGGTCATCTGGAACACATGATATTCTTGATTGTATTTTTGGTGTTTATGACTATCATAATTACTGTGCTATAATGTAGTTCAATACTTTTTTACTATTTTTTAGGAGTGAGTTTGTATAGTCGCAAAGATCTACTTCAGCGCCCGGCACATACGGCAACAAAGACATTTCAAGCCCTTCGTATCTTTGTTAACAATGAACTTAATGAACTTTATGGTGGGCTCCAGACAGCTCAGAAGTTTCTGAAATCTGGTGGAAGACTTGTTGTTATTTCCTTTCATTCCTTAGAAGACCGAATAGTGAAGAGATTCCTGCATGGAATACGCATGGATGAAAAACCTAATATGAGTGCTAGACAATGGATTAGACAAGGGCAGAGTAAAATCCCAGAGATAGATGAAGATGAAGAATTTCCAAGTCCAGGGCCTAACTCTACATGGAATGTTTTACAACGTAAAGTTCTCTTACCAAATTATCAAGATGTTATTGAAAATCCACGGGGAAGGTCTGCCAAACTGAGAGCTGCCATTAAGCTATATTAGCTTGAATATTCATTAACTAGAAAAAGTCATTTATTGATTAGATTTGATACAAAACACTGCACTGTACAGTATATACTGTATGTATTAAATGTGGTTGTATTAAAATAGCTATTTAATGAAAATTGTATTGGGTGTTTTATAGTAGTTTTACAGACTGTAGACTGCACCTAGTGGCAACAGTTTGGGTAAGGCTCTTTTCTGTATAAAGCTAGGTTCATGAGTTTAGTGCAAAGAAACTTGAATGGTCTGCACAGAGACCTGATCTCAACCCTACTGAACACCCTTGGAGTGAACATGAACACTTAATGTGGGCTAGATCTTCTCATTCAGTGTCAGTGCCTGATGTCTCAAATGCACTTTTGGCTGAAAGACCACAAACTCCTACAGCCACGCTTCAAAATCTTGTGACTAGCTTCCCATAAGAGACTGTTATAGTTGTTAAGGACAGGGAGAATAACTCCATATTAAAATGCTATAAACAAAACATTAGCGGCAGGGGACTTTACCCACAGTATATTCAAAGACACTTTCAGGAAGACTGCTTAAAATGTAGGACCTTATATTTTTGTTCACATTAAGACATTATTAAACCATATTTAACAAAGTTAGGTGCCAATAGAAAGGTTCTCTTTTGTCTTTATCTATACACACACTGTCCTCCTCACGTATTAAAACCAGCTGCCCGACTCATACATATTATATTTATTCATTAATTTTGAATTTTCAGTTTATCTTTCCAATACTCGCAGAGGGATGAGACCAATTCTCAGAATGTTTTCTATAATAAACCTGCTTCTTCAGCAGATAGGAGGAAGTAAATCTATAAGATCGTATCCACAGTGTTAGCAATATGTACGAAACACAAATTGACATATTAAAACTAACCATAATAATATAATGATCACACTTACAAATTATCTTAGCACTGAGCCAGTCAGGCATTCCATCCAGCATTGTCTCATATGTAAGGAAAGGGTGCCACAGGGGGAAAGATCTGTCTTCAAGGACCAATGTATATAACCTAGACATAGATATTGTGACAGACGGCTGCTAGACTCTTCTCAGCACCAGGGCTGGGCTCCCCTTGCCTGGCACTATCCAGAAGCACCAGCCGACAGTCCTGAAATCTCAGGTAAAGTGTCAGCAAGTGACTTTTCATCAGAGGATGTTATCAATGATGAGTCACCTGCTAAAGTGTTGGCACTGGGCCCAAGGGCCACCAGCCCATGCCCTGGACTTTTAGCAATTCCAGAGACTGGGGAATTAGATGTTACTGTAGAGGAGGAACCACCTAGCGAACCCCTAGCAGAAGTGCTGGCAGGAGGACAGAGTACTGCAGACCCCTGTTCCACACCCGTGGCAGTTTCGGAGGCCCGAGGTGAGGAGATGGTGTTTCTTCTTCCCCAGTGGGCTGCAGAGATGCAGGGAGGGGAAGCAGCCATTCCCACTCCCCAACAAGGATTCCTGCACCTGGGAGACAGTACCAGAGAAAGGGCATCCCAGCAGCAGGCGTTGCCGCAGAATGATGACACCAACCCAGCTGAAGCCCTGGCAACCGGACAGAGGGTCCAAGATCTCTGCCCCACACCTGCCGCAGTTCTGGAGGCCCAGGGAGAGGAGGTTGTCATCATCCCTCTCCAACAGTCAGCCAGAGTGGAGGAAGCTGTCTTCCCTCCCCAAACAGTTAGCCGGAACGGATGATGTGAGCGCTGAAGCACTAACAGAGCAGAACACTACTAGCCTCTGCACACAACAATCCACTCCACAGGAGCTCCAGGGAGGGGATGCAATTGGCACCTCACAACTGCAGCTTGATCTGTTGTCGGTGGATGGGACTGCGGTCTCCTGTATATCTCAGTGATGCTGGGCAGTCGGCCCAGACCCCCAACAGCATGATGGAGTAAGCCCAGCCACCCTGTCTTCTATTCAGCAGTTGAAAGGACTCCATGGAGAAGTGCCAGTATGCACTTCCCCCCAGGAGTGGGTATGTTCTAAGAGAGAGGCAGAGGTTGGCTGGGTGGGTAATGCTCTGTTTGGAACAATTTGTTTGGGGTACTGTGTGGGTAAAGGCAGCTGAAATACGGACTAACTTCAGAGTCAACTCGTCTGGGGTCTCCTCCTGTGTTAGTCTGCTGCCGAAAGGGGAGAGATGTGACGGGAATCACTTTGGGTGAGGGGCTGGTGGAACCCAGAATCTGTTGCAGAGGTTAGGAAACCCTTGTTTCAGCTCTCCATGCACCTCCTGTGTCTATTAGGGGCACAGGGTGACCGAGAACCCCAGTTTGATCTGTACTAATCAGACTCGCTGTACAAGCACACTGGAATGTTGTGTGTGTGTATATATATGTATGTATATATATGTATATATATATATATATATATATATATATATATATATATATATATGTATGTATATATATATATATATATGTATATATATATATGTATATTGTATATTGTCTCCATCTATTGTGGACTCTTTGCTGGGTCATTTGGGGTGTGGCTGTATTCCATTGTTCTATTGTGTCTGTCTGCCTTGGGAGAAAAGTATTATGGGATGTGTATGGGTGTTTGCTGTGAGGAGGGAGGGGGGAATTACTGCTGATTGGACAGTCTGAATGCAAAGGGAGGGGGGATTGTCCCGACTGTTACCTGTGTACTTGTGTTTCAATAAACAGTTCATGTTCAGCAGCCATAACGAGTACTGCCTAGTTCTTTGTTGTCAGCGGTTGGAATAGTTGATATCTATTTTCAGACCAGAGGAAGCAGTATATGACGGAAGCATTCAAGCGGAATGTTTGGTTACAGATATATACAGTGAGTATAGAAAAGATATAACACCAACAGTGTCAGAAAAAATTAAAAAAAATAAAAAACAGGATCACTGAGTTGGAAAAAGGATCACCGCTTGTGTCAGTATTTTGTTGAACCACCTTTTGCTTTAATTACAGCCTATAGTTTGCCCACTCTTCTTTGCAGAACTGCTCAAGTTCAGTTAAATTTGATGGTGACCAATTGTCAACTGCAGTTTTCAAGCCATTCCACAGATTTCCAATGGGGTTTAAGACTGGTCTCAGACTAGGCCATGCAAGGCCATTCACTTTTTCTCCTTTAACCACCATGTGGTTGTTTTTGCTGTGTGCTTTGGGTCATTGTCATGTTGGAAGGTAAACCTTCTTCCCATTGACAATTTTCTGTCAGAGGGCAGCAGATTTCCTTCAAGAATTTGACTGTATTTTGCCCCATCCATTATTCCTTCTATCCTGACAAGTAATACAGTCCCTGTTGCAGAGAAACACCCAATAACAGAATATTACCATCTCCATGCTTTATTGTAGGAATGGTGTTATCTGGATAGTGAGCTGTATTGGATATCTGCCAGAAATATCGTTTGGTGTTGAGCCAAATGATTCCATTTTAGTTTGATCTGGCTATAACATCTTTTTCCATGTGGCCTCAAAATCCTCAGGGTGCCTTTTGGCGGATGGCTAGCACAGACGGCTAGTTCTGGGAGGCTGTCTTATGACACCACCCGTGATCGTGTCCATGGCAGGGCGTGGGCGGCACGCTATGTGATCACAGTGTCCAGAGGATACTGCTGATCACAGATTGAGGTAAAGAGCCAATCAGCGGCTCTTTACCACGTGATCATCAGCTGTGTCCAATCACAGCTGATCTCGGATGTAAATAGAAGCCGGTTATCTGCACTCCTTTCCTCATGAGGAAAAGAGAAGAGAGCCGATAACCAGATTCTCTAAAATGGACATGTACACTGATAATCAGGGCACGTATTATCAGTGTCCTGATTATCAGTGCAGTCCCAACAGTGCCCGCCAGTGCTGTCAATAAGTGCCCATCAGTGCCTCCTCATCAGTGTCACCCATTAGTGATGCCCATCAGTGCCACCTATCAGTGCAGCATCATTAGTGCCCACCAGTGCCACCATATCCGTGCCCACCAATACCGCCTCACCAGTGCCTATTAATGCCCATCAGTGCCGCCTCATCAGTACCCCTTAGTGGAGCCTCACCAGTGCACATCAATGAAGGAGAAAAATTACCTGTTTGCACAATTTTAAAACAAACTATAAAAAATGTATAAATATAAATTTATAAATATAATTTTTTTTTTCAAAATTTTCGGTCTTTTCTCATTTGTTTAGCAACAAATACAAAATTCCCAGTGGTGATTAAATAGATAAATAAAGTGATGCGCTAGTATTATCCAATTGATATCATGCTACATCATTGTGTTGACAAAACATATCCTAAAATAAGTGAATACATTGTTTAAAACTTGTTGCAAATCATGAGCAGCGAAAACCAAATCAAAACATATAAAAATGAAATAATAAATTACAATGTGTTCGGAACCTTCATGTGAGATTCCCTTAATAGTGAAAGACCTCCCGGGGACCTTATTCCAATAAATAATGTTATATACCAATGTTCTTGTGAGATTGTGATTAGAATGAAAAATATAAAATCCAATACACCTCAAATACTTGTTGTAATTAGTTCACTAATTAGAAGCAAAATGATACCTCCTCTTTGCTTTAGATCAGGGCTTTGTGAGTTTAGATGGATCAGCGTGGGATAAGCTCAATCCCGTTCATCCGCCGGCATGGATCGGTTACTTTACAGTTTCTAGTGTTCTCCCCCATATGAAACATAAGAATAGGAAAAATACCATTGCGCAAATATCAGCCAAAATATACATGAAGCAAAGACCCAAATAGATTCACTCACATGATCCCTTTAAACATAGATCGCATTTCCAGTTATATGGTCAGTTTACACTCAGCTCCGTGCTGCTCCGTGCTGCTGCTGATTGAATCACTTGCAGACTGCACTACCGAGAGCGTCACAGGCTCCTTCTCCCCACGCGTATCGTCACTGGGCACGTGACTTTTTCAAGGGTGCTAGTGTGGCCGCTCTGACCGGTATTTATGGTTTGTGTATTGGTTGCTATAGCAACCCCCGGAGTGAATGTTTCATCATGCCATAATGCAATTTCAAAGATATATAATGTTTTATTCATTTGCACAACTTAATATACTATTTATTTGTATTAACAAGAATCTATATAGTATAAACACATTATTTATATTAACAAGAATCTATATAATAAAACCTCATTAAAATTTCCCTTACATAAGCATAAAACAAAATTATTATTAATATACCTTGATTACTTCACCTTTATTATATTATATTTAAAACCCCCTATGTCTCTATATCCGCATAATTTGTGCAAACACACTACCATTTTGGAGTCTTATATAAAAAAAAAAAAGACCCACAAAAATTATGTGTATATATATATATGTATATATATATATGTATATATATATATATATATATATATATATATATATATATATATATATATATGTATATATGTATATATATATATATATATATATATATATATGAACTGTGCTAAATGTGTAGATATTATCACCAGTTTTTTTTAAATAACTGATAAAAAATTATTATTAATTAAAACCTATTCATAAAACCAATATCAAAACATATTACATATTCAGGAATCAGCAATAAAACAGTTAAGATCAAATTCGATATTTAACCCCTTAGGGGAAGATACCCCCATATTATATATCCATTTAGACTCTTGTTTACTTAATTGCCTTATTTTATTACTGCCTGTCCGATGGGGTTTAAACTTGTCTATTGCCCAGAACTTTAATAACGCTGGATTTTTTTCATGGTGTGATAAAAAATGTCGTGACAGGCTATGCTTTTGATAACCTTTAATAATGTTTTGTATGTGTTTCCTGATGCGTTTCCACATCGGTCTTTTGGTTCTACCCACATATTGAAGTGAGCACGGACATTGTAAAACATAGACTACCCCCTCTGTCTTACATGTCATAAAATCTTCAATCTGATATCCTGTATTATTGCTGGTCGATTTAAAATTGGTACATTTATGCCCATTTTGTTTTGTATTTACACACACATAACATCGTTTACAAGGATAGAAGCCTTTCCTTTGAAAAAAAGTTAATTCACGTGGTTTCGGTGGATCTATAACATTTTTTGCGATTTTATCTCTTAGCGTGGCTGCCTTCCTGTAAATGAACCGTGGTTTTCCCGGTAATATATTCTGCAATTGTTGATCGGCAAGAAGGAGTGGCCAATGTTTCTTAAAAATATGTTCAATTTGTCGGTGTTGGATATTGAAATCCATAATAATTGGAACATCTTTATATTGATTAGATTTTTTTGGCTTATCTTCAATTAACTTTTTCCTTAATGAACTCCTTATTGTAGCCCTTTTGAATAAATTTATCTCCAACTTCATTTGCTTGTTCCAAAAATGTGCTTAATTCTGTGCAATTTCTCCTTAGACGTAGAAAATTGAGTACTGTCTGTGATACTTTTTTTATTTGCACTAACATACAATTTTTCAGGACAAGCTTTCGGGGTATGTCCCCTTCTTCAAGGTCCAAGCAGTACTGATTCACACATTTTTAAGCAGAATGTTAAAGAAGGAAAAAAAAAAAAAAATAGGAAAACCAAACACATACAAATCAATGGCAATAAAGATAGCAGCAGAGTTAGTGAGATAAGACAGAGGGAGAGTTAGGGAGGGAATGGGGGGGGGGGGGGGGGGGGAGGATGCTGGTCACAGAGGGGGTCGTAAAACTTTAGCATAATGTGTAAGGAAACCAATATCTAAATTCAGGCCATTATTCTTCGTGTCAAAAAGAAGTATCATTCTTAGTTCAAACGTTTTCCTTTCCTGGATAGTTCTGAAATTCCCTTTAAGAACTAAGACATTGAGGTCTTCTATAGTGTGGTCTGATTGTGAGAAATGATGTCCCACAGGTGTGCATAAACTGTCTTCTTTATGTTCTTTGATGATATGTCTGTGCAAATTCATCCTCGCTTGCAACTTCTGTCCTGTTTCACCAACATAAGATCCTTTGCTGCATCTTTTGCATTGGATGAGGTACACAACATTACTTGAGGTACAGCTGTAAGATCCCATGATATTGAAGGTCCCATTTGTGTGTGTAACACTTTTGGATAAATTTATCTGGTTGCATAGTTTGCAGCGTTTTTTATTGCAGGGTTTGCTACCATTATTTGTGACTTCATAATCAGAGTGAAGTTTCCAGTCCTTAGACGTATAAATTGTCCTTTTGGTATATTTAGCAGCCAGGGATCAAAGGGACAGCTATCTGTGGGTATAAAACTATTTCTATGTAGTATGTTTTGATATTGGTTTTATGAATACGTTTTAATTAATAATAATTTTTTATCAGTTTTTGTTTTTTAAAAAAATTGGTGATAATATGTACACATTTAGCGCAGTATATATATATATATATATATATATATATATATTATATATATATATATATATATATATACATAATTTTTGTGGGTCTTTTTTTTTTTTTTTTTTTATAAGACTCCAAAATGGTAGTGTGTTTGCACAAAATTATGCGGATATAGAGACATAGGGGGTTTTAAATATAATATAATAAAGGTGAAGTAATCAAGGTATATTATTAATAAATAAATAGTATATTAAGTTGTGCAAATGAATAAAACATTATATATCTTTGAAATTGCATTATGGCATGATGAAACATTCACTCCGGGGGTTGCTATAGCAACCAATACACAAACCATAAATACCGGTCAGAGCGGCCACACTAGCACCCTTGAAAAAGTCACGTGCCCAGTGACGATACGCGTGGGGAGAAGGAGCCTGTGACGCTCTCGGTAGTGCAGTCTGCAAGTGATTCAATCAGCAGCAGCACGGAGCAGCATAGAGCTGAGTGTAAACTGACCATATAACTGGAAATGCGATCTATGTTTAAAGGGATCATGTGAGTGAATCTATTTGGGTCTTTGTTTCATGTATATTTTTCCCATTCTTATGTTTCATATGGGGGAGAGCACTAGAAACTGTAAAGTAACCGATCCATGCCGGCGGATGAACGGGATTGAGCCTATCCACCACTGATCCATCTAAACTCACAAAGCCCTGATCTAAAGCAAAGAGGAGGTATCATTTTGCTTCTAATTAGTGAACTAATTACAACCAGTATTTGAGGTGTATTGGATTTTATATTTTTCATTCTAATCACAATCTCACAAGAACATTGGTATATAACATTATTTATTGGAATAAGGTCCCCGGGAGATCGTTCACTATTAAGGGGATCTCACATGAAGGTTCAGAACACATTGTAATTTATTATTTCATTTTTATATGTTTTGATTTGGTTTTCACTGCTCATGATTTGCAACAAGTTTTAAACAATGTATTCACTTATTTTAGGATATGTTTTGTCAACACAATGATGTAGCACGATATCAATTGGATAATACGAGCGCATCACTTTATTTATCTATTCATTTATAAGTGGGGTGTCACTGATTGATTGCAGCTGTATTATTTTGATATTTATTTATTTATTTATTTTATTTTATTCTCACATAATTTAAAGAATAATTTCCACTTCAGCGCTTTAGTAATTATATCACTGAATTTCACATTTGTCACCAATACCACTACAGCAGCAGAAATGGACATATTTAACTTTAGGGTGATTAAATACCACCAAAAGAAAACTCTATTTGTGTGGAAAAAAATGATAAACATTTTGTTTGGGTACAGTGTTGCATGACCGCGCAATTGTAATTCAAAGCATGTCAGCGCTGAAAGATGAAAACTGGCCTGGTCAGGAAGGGGGTAAAAGTGCCCAGTAGCCAAGTGGTTAAAGAGTGGCTTTTTTCTTGCAACCCTCCCATACAAGCCACATTTGTGGAAAATTTGTGATATTGTTGTCACATGCACACAATGATCACTCTTTGTCATAAATTCCTGCAACTGCTTCAGAGTTGCTGTAGGCTTCTTGGTAGCCTCTCCGACCAGTTTCCTCCTGGCTCTTTCATCCAATTTGGAGGGGTGTCCTGGTCCAGGGAGGGTCTGTATTGTATCAAATACCTTCCACTTATTATTAGATTTCACTGTGCTTCCAGGCATTGATAACTACTTTGATTTTTTTTTTGTTTCCATTTCTTGACTTGTGCCTGTGCACAACTTTATCCCGGAGATATTTTGACAGTGCCTTGCCACCTTAGTTAATTGTTTGATTCAGTTTCAACACCAGGAATCAAAATGCTCCAGGAAGGCTCTTTTAATGCTGAGCTTATCCAAATGACCACAGCTGATCACTGTTGAAAGTCAAATGGCTTTGTGCGTCATTAAGATGGTGATTAGCTACACCTGGTTGAGTTTACAAGTAATTTTTGAGATGGGGGGGTGATCCTTTTTCCAACCCAGTGATTCTGTTTTTAATTTTTCTTTCTTTTTTTTTTTTACATGTTGGTGTTATATCTTTTACTTGGATATTATAATTTGCACTAAGTAAATACAGCTGGATAAAACAAAAACTGTGTCTGTCTTCATTTCAGGCTGCAAAGCAACAAATTGTGATTATTTTAAAGGAGTGATTCTTTTCTATACGCATTGTATATATACTATACATACAGTATCTCACAAAAGTGAGTACACCCCTCACAATTTTGTAAATTTTTTTTATATATTTTCATGTGACAACACTGAAGAAATGACACTTTGCTACAATGTAAAGTAGTAAGTGTACAGCTTGTATAACAGTGTAAATTTGCTGTCC
Organism: Lithobates clamitans; assembly: GCA_037952925.1. Lineage (NCBI taxonomy): Eukaryota > Metazoa > Chordata > Amphibia > Anura > Ranidae > Lithobates > Lithobates clamitans. The sequence goes on along the minus strand of JBBGZY010001054.1, from coordinate 868,281 downwards.
CCTCAAAATAACTCAACACAGCCATTAATGTCTAAACCGCTGACAACAAAAGTGAGTACACCCCTAAGTAAAAATGACCATATTGGGCCCAAAGTGTCAATATTTTGTGTGGCCACCATTATTTTTCAGCACTGCCTTAACCCTCTTGGACATGGAGTTCACCAGAGCTTCATAGGTTGCCACTGGAGCCCTCTTCCACTCCTCCATGACGACATCACAGAGCTGGTGAATGTTAGAGACCTTGCGCTCCTCCACCCTCCGTTTGAGAATGCCCCACAGATGCTTAATAGGGTTTAGGTCTGGAGACATGCTTGGCCAGTCCATCACCTTTACCTTCAGCTTCTTTAGCAAGGCAGTGGAGGTGTGTTTGGGGTCGTTATAATGTTAGAATACTTCCGTGCGGCCCAGTCTCCGAAGGGAGGGGATCATGCTCTGCTTCAGTATGTCACAGTACCTGTTGACGTTCATGGTTCCTTCAATGAACTGTAGCTCCCTAGTCCCGGCAGCACTTATTCAGACACAGACTATGACACTCCCACCACCATGCTTGACTGTAGGCAAGAGACACCTGTCTCTGTACTCCTCACCTGGTTGCTGCCACATACGCTTCACACCATCTGAACCAAATAAGTTTATCTTGGTCTCATCAGACCCATGGTTCCAGTAATCCATGTCCTCTGCTTGTCTTCAGCAAATGGTTTGCAGGCTTTCTTGTGCATCATCTTTAGAAGAGGTTTCCTTCTGGGATGACAGCCAGGTAGATCAATTTGATGCAGTGTGCAGCGCATGGTCTGAGCACTTACAGGCTGATCTCTCCCACCCCTTCAACCTCTGCAGCAATGCTGGCAGCACTCATACGTCTATTTCCCAAGGACAACCTCTGGATATGACGCTAAGCACATGCACTCAACTTCTTTGGCCGACCATGGTGAGGCCTGTTCTGAGTGGAACCTGTCCTGTTAAATCGCTCTATGGTCTTGGCCATCGTGCTGCAGCTCAGTTTCAGGGTCTTGGCAATCTTCCTCTAGCCTAGGCCATCTTTATGTAGAGCAACCATTCTTTTTTTCAGATCCTCAGAGTTCTTTACCATGAGGTGCCATGTTGAACTTTCAGTGACCAGTATGAGAGAATGAGAGCGATAAAACCAAATTTAACACACCTGCTCCCCATTCACACCTAAGACCTTGTAACACTAATGAGTCAAATGACACCAGGGAGGAAAAATGGCTAATTGGGAACAATTTGGACATTTTCACTTAGGGGTGTACTCACTTTTGTTGCCAGCAGTTTAGACATTAATGGCTGTGTGTTGAGTTATTTTGAGGGGACAGGAAATTTACACTGTTATACAAGCTGTACACTCTCTACTTTACATTGTAGCAAACTGGATAGATTGATAGCAGTGCAGCCATTAGCTCCCCTTATGCTAACCGATGTGGAGAGGAGCCACGAGAGCCACCGGGGGACCCCAGAAGATGAGGTTCAGGGCCACTCTGTGCAAAGTGAGCTGTACAGTGGAGGTAAGTATGATATGTTTGTTATTTAAGGGCCATTTAACCACTTGCCGACCACCGCATGCCGATATACGTCGGCACAATGGCAGCGGTGGGCAAAAGGGGCGTACAGGTATGTCCCCTTTAATTTGCGGGCTAGTCGGCACCTGCGCCCCGCTGCGTACTGCGTGACCGTGCCCGTGGGTACCGCGGGCTTGATGTCTGTCGGTGTCCCGTGATCGTGTCACAGAGCGGCAGAATGGGGAGATGCCTATGTAAACAAGGCATTTCCCTGTTCTGCCTAGCAACATGGCAAAGATCCACTGCTCCCTGTCATCGGGGGCAGTGATCTCTGTCATTTTGTAGTGAGCCCATCCCCCCTACAGTTAAAGTCACTCCCTAGCACACACTTAATCCCTTGATCGCCCCCTAGTGTTTAACCCCTTCCCTGCCAGTGTCATTTACACAGTAATCAGTGCATTTTTACAGCACTGATCGCTGTATAAATGACAATGATCCCAAAATAGTGTTAAAAGTGTCCGATGTGTCTGCCGCAATGTCGTAGTCACGATAAAAATTGCAGATTGCTGCCATTACTAATAAAAAAAAATAATAGAAATGCCATTAATCTATCCCCTGTTTTGTAGACGCTATAACTTTTGCGCAAACCAATCAATATAGGCTTATTGCAATTTTTTTTTACCAAAAATACGTAGAAGAATACATATCGGCCTAAACTGAGGAAAAAAGTTGTTTTTAGATTTATTGTTTGGGGATATTTATTATAGCAAAAAGTAAAAAATACAGCTTTTTTTTCAAAATTGTTGCTCTTTTTTGTTTATAGCGCAAAAAATATAAACCACAGAGGTGATCAAATACCACCAAAAGAAAGCTCTATTTGTGGGAAAAAAAGGATGTCAGTTTTGTTTTGGTGTAACGTCTCACGACCGCGCAATTGTCAGTTAAAGCGATGCAGTGCCGAATCGCAAAAGGTGCTCTGGTCAGGAAGGGGGTAAAACCTTCCGGGACTGAAGTGGTTAAGCTTGCAGAAAGATAACATTACAATGTTTATGCAGAAATAGAATCCTAACAAAACTTAAGTGTCAAAATATTTGAATACGGATGGTTGCCAATTTAACTTCAGACACATTTATGCTATATGGTAAATTTGCATATTTGTGTTTAGAAACAAAATTTATTCCCAGTTACAATGGGAGGCTTGAAGGATGACACATAACCAACATATTGTTCAAGCACAGAAGGAAAAAAGAATCTGTTTTGTTTAAAATCCTCTAGCAAGTCTCCAGTACAGTAAACACATTTTAGCAAAACTGCATATTTCTCTAAATCTCAAATATTCTACTATCTTTGTGCATAATCTTGCTTAAACATTATATTTCTTTTTTCAGCTGCTACTGTGGCCGCAAGCAATTATGAAACAAATACCTACATTATCTATATTGTAAGCAGTTGTATTTATTGAAGGATAGGTAACTAGATATCAACTATATTTTCTTCCATTAAAGTGACATTAAACTCTGATCTTGTTTTATATTTTAGCATGCTTAGTCTTCTTCTTTTGAAAGACACTGACCCACCTTCCTGTTTGTGGGTTTATCCTTTCCATAGCAGGCTCAAAAAAAGCCATCCATGTGTGCATTCTCTCAGCCAGGACTAGAGCACTATAATTCCATACTTACATACAGAACCTGTCAAAGCCACTTTCCTGCAACTCTCCTGCTGCCGCCTCTTCTTAGCCAGTTGTCTGACAGCAACAGTAGCCTGAATGGCATGAATCTAGAGCTGGTGGCAGTAATGGTCTTAAAAAGTAAGTGCTGGGCACACCAACTGAGCAAATAATAAGATTTTTAAATACAGCTTATCTGTAAAATCCTTTTCTTGGGAATACATCACGGGACACAGAGGCTTGGTAATTACTTAGTGGGTTAGATAGTACCTTCAGGTGATTGGACACTGGTAACCCTAATTACAAGGTGAGTTCCTCCCCTATATAACCCCTCCCATATGAAGAGTACCTCAGTTTTGTAGCAAGGCAATAAGTACCCCAACATATAATCCCGAAGAGGGGCGAGAGCTCTGTGTCCCGTGATGTATTCCCAAGAAAAGGATTTTACAGGTAAGCTGTACTTAAAAATCCTATTTTCTTGTTCATACATCACGGGACACAGAGGCTTGGTAATTACTTAGTGGGATGTCCTAAAGCAATGCCCAAATTGAGGGGAGGGAGACACAGATCAGAAAATACATAGACTGCCAAAGGACAAGAGGATCTATACTGCTGCCTGCAGCACACTGCGCCCGAAGGTGGCATCCTCATGCCCTCTCACATCCACCTGATAGAATCTAGTGAATGCATGGACTGAAGACCAAGTTGCAGCCCTGCAGATCTGAGCCATGGAGGCCTGGTGATGCACTGCCCATGAAGCACTAATCACTCTGGTTGAGTGTGCCTTAACCTGAAAAGGAGGAATCTTCTTCTTTATACCATAGGCCTGAATAATAACTTGCCGAATCCATCTGAAAATTGTGGATTTCAACACTGCCTGGCCTTTTCTGGGGCCTTCTGGCAGACTAAACAGACAATCAGTCCTTCGTATCTGTGCGGTTGCCTGCAGATAGATACTGACTGCTCTTACAACATCTAGAGAATGTAACAACTCCTTTTGCTTCGGACTGCGGATCTGGAAAGAAGGACGGTAGGACCACATCTTGATTCGGATGGAATCCTGAAACCACCTTAGGTAAAAAAGTCAGGTGAGGACACAACACCACCCTGTCTTTGTGAATAATCAAATATGGCTCTTTACAAGAAAAAGCTGCTATTTATGTAACCCTTCTAGCCGAGGAAATGGCTACCAAAAAGACCAGTTCCTTTGTCAGAAGAACTAAAGAAGCATGGTGCAATGGTTCAAAGGGTTGTTCTTGCAAAACGGAAAAAAACAAATTCAGATCCCATGGGCACACAGGAGGTTTGACTGGCAGATTCAAGCGCAGTGCCCCCTGAACAAAGGCCCGGACCAGGGAATGTGAGGCAAGTGGCCTTTGAAAGAATACTGATAAGGCCGAGATCTGGACCTTGATAGTGCTCAAAGCTAGCCTAATTTCAATGCCTAATTGAAGAAAAGCAAGAATCCTGCTAATGGCATACTTTCTAGGATGCCACCCCCTGGGTTCACACCAGGAAACATATGCCTTCCAGATTCTGTAGTAGATGAGCCTGGAACCCGGCTTCCTAGCATTAACCAGAGTGAAAAAGACTGATTCCGAGAGCCCATGGCTTTTCAGAATGTGGGTCTCAGCAGCCAAACTGTCAAATTCAGACTTCGTAAAGCAGAATGGAATATTGGACCTTGTGAGAGTAGATCTGGAAGCAGTGGAAGAACCCAAGGTCTTCCCACTGCCATCTTTATGATCTCTGCATACCAAGGTCGTCGGGGCCACCAGAATGATCGACTTTGCTTCCCTTTTGACCCTTCGAAGGAACCCGCGGAAGAAGCAGAATTGGAGGAAAGGCATAGATCAGAGAGTACCGATCCTATGGAATCATTTAGGCATCTGACCCTTGTGCTAGCAGATCCTTTGTTCTTGACACAAAGCTGTCCAGTTTTTTGTTGAACCTGGACGCAAACAGGTCTACATCGGGGTACCCCAATTTTGACATATGGTCTGAAATATGTCGGAGTGCAGAGACCATTCTCCTGGACACAGCTGCTGGCGGCTTAGAAAATGACAATTTTCTACCCCTGGAAAAAAATGCAGACAGACAAGGAATGTGCCTTTCTGCCCAGAGAAAAATGTGATTCACCTTCTTTTGGGCATCCAGGCTCCTGGTGCCTCCTTGGTGATTGATATAAGCCACAGCCGTGGTATTGTCAGACTGTTTTCGGACAGGATGACCATGTAGTCTGAAAGTCCAGACCTTGAGGGCTACATGAATTGCCCGAACTTCCAGAATGTTGATGGGCAAGAGCATCTCGGCTCTGGACCATCTTCCCTGGGTGGAAGCTTCTTCCAGAACTGCTCCCCAGCCTATTAGGCTGGCATCTGTGGTTACGAGTTTCTAAGTAACTGGGACAAAGGACTTTCCTTTTAGAAGATTCTTGGTCAGGAACCACCAATTGAGGCCCCGGCGCACCCCTGGGGATAGGCACATTGGAAGATCCAAGGCTTGAACCCTCTTGTTCCAGGCAGAGAGGATGCTGCTTTGTAAAGGCCTCGAGTGAAACTGGGCGTAAGGGACAGCCTCGAAAGAGGTGACCATTTTCCCCAATAGTCTCATACATAGTCAGATGGAGGGATTTCTCCTTGCTGAGACTACCCAGACCAAATCTTTTATGGCCCTGGCTTTTGATCTGGGTAAAAACACTCTGCTTTGGACTGTATCTATGACCATGCCCAAATACTCCAGCCTTTTTAGGGGCTGCAGGGAGGATTTCTCTAGATTGAGGACCCAGCCTAGGAACTCTAAGTACTTTACTGTGCAGAGCAGATTGGGGCTTAGGCGTGTTACAGACTGTTCTATGAGTAGCAAATCGTCCAGATAAGCTGTCACAGTTATGCCCTGAGCCCTTAGGTTTGCCAGGGGCGGGGCTAGAACTTTTGTGAACACTCAAGGAGTGGTAGCAAGACCAAAAGGAAGGGCCACAAATTGAAAGTGGCAAGGATCCACCGCAAACCTTAGAAATCTTTGGTGAACGGGAAATATTGGCACATGCAAATATGCATCTTTGATGTCTATTGATGCCAGGAATTCCCCCCCCGGAGGGTGGAAACTACTGAGCGCATAGACTCCATGCGGAAAGGACGAATGTCTAGAAATTGATTCAGGTCTTTTAGATCCAAAATAGGTCTGACATCCCCGTTTGGTTTTGGAATTGTAAAGAGGTTTGAGTAGAACCCTGAGCCTTGCTCTTCCGGGGCCACCTCTATAATTACCCCTTGGGATAACAGACATTCTAAGGCCAGAAGTAAGGGCCTTATTTTCTCTGGATCCCTGGAGACTCTTGACCTTAAAAAACGAATGGAACTCTAGCTTGTAGCCTAGAGACACCGTGGAGGCTACCCATCTGTCCTGAATCTCTTCCCGCCAGGCGCCTGCAAACTGCAGCAGCCTTCCCCCCACTTGGCTGAGCAGGGGCATCCCTTCATAGGTGTCAGGGACTAACCCGCAGGAGAACTAACATCTATGGCCAGCAGAATCCTGTATCAATGAACACAAATTCTCCAGCACTAATGCGAACACCTGCACGCCAAAGCACACACACCACGTGAGAGACTCCAGGCACCAAGCATACTATTTAAAGAATGTTGCAGCAGTCACCAACTGCTGCATGATCTTCAGCTTCCTGTGTATTCCTCAGTTCCTGTTCCTGTTGTCTTGGATTATCTGCTAAACAACCCGGCTTGTCTTGACCTATCTGATCTGTACTTACCCCGGCTTGACCCTTGGCTTGTTCCTGTTACTCCGCTCTGACCTGCTGCACCGTGTATGACCCCTGGCTTGTTTTATGGACGTTGCTACTGTTTGATCTGCTGCACTGTGTATGATCCCTGGCTTGCTTTATGGACTTTGCTACTGTTTGATCCGCTGCACCGTGTATGACCCCTGGCTTGTTCTATAGACTTTGCTACTGTTTGCTGTCCTGTGTATGAACCCCGGCCTTGCTCCTGACACTGCTCGTGGTACTTCCTGCTGTACGATCTCATCTGGTACTTCCGAGGTACCCCTGCCTAGCAGTCTACCCTGCTCGTCAGCTGCCCACCAGTGGACTTCTCTGCTTCATCTTAGCTTGCCGCAGCCAGCAACCCCTGCCGCTTTGAGTATAGCTCCCCCTGTACCACCTCCAGGGGGCGCTCTGCACTTAGTCGCAAGGGAAGCTCTCCCAGCACTTCAGCCTCCGATCAGGTACGTGATAGTATCATGCAGCCAGTAACGTCAGAGGCTGACGGAGGTGCTTCCCTGCTCAAGACTCTGTGCCAGCAGGTCGCTATGCTGACCCAGCAGTGACGAATCTACAAGGACATTATTCCCAGTTGGAGATTTACCTTCAGAACCAAGCAATGTCTCCTATGATGGTTCCACCCCCTGAACCAAGGGTACCTACTCCGGAGCGCTTCTCTGGTGACCGAAGGAAGTTCCGAGCATTCAAGGACACCTGTTTACTTTACCTGGCCCTCCAACCAAGAACCTTTTCCATAGAAACTGTTAAAGTGGGATTTGTTATTTCCCTGCTGTCCAATGAACCCCAGTCCTGGGCTCATCAGTTACTAGAGCAAAAGGATCCCGCTATTAATTCAGTGAACTTGTTCTTTGAAGCTATGTCCAGATTATATGATGATCCACAACGTATGGCTACTGCTGAGGCCGCCCTTCATGCCTTGCGGCAAGGGCAGCGCCCTGTAGAGGATTATATCGTGGACTTTCGCACCTGGGCTGCCGACACGGGGTGGAATGAGGCCGCTCTCAGATTCAAATTCCGGCTCGGCTTATCTGAACTTGTCAAAGATGAACTTGCACGAGTAGAGTCCCCAACCACTTTAGAAGGACTCACCCAGCTAGTCGTCCAAATTGATAGGCGCCTGCGGGAGCGACAGTCTGAACGATGTGCACGATCCTTCCGGCCTTCTTGGATGACGCCCACAGTTCCAGCCGTTCCTGCACCCGTCAACGGGCCTATGCAAATTGGCGCAGTTCGCTCTGCTCTGACCCCTAACGAGAAACTTCATCGCCAGCAAGCTAACCTATGTTTCTATTGCGGAGAACCCGGACATATCCGTCTCAACTGCCCAATAAGGCCCAGTAGATCTCCTTTCCGCAACTCTACTAGCCTCCAAGTCCCGAAACCTTCAACTCATCTTGTTCTCCATATCGCATTACAGTTGGCAAGAGGAGAGGTCAGACTTCCAGCAATAATCGACTCCGGGGCTTGCAGTTGCTTTTTGGACATTTCCTTGGCTAAAGACTTTCAGATTCCACTTCGGAGGAAGGAACATAAACTTAAAATTCACTTGGCTGACGGTTCAACACCACAGTTTGGGCCTGTTACTCAAGAGACTTTGCCTATTCTCACCATGATTGACCCAGGCCATCAAGAATTTCTTTGTTTTGATGTTCTTTGTTCTCCTATGTTCCCTGTAATTTTGGGACGACCTTGGCTACGGGCACACAACCCTCAGTCAACTTATTGCCACCAGCATTGTATCATACCTGAACCTGTAGCACCTTCCAGTTGCCTTACCGTCCAGCCAGTTTCCAATTCTAGCCAAGACATCCCTCCAGTTTATCATGACTTTTTAGATGTCTTCGATAAGAAAAAAGCGGACACTTTGCCACCTCATCGTTCTTACGATTGTCCAATCGAGTTGCTGCCTGGTGCAGAGATCCCCTTTGGTCGAATATTTCCACTTTCAGAGACTGAGCTTGAGACTTTACGTCAATATATTGACGAGAACTTAGAAAAAGGATTCATCCGCCCATCATCATCCCCAGCTGGTGCCGGAATATTCTTCGTGGAGAAGAAAGACCATTCCCTCAGGCCTTGTGTGGACTACAGGGAACTTAACAAAATCACGGTCAAAAATCGTTATCCTCTCCCCCTGGTTCCCGAGCTTTTTCAGAGATTCCGTTCTGCCCAAGTCTTTACTAAGTTGGACTTATGAGGCGCCTACAACCTTGTGCGCATTAGAAAGGGGGATGAGTGGAAGACCGCCTTCATAACTCGTTTTGGGCATTTTGAATACCGTGTTATGCCTTTTGGACTATGTAATGCCCCAGCGACCTTTCAACATTTTGTAAACAACATCTTTAGAGAATTCCTGGATCATTTCCTGATCATATATTTGGATGACATCCTCATATTCTCTGACAGTCTGGAGTTACATAGAACCCACGTCCGGAAGGTACTATCTACATTGAGAGAACACAAGCTCTATGCAAAAGCAGAAAAGTGTCAATTTGAACAGGCATCCATACAGTTCCTTGGCTTAATTATTTCTACATCGGGAATAGCTATGGACCCTCAGAAAGTATCTGCTATTCTGGAGTGGTCAGCCCCTACCAACAAGAAAGGTATCCAAAGATTTGTGGGGTTCGCTAACTTTTATCGGAGATTTGTTAAAAACTTTTCTGGTATTATTGCCCCCCTTACCCAGCTCACTCGCCAGCATACCCGTTTCCAGTGGTCCCAGGAAGCCCAAGAAGCTTTTAATAAACTAAAGGCTCTATTCACCTCGGCCCCCATTCTGCAACATCCAGATCCAGCCCTGCCCTATGTTTTGAAGGTCGATGCATCAGAAGTCGCCATAGGGGCTATCCTGTCACAACGCCAAGGCCCTAAAGCTTTACTATATCCTGTAGCCTTTTTCTCCCGAAAACTAAGCCAACCGGAAAGGAATTATGATGTGGGGGATCGGGAATTACTGGCAATAAAAGCTGCTCTCGAAGAATGGGGATACCTACTGGAAGGCGCAGCTCATCCCATCATGATATTCACCGACCATAAAAACCTTTAATATCTCAGATCTGCCAAACGACTAAGACCACGGCAGGCCAGATGGGCCTTGTTCTTTTCGAGGTTTAACTTTGACCTTACTTACCGTCCGGGGTCCAAGAATGGGAAAGCGGATGCCCTCTCACGCATGTTTCCAGAAACTCCAGAGACTGTGGCCCCTAGTACCATCTTGTCCCCTCAGAATTTCCTTTTAGTTCAACCTGATCTAAGATCAACCCTTGAACAAACCTCTGCTCAATGCCTCGAATCCGAAGGATCTGCATTCAGAAGGCAGGAAGGACTCCTGTGGCACGGGGACAAGATCTTCGTTCCCATGGGAGCCAGGCTTCAGGTCCTCAAGACCTTTCACGAACACCAACTTGCCGGCCATTTCGGGATTCATAAATCCTGAGCTGATTCAGCGATCCTACTGGTGGCCTAACCTGAGGCAAGATTGTAAGGATTTCATAGGCTCCTGCACAACCTGTGCCAGAAGTAAGGGAAGCTGCACCCAAGCCTGGGGTTTGCTAAGACCACTACCTATTCCGGACCGCCCCTGGAAAATGTTGTCCATGGATTTTATTGTGGAGCTGCCCCCATCTGAAGGCTTTACCACTATCCTGGTGGTGGTCGACCGTTTATCAAAGATGGCCCACTTCCTGCCTCTACTAGGCACACCTTCTGCCATTGATACAGCACATGTCTTTATTAAAGAGATCGTAAGATTGCATGGCTTGCCAGACAGTATTGTATCCGACAGAGGAGTACAATTTACTTCAAGGTTCTGGAGGGCTCTCTGTAAAGCTTTGAACATTGAAATCTGTTTGTCTTCTGCCTATCACCCACAGAGTAATGGCCAGACGGAGAGGACGAATCAGACACTAGAGCAGTACCTCCGCTGTTTTTCTACCTTCTCTCAAGATAACTGGGTAACCTTGCTGCCATGTGCCGAATTCGCCTATAATAATTCGGTACACGCCTCCACCAATCAGTCTCCATTCTGGGCAAACTATGGATTCCACCCATCCTTCTTGCCTTATGTCACTCCAGAAGCAGCGGTACCTGCTGTACAGGACTGATTAACTTTCATTCAAAAAAATTTACAGGTTTTTCAAGAAAACATGAAAAAAGCACAGGAGGACTATAAAAAGCATTATGACAGGAAGAGGAAAGGTAATCCAGTTCTGAAAGTAGGGGACAAAGTTTGGCTCTCCACATTGAATCTCAAATTGTCTTGCCCCTCCCGGAAGCTGGGCCCAAGATTCATCGGTCCCTTTGCGATTAAGAGAGAGATTAATCCTGTGGCTTTTGAATTGTCTCTGCCAAGCTCTTACAAGATTCACCCAGTCTTCCACGTCTCGCTGCTCAAGCCAATCAGTACTGGCCCCTTCTCTGGAAGAGAAGATCCTCCTCCACCTCCAATCACAGTGGGTGAAGAAACGGAGTTCGAGGTGGAAATCATCCTGGATTGTCGAAAGAGAGGTAGACAAATTCAATATTTAGTGAAGTGGAAGGGTTACCCATCAGAGAAGAGCTCTTGGCAACCCGCAAGTAATGTTCATGCCCCTAGACTGCTATGTGAATTCTTCAGAAGATATCCGGAGAAGCAAGCCCGCCTGGGCATCCAGAGGCTGCCCCTTGGGGGGGTCACTGTCAGGGACTAACCCGCAGGAGAACTAACATCTATGGCCAGCAGAATCCTGTATCAATGAACACAAATTCTCCAGCACTAATGCGAACACCTGCACGCCAAAGCACACACAACACGTGAGAGACTCCAGGCACCAAGCATACTATTTAAAGCATGTTGCAGCAGTCACCAACTGCTGCATGATCTTCAGCTTCCTGTGTATTTCTCAGTTCCTGTTCCTGTTGTCTTGGATTATCTGCTAAACAACCCGGCTTGTCTTGACCTATCTGATCTGTACTTACCCCGGCTTGACTCTTGGCTTGTTCCTGTTACTCCGCTCTGATCTGCTGCACCGTGTATGACCCCTGGCTTGTTTTATGGACGTTGCTACTGTTTGATCTGCTGCACTGTGTATGACCCCTGGCTTGCTTTATGGACTTTGCTACTGTTTGATCCGCTGCACCGTGTATGACCCCTGGCTTGTTCTATAGACTTTGCTACTGTTTGCTGTCCTGTGTATGAACCCTGGCCTGGCTCCTGACACTGCTCCTGGTACTTCCTGCTGTACGATCTCATCTGGTACTTCCGAGGTACCCCTACCTAGCAGTCTACCCTGCTCGTCAGCTGCCCACCAGTGGACTTCTCTGCTTCATCTCAGCTTGCCGAAGCCAGCAACCCCTGCCGCTTTGAGTATAGCTCCCCCTGTACCACCTCCAGGGGGCGCTCTGCACTTAGTCGCAAGGGAAGCTCTCCCAGCACTTCAGCCTCCAATCAGGTACGTGATATTAGGGAAGCTTTGGGGTTCTGTTTACCAGATGTTGGACCCCAAGGTTTCTTTTGCCCTTGGGCTTGACTTTGGACCTTTCCCCTAGTATTTGATTGGGGAGGCCATTGCCACGGCCTGGAGGATGAGGCTCCAGGGGCTGGGGACAGAGAACGTCTAAATGAAGGACGTTTACTCTACCTTTTGACCGGTAACAACGTGGTTTTACCCCTGGTAATCTTCTGGATATATTTGTCCAGATCATCCCCAAACAGGCGTTCTCCACGAAATGGGAACCCAGTTACATTTTTTTTGCATGACGCCTCAGCTGCCTAATGTTTAAGCCAAAGGGACCTGTGCATGTGTACCAGCAGGAGAGTGAGGCGAGATGCCTGCTGAACAGAATCCATAATGGCATCAACCATAAAGCGCAAGGCTTTGGGAAGGTCTGCATAAACCTCGGCCTCCTCAGTGGAAAAGAAGCTAAGCACCTGCTTCATTTGTTCCTTGAGGAACATGCACATGCCAATTGCTGCGACCGTAGGTTGGACTACAGTGCCTTCCACACAAAAAGAGGCTTTAAATAAAGTTTCCAGCTTTTTGTCAGTTGGAGCCTTAAACCCTTGAGCATTGTCCACAGGACAGGTCAGGCTCTTATTCACACAAGAAACAGCCGCATCTATGGCTGGGACACCCCATTTCTTGGTGAAACTTTCCTCCACCGGATAAAGCATAGAGAACTTTTTAGGAGGAGAAAATAGTTTACCTGGGTGACCTCAGTCCTCATACAACAATTCATCCAGTAAAGGATGAGTTGGGAAGGCGTACGCAGCCTGTGGGGATTTCTGGGACCCCAGGGAGGAAACAGGGGAAATGGCAGCCTCAGCAGAGGGCAATCTGTATGTGGAACGCACCAATTCAGTATAGTATTGCCCCTGCGCTTTGAGGGCCTGTGCGATAGAAGAGAGATTCTCCTCTTCCCCTGATTCATCTGACTGCACCTGATCCCTATCCTCAGATAGGGATACTTCCTCATTATCAGAATGCTCATCCTATAGGGAACCCAAAGCAGAGGGAGGGGATCTACCCCTTTTTCTGCTATTTTTTAAGGAAGCTGTGACAAAGTTTGTAATCCCTTCTTCTAAAACATCCAATGCAGCTTTCAAAGCATCTTCTGTGACATAAACAGGGACTGAAACATTATGAGAGGCTGCAAAACCTGACAGGGGTACAGACTCATCCTGTGAGGCTGCCTCCAGTCTCGCAGGGGGGATGGTACCCTGCAGGCATGTCCAGAACCCCTAGATGTAGGTGATGATTTTCTGGTGCCTCTTTTACCTCCCCCTGAAGCCCTCTTACGAGTAGACATAGTCCTAAGCTGCAAAACAGAGGTACTAGTGTAAAGTGCAATCACTGTTGTGCTATAGTCTTCCAATATAAACATTAGCTACAAACTGCACAACCTGATGCTGAGTAGGTGTTTTAGGTTTTGCCAGGATCAGATCCACTGAGATGCTTACTGCCCACAGCTCTGTGTCCCACAGCCTACAGGAGCTCTGGTGCCTTGGGCTTTAAAAAATGGCCACTTTGCGCCTGCACACTGGCGCGCCATGCACGCCAAACGTGCACAGCGCCGCAACCATGCCCCCTTCCTACCCTGCTGACCCTGCCGTAAAAGCACGACCGAGTAGGACCATCATGGTGGCTGCTGGGGCGAGGGGGGGAGAAAGGAGACTACCTGAGGACTGCCTGGGATTCCCCCCTTTCAGCTTATATGGCAGAGCCTGCAGCGGAGGAGGTGAGCAGCTTCACAGACCAGCTTCACTGAGCGTGTATCCTGGAAGGCATGTAAGTAACTTTAGGATTGTCTCACTTACCTTAGCCCCGCCACAGGCACTGCTGAGAACAGACAGATTCCATCCTTCACCCATCACAGTGAGTAGCATTGTGCCAACCTTCAGGGTTCTGGGTTCCTACTCACAGGAACCTTTTCCCTGGACCTGTAGAAGACTCTGTCAGAAACTTTTCGTGCCACTGCTATATTAGTATACCAAAGCCTGGATCCCAGATCCCAGACCTCCAAGGAGAGACATTACAGGCAAAACCTTGTTTCTTCTTATCACGAGGCCCGGGTACCATCCATCTTAGGCATTTTAGTATGGGCCCGAGGTATGGATCCAGCTCCTAGATCCTCACAGAGACCATCAAATAGAGCTTTCTTCTTGGCACATTTTCAATGTGACCAACCACCTTAGTCACTGGTGAAAAAACTGAGGTACTTTCCATATGGGAGGGGTTATATAGGGGAGGAACTCACCTTGTAATTAGGGTTACCAGTGTCCAGTCACCTGAAGGTACTATCTAACCCACTAAGTAATTACCAAGCCGCTGTGTCCCGTGATGTATGAACAAGAAAATATGCTAGGGAGTTGTTCCCCTGTATGATAAGACTTCATTAATCCTATAAAGTTTGAACATTTAGTGTTAGTTTAAAATGGAAAGAAGCTTTTGGTACATTTTCAGAATTTAAATTAAAATGGCCTAAATCTACTAATTTTAAATATTTGTACAATAATACAAAATCTCCCCTTGACCATTATACTGATGACAATGTGACCCTGGTAATTATTTCCAAAAAGAAAATTATACACTGGCTTGCTCTTCCACTAAACCTGATGGGAAGAAGCCGTCTTTTTAAAAAGATATACCTGCTAAAATGTTTTCTGTAATACCCCAGTCTAAACCCTCAGAAAGTCTTTAAAACTATTAGCTCTCTCCTGATTTTTTTTTTTTTTTTACTGTACTTTGTAACTGCATAGTAAACAATGGGCTTGCCCTTCCCAACTTATACTCTTTGGCAACAAAACTGGCATATATACACTGGTGGGTATACCCTGATAAGGACATGGCAAGTACAGCTTTGAAAGCCACTATCATTTCCTCACATGAGACACTAGCTAACCTTGTGTATAGGCAACTTCTGTATAATACTAGAGGTGTCTATCTAAAAGCCACCTCCTTAAAAACACTTAAAAATGTTATCTGGCTTCTAGGGTCCACTGATTTTGGAAACTCACCATATCCACAACTATTGGAATTTGCTAAAGTAGAGGATATGCAAGGAAAGGCTGGTGTTGGTATCAATCATTTACATAATCTTTATGATCATCTCTTCAAAACATCTTCCCAATTATGATCCAGCTTCTCTATTCCTCACGTTTAGTTTTATAAATAATCTGCAGCTGAAACATTGTGCTTCAGCTCAGTATGGGTCATTTTCTGTGTCTCTTGAAATGAATACCATTAGAAAGGCCTAATCCTTACTAGGTAGTCGAGAGAACTGTTTTTCTCATACTATGCTGAACTACTAGAGTCCAAAAAGAAACCAAATTAGAGTTGCTTAGAAGTAAATGGACCCTGAACACACCCAACCTCACGTATACTGAATGGAAGGAAATACCGTATTTATCGGCATATAACACGCACTTTTTTCCCCTGAAAATCAGGGGAAAATCGTGGGTGCGTGTTATAGGCCGATCCCCCCCCCCAATTGTGTGTGATCGGTGCGATCGCGGCAATTGCTGCGATCGCCGCCGACATACACAGCCGTGTAGAAATTCAAATACGGCGCCGAGACTGCAGGGACTCGGCGGAGCGGATCTACACATAGCCGAGAGTCCTCGGGTTTTCTCTGCGCCGCTTACAGTCCTGCCCATAGGGCGGAACTGGGCGGGACTGTAAGCGGCGCCGAGGAAACCAGAGGACTCTCGGCTATGTGTATCAGCGCTCCGCCGAGTCCCTGCAGTCTCGGCGCCATATTTAAATTTACACAGGGCTGTGTATGACGGCAGGGATCGCGGCGATCCCACAAAGCTGCACGGGGGGGCAAGGCTGCACTGGGGCAAGGCTGCATGGGGGCAAAGCTGCACTGGGGACAAGGCTGCACTGGGGCAAGGCTGCACTGGAGAAAAGCTGCACTGACATGGTTGCACTGACATGGCTGCACTGACATGGCTGCACTGACAAGGCTGCACTGACATGGCTGCACTGACAAGGCTGCACTGACAAGGCTGCACTGGGGCAAAGCTGCACTGACACGGCTGCAATGGACACTGGGGCAAGGCTGCACTGACACTGACAAGGCTGCAGATGGACACCGATAACGCTGCATTGTTGGGCATTTTAATGTAAGTTTTTCTTCCTTAAACTTTACTCCTAAAAGTTTTTTTCCTTAAAATTCCCTCCTTAACTTGGGTGCGTGTTATACGCCGGCGCGTGTTATACGCCGATAAATACGGTACTTTGCAATTATCCGCAAACTGTGATTGCTCCCAAGGATAAATGAATCCAACTTTGGTGCCTCAATCTCACTTATTACACATCTTAAGATTATTTCATATGAAACGCTTGTCTACAACCTCCTGTTTTAAATGTGTTGTTGGACCTGGTACATTCCTATACGTGACATGGAGTTATGGAGTTTTCCCAAAACGTATTGCCTTTTGATCAATAATCATGGAGTTGTAAGCATGAAACCTCGATATATTGAATATCTGTAACCCAACAGTTTGTTGACTTGGTGTATTAACAGATTTTTTATGGATAACTTTAAATAAATATTACTTTGTGTAGCATCACCCCCGAAAGAGATGCTTTTATTGTTTCAGTCCGTTACTCTGCCTCTCAACCCCAAAGAACTGTCCCAGCCCCTCTGGCACACCTAGCAAGATGGTTAATGGAATAACCTGATCATAATACATAACACAATTCTGTTCTTTAAGTTTACTTGGAGCGGAATACATTTTGTAGATCCTCTCTTACCTCTGACACCTTGGGTTCCATTCTGCAATGTAACGTTAGCGATAAGAAACTCACACAATATCACTGAACCACTCAGAAACATTTACTGAGATAAGTAATGGAACAAAATAAAGAGCATGAATGCTAAAAAAGTTCGTATCACCACAGAGTGGTATTGTGGATACGATGCATGAATAACTAATGCCATGTCCCGATATTAGAGATCATTGAAAAATATTTGGAATGATGGACTTTATAGGCATAACACAAGAAATTAAAAAAAGAGTTTGAATATTTATTACAAAAATTGTTAAAAAAACAAATACATAGACTTATATAATTTCACAGAGAAATACCTGGGAGCAGATTGAATACACGGCACAGTGGTGCAGTGGTTAGCACTCTCGCCTAGCAGTAAAAAAGGGTCGCTGGTTCGAATCCCAACCACGACACTACCTGCCTGGAGTTTGCATGTTCTCCCTGTGCCTGCGTGGGTTTCCTCCGGGTACTCCGGTTTCCTCCCACACTCCAAAGACATGCTGGTAGGTTAATTGGCTTCTGTCCAAAATTGGCCCTAGTATATAAATGGGGACCTTGGATTGAGGGTAGGGACTGATGTGAGTGTGCAATGTTCAGGGTTAGGGACAAGGGTCAGGGTTGTAGACCCACACTCACTCAGGATGGACTGGTGTCTTTATTCAACCTTACTAACTATGTAACTATGTAACTATCTACATAGTAAGTATATCTTTAAACAAAGTATTCGATCATTTGACTTGTTCAATCATATTAGGTTTCAAAGAAGACAGTGTACAAAATTGCTCGACTTGCTCTACATGTTACGCGTTTGATAACGCTTCCTCAGGAGCTTTTGGCATATTCTATGAACATGAGAATAGACATAAGTACATTGCATTTCTACATTAAAAAAGGAGAGAGATTATTTGTATCACATATCTATATAGATAAAAAGTATATAATATTACCACCCTTGTGGAGTATTACAATTAAAAACTATGTCATAGCTCCACACCTCTAATAGCAAGTAATGTCTCAAAAGGTAGGAACAAATTAATGTGAAAAGAACATAGATAGAAAAAGAAAAGACAGAAGAAAAAAAAGGAAAAAGAAGAAGAAGAAAGAGAAAAGGGGAAAAGAAAAGGAAGAAAGAAGAATGTAAATGAAAAAGAGGGGCTGAAATATGCAATGGGGGAACTAAAAAAGCAAATACATTAAATGACTGAACCAATAGAGTTTGTCAATATGTTTGTCAGATTATAATAATAAACATAGCCAGATATTTACTTACATTTTCCATAAAAGAAAAGGAAGGAAAAATGATGGAGTCAAATAAAATAAATTGAATTAAAAGAGTTGTGCTGTCCTCAACCTCGATAGGCGTCCATAAAAAAGTCCCCAAATTTGGATAGTACGATCTGTATATATATATATACATGTATAAGTAATATTATTTATAATATACTAATAATATTCAGTACCATAAGGCTAGTTAAATTTGAAAAAACAGGGGGGGAGGAAGGGGAAACAGGTTAGGTAAATGTGATAGTAATCTCACCCAGCAAGTCCAGAGACAACCAAGTCCGGCAGGAGATTTGCAATAAGTGTGTCCCAGGGATATTGATATCATCCAGTGTGACCAAGTATAGACTGGATCGGTTAAGGGCATCCCAAATACAGTATTAATGGAATTAATGCTGGTATAATCCCTGGCGGAGACCTGTGAAGGGGATAGTAGTAAGCATGCTACTGAGTGCTATAGGCAGAGCTCAGAGAGTAACTCTGATTAGTACACAAGAGTAAGAGAACAGTAAGAGACGCCAAGACAGAACGTCTTTTAAATATGTTAGTTCCGGTAGTGACGTCAGTGCATAGGTTGGAAATGACGTTCTCAGGGCCGGCCGAACTTGAGTCCGCATGCGCTCAGTCTAGGGGATGCTAGCCTGTATCCATAGGAACGGGGAGTGAGCCCTATGTTGACACAGGCTAGAAGAGCATTGACATAAAGAAAAGATTTCCCGGAATTCAAAGCGCCGCTGACAGTCGGAAATTGTGTTACAGCGGCGCTCAGTGGCCAATTGGTGCACCATCGCTTTATATCAGCCAAAAGAAAAGCCAGAACAGAATAGATAGTTGGAAACAAGCACTGGACAGTAAAAATCAGAAAAGAGAAGAGAGAAAGACTGGGCAGTGCAACACAGCACTGGCCAGAGGGGGAGAGGACAGAATATATGAACAGAGATAAAATCTGAGCAGTAGAGGGTATAAGAAAAACAGTCTGGACAAAAGGCAAGGTGAAGCAGCTGGATATGGAGCATAAGGGAAAAGAATATTAAAGTAAGATCAAAGCAGAACCATTCACAGGGGACTAAATTGTAACATTATCAAAGGGATTTGTACTTATAAACATATAGCTGTATTTACAGGTAAAGTAACATAATTCAAAACTGTTGAATCAGACCTACAATAATTTAAAATTCTGAAGAACTATCAATATAAAATGGGAGGGGGTAGGGAAAGGGGAAAAAATAATATATAGGGCGGGAGTAGGAAGAGAAAATTCTAATGGATAATCGTGAATTATTAAGATGGGAGAAAAGGGCCCGTCATGCATTGGTGGTGTACTGTAGTTTGATGAGCAAAATGTTGTTACAGAAAAGGCCTATATGACTGTGTCTCATTAAAACCTAGAGCGTTGGTAGCGTTCAGCCGCTCTATCCATAGTGTTTCTTTTTGGAGGATTACCTTTTTCCAACTGCTTCCACAGGGGTCCATCGGGATCACCGCTAAGGCAATGAAAGAAGCAAATGTCGCATCAAAGCCATGATAGAGATCAAGGTGTCTATTGACCGGAGTCAGCATTTTGCCATTATTTGAAAGATAAACATGGTCTTTGATGCGTTGCCAAGAGCATCGTGTTGTCATTCCAACATAAAAAACCCTGCATATGGAGGACATTAAATAGACCACCCCCTGTGTATTACAGTCAGCTCTGAAATTAGGGCAAAAGGATTCCCCGTTGGGGAGTATATAAGGAATATCCTGGCACAACCAGGGGCAGAATTGACAGCTGCCACATCTAAAAGTGCTACAAATGTTAGCTCTAGAGCGAGGGGTTGAAGAGTAATGGCTGGATACAAGTCTATCCCGTAGGGAACTAGCACAGCGAAAGGTAAGTTCTGGTCTGATACCTACATGTTTTGACACAGTAGAGTCTTGTTGTAATATGTGCCAGTGTTTCGTGAGCAAGTCCCTGACCTCTTGATGTTGGGATGAGAATTGTGTAATAATTCTTAGGGGTGGTTTAGTCTCAGATATGCGGTCCTTTTTGGGGTAAAGTAGGACATTTCTTGGCTGTTTGAGGGCTTTAATGTAGGCCTTCTGCAGGAGTGATTTGGTGTACCCCCTAGCCAGTAAGCGTGTGCAAAGTAGTTTAGCTTCAGATATGAAATCCGCCAGGTGAGTGCAGTTTCGGCGCAAACGTATGTACTGTGCATATGGGATGCTACGAATTAAGGCTGCAGGGTGAGCACTAGCTGCATGCAGCAAAGTGTTACCTGCAGTTTCCTTGTGGTAAAGACTGGTGACAAGACAGTTGTCTTTGTCTCCGAAAATGGAAAGGTCCAAAAAGGTGATCTTTTGAGGATTAAAGTTTAAAGTGAATCTAAGGTTGAAGGAGTTTTTGATTTAGCTTTTCAACAAAAGCGGCTAGCATGGTGTGTGGACCTGTCCAAATCAGAAAGACATCATCTATGTAGCGCATCCAGCACATTACATGGTTGGTGTACATAGATCATTATCTGAAAAAATGTGTCGTTCCCACCCCCCCAGGTACAGATTGGCGTAGGACGGTGCACATCACGTACCCATGGCCACCCCCTGTACCTGGAGGTAGTGGGAACCTTTGAAACAAAACCAGTTGTGAGTAAGAACAAATTGTAAAAGAGTAAGGATGAACTCATTGTAATTTCCATTTTGTGTGTGGCTCTTCATAAAGGAAGGTGCGAACCATTTCGACGCCCTGCTCATGAGGGATGCTTGAGTACAATGACTATGCATCCAAGGTCACGTGTAGGGCATCGAGAGGGACCACCATTCCTTCAATCTTGGTCAGCAAATCAAGTTTATCCCTAGTATAAGAGCATAGGCTAGTAACATGGGGCATGAGTACCAAATCAATTAGTCTGCTGGCCTTTTCTGTTAATGATCCTGATCCCGATATAATGGGCCTGCCTCGGGGAAACATGCATTTTTTATGCACCTTGGGTGTTTATTATTATGGTAGTCATAGGTTTCTTGATCAATGAGGCCTTGTTGATGACCTTCATTGATAATGGTTAAGTATTCAGTTTTAAATGTTGAGATAAGTGAAGGGGAGATTGGTTGATACCAGTCCTTGTTTGATAGTAAATTGAAACACATCGTTTCATAATTTTGTTTAGTCATAAGGACAACATTACCTCCTTTGATGCTTTGATCACCAGATTAGGATGTTGATTAAGTTTAGAAATAGCCTGCTTCTGGGCAAATGTGAGATTAGCATTTTTAGGCACAACTTGCATAGATTTAATATCGCTCACTACCGCCACCAAAAAGGCCCATATATGGGAATTGGTGGACAAATCAGGGAATATTTGTGACTTGAGTTTAAACTTTGCGGGGATGGTGAGGTCAGTACATGTTCTAGATGTTGTTATCGGTATAGAGGATTCTTGTGACATAGCCTGTGCAATGGTGACTGTGGAGTTCAGGGTTTCGTTTTTTTCTTCAGGTAAAAGCATCAAATCTGGAAGGGCTCAAAATTCTGCCATCGTATAATGTTTAATACTTTCTGATAATTCCCCTTCTTGTTTAGTTCTGACACTATCTTGATCAAACATATATCTATAGGTCAGACTTCGTACAAACATGTATATATCCTTTATCAGTTCATATTTGTCCAGGTTGGCAGATGGACAAAAGCTTAACCCGAATTTTAAACCTCTTAATTCACAGTCTGAAAAACAATATGGCGTAAGGTTAACTATATCAAGTTCTAAGTTGGAGGTGGATAAGGCCCCACCATCTGAAAATTTGGAGGTTAACGAACTCGGTACCGTCATATGGGGGTCCAATGTACTTTGTTTAGTGAACATTGGTATGGGAGTACAAGGAACAGAGTGTGTCAAAGGTCCAGGGTTGGTCAAAGATAAAGAGGTAGATGCCAAGGAAACAGATGGCAGTGACGGATTGGGCAGAGACATTGGAAGTGACGTATTAGATGGGGTTGGTTCTAGTGTAGGAGTTTTTTGGGGGATCTTGGGTATATTCAAGGTTTGGGCAGCATTGTTTGAGTGTGGTTTCTGGAACTGGTCTCACCGCTAGAGGGACGTTTCGAGTGGGGTGTGTAGTGCCCACCACCATGGTCCCGCTTACGTGATCCTGAGTTGATACTGTTGGATGCAGGTGCTCCTCGTCTAGTGGGTAGCTGTAAGGGTAGAATAGAGATCATCAAACTACAATACACCACCAATGCATGACGGCCCCTTTTCTCCCATCTTAATAATTCACGATTATTCATTAGAATTTTCTCTTCCTACTCCCCCCCTATATATTATTTTTTCCCCTTTCCCGGCCCCTCCCATTTTATATTGATAGTTCTTCAGAATTTTAAATTATTGTAGGTCTGATTCAACAGTTTTGAATTATGTTACTTTACCTGTAAATACAGCTATATGTTTATAAGTACAAATCCTTTTGATAATGTTACCATTTAGTCCCCTGTGAATGGTTCTGCTTTGATCTTACTTTAATATTCTTTTCCCTTATGCTCCATATCCAGCTGCTTCACCTTGCCTTTTGTCCAGACTGTTTTTCTTATACCCTCTACTGCTCAGATTTTATCTCTGTTCATATATTCTGTCCTCTCCCCCTCTGGCCAGTGCTGTGTTGCACTGCCCAGTCTTCCTCTCTTTTCTCTTTCTCTCTTCTCTTTTCTGATTTTTACTGTCCAGTGCTTCTTACCAACTATCTATTCTGTTCTGGCTTTTCTTTTGTCTGATATAAAGCGATGGTGCACCAATTGGCCACTGAGCGCCGCTGTAACACAATTTCCAACTGTCAGCGGCGCTTTGAATTCCGGGAAATCTTTTCTTTATGTCAATGCTCTCCTAGCCTGTGTCAACATAGGGCTCGCTCCCCGTTCCTATGGATACAGGCTAGCATCCCCTAGACTGAGCGCATGCGGACTCAAGTTCGGCCGGCCCTGAGAACGTCATTTCCGACCTATGCACTGACGTCACTACCAGAACTAACATATTTAAAACACGTTCTGTCTTGGCGTCTCTTACTTTTCTCTTACTCTTGTGTACTGATCAGAGTTACTCTCTGAGCTCTGCCTATAGCACTCAGTAGAATGCTTACTACTATCCCCTTCACAGGTCTCCGCCAGGGATTATACCAGCAT
Organism: Lithobates clamitans; assembly: GCA_037952925.1. Lineage (NCBI taxonomy): Eukaryota > Metazoa > Chordata > Amphibia > Anura > Ranidae > Lithobates > Lithobates clamitans. The sequence goes on along the minus strand of JBBGZY010001054.1, from coordinate 844,622 downwards.
ATAGACGTTCAGTCTTGGCGTCTCTTACTGCTGTCCCTACTCGGTGTCTACGCTGCTATCAAGTGAGGAATCCTTTTACTTTATTTTATGCTAGATGTATAAGGTAAATACCTCATCCCGGTATGCCCACATATTATTGCATGTGTATTGATTGCTTGTGTATTGATCAGAGTTACTCTCTGAGCTCTGCCTATAGCACTCAGTAGCATGCTTACTACCTTTAGTGTTACTTGCAATTTTACTTCCTCCTCTCCGCTCTATTTCTCTGTCGGGGTCCCCCAAGGTTCTGCTTTGGAACTCTCTTATTCTCCATCTATACCTCCTCCCTGGATCAGGTAATAGCATCCCATGGCTTCCAATACCATCTCTACGCTGACGACATGTTAAAGAAAAAATGGAGACAATAACTGCAATGCGTGGTACCACATCCATTTATGTGAACAAAAGTGAAGAGAAAATTGAAAAGTGGACTTTTAAGACTGCCACTATAATCCCAGTAGGGTAAGAAAAGTACTCATAGGTAAGTAAAATATCAAAATGTATTAAATATCATTTAAAAACATGTAGCAAAGGTGAATACATGGGTATGCCATAGTGTGTACAATCTCCCATATGAGACTGATATGGCTGGACAAGGAAACCTATACGGGTGGCCTTAGGAATATTGAGTATGCTGTCATAACAGTAATCTTCTATCTGAGCGCAAAACGACAGGATTGCAATGCCTGCACCAATGGAACACTGCACGTTTCACTGTTCGATTCCTCAGGAGATCCTATTAGTACTGGGAGGTAAATTGAAGTTAGTACACAAACTTGCACAAATTTTTACATCACATGCATATATATTCACTTATTACATGATAAGAGTACAGATCAAACATTGTAGTAATTTTAATTTCAAATGTCATTATAAAATAAGAGTGGATATTTTTTAAATACATACCATGATGAAAAACACCTGAGAGGTGTGGAACATCCAGATCACCATAAGGTAAAGATGGAAAAATGGGGCAAGGTAGGGAAGTTTCAGGAAAAAACTTACATTTTAAGTAAAGTACTTTAAAGCAAAATAAGGGTCAGTGCCCATCAATGCAGCCTCACCATTGCCCATCAATGCAGCTTGATCAGTGCCCATCTGCAGCCTCACCATTGCCCATGTAATGCTGATCCAGGAGATGGAACTACTTTATGTAATCTGATGGCGTTCATCCCACCCCCATCTCTGTCCCCTCCGAGGCAGCCCAAATGCAAGTATCAGTGTAATAACATGCACACGTTATTTGCACCCGATTTTCAGGGAGAAAAAGTGTGTTTTATATGCCAATAAATGTGGTAAATCCTGTACAATAATAATTTAAAAATATGAAAAACCCCGTTGTGATCAAATACTACCAACAGAATGCTCTATTTGTGTAAAAAAAATAATATAAATTAAATTTATGTACAGTGTTGCATGACTGCGCAATTGCCAGTTAAATTAGCATAGTGCTAGATAGCGAAAAATTCCCTGGTCATGAAGGGGGTAAAACCTTCCAGAGGGCAAGTGGTTAATGGATAGCATTAGTAGCCCATTGAATTCCTGGAATTTTTAAAAGGAAACTTTTTGGGGTGGTCAATTTTATTTATTTATTTTTTAAAGTTTGCACAGTAATAGGTTACTTTTTTATTTCAGTCTTATTTTCATAAAAATTAACTTAAAGAGGTATTAAACCTAAAAACAAAAAAATACTGTATTGCAGCTTACCAATCGTTAGATGTGGTGACTATTTGTTTTCTTTTTTTAGGCTTTTTTCCTTTTACCTGGTGATCCAGTCAGTAACACACTTCCTGTCTTAGGATGTCTGCATTATAGATGAAGTAGTAAAGAAGACACCTTTTGGACAGCCGTATTGTTAGTCTGGGAAGAGGGTAGTGTTAGAATAGTAGATCTAGATGGACTTGAATACCAAAATAAAGCTGGGTGGGCATGGTTTGCTGCGGACCAGGATGGAAGCCCCAAGCTCCACTCCAGGGCCTGAATACATGGCAAACCAGTGCAACTATCCTCCCTGCAATCCGCACACCCTGCAGGAAAAAGGATCAGGGACACCCTCGGGTATGCCAAAAAAAATACAAGCCGCCAGCACCACACCGCCTCACGCATTACTACACCACCACCGTGGCCATGCAGTCAGCCCAAGATGGCGCTGGCTCCAGGAACAGCCATCACACTGAAACAGACAGTCTCCCTGATCGCTCTGCACTGGAGCCCTCAGAGCAAGAAAGCTCCACAGGCACACCCAGAGCGGATATGGATACCCTACCTCCTCCAGACACCACCCCAGATGCACATCCAACAGACAGAGTTAAGAGGCTGGCAACCTCTCCTGCCAACTCCCCCTCCAAAGAGCCCCTTACTAACAAACAACTGTGGGCTGCTGTCTCTAATGGAGCAACTAGCAAAGAACATACTTCATCCCTGGCAGCTGTTCCTGTCACAGACAATCCTGTATCTGAGGCAATGCTGAAATCTATGCTGCTCACTCTGCAGAAAGACTTACATATAGAATTACAGATCTCTATGTCTCAGATGCATGACGGAGTAGATTGCCTGGAAGAGAGGGCAGATGTATTGGAAGAGAATATGCGTGATTATTCTAAAGCTCATAATGAACTATTAGATGCACATGATCACCATACAGAGGAAATTCACAGCATTAAGATGAACCTGGCAGATTTAGAGGATCACTCTAGGCAAAATAATATACAATTCAGGGGTATCCCGGAAACAGTGAAAGCAAATGAGCTTACTCCCTATATACAGCAACTTATTTCAACACTGCTCCCTCGCTTTCATGCCCATGATCTATTGATCGATTGAGCCCACAGAATCGCCAGACCCTCTGACTTGGTTAAATTGATGATAGGCAACTCCTATTCTCATATTGATTAGTGGTTCCAAATTAATAACTACTGCAGTAGGAAACAGACACAAAAGATACTCTCAGCATCTTTCCAAATAACTGTTCTGCTTTATTATGACGCAATTGAAGGTTTTTATACACATGATTACGTAGGTATCACATTAATATTACAATTGTACGTTTATGGTAACAAGGGGCGTTACATAGGCAGACTAATTCTAATCAGGACTCGAAAGCATGTAAACATGTAATGAAAACATTATTAGTGCCGTGTGCACAGTGAGGGCAGTGTGCAATACATACAAAATAGAATACAATTATATACAGAACTTACAAATTTCTATTACAGTCTCCCCTCTTTTGAGCAATATTTTGATCACTAACCATACCTGCTATCACCATTAACCTGGAACCTCCAGACACTTAGGTGAAGGTAGTCCTGGACAAAGAGGCAAAAACTCCATTGTGGAGAAAATAATAGCTGAGCAGCTTTTTTCATTACAAAATTACTTTTCATTGTGAAAAACAAATGATTGATAAGACATATTGACAGAGTACTGGCTGTACACTCCTGTGGCCAGAATGGCTTTCTAGCCGAATTGTTGGCATGCTGACTTATCAGCATATGTAAACACAGACACTTCTACATAAAATGGAAGACGTACAAAAGACAAATATGACTTCAACATGGGTAAACTACTTTTCAAATATATATATATATATATATATATATATATATATATATATATACACATATATATCCCTTACAATTAAAGTAATTGATTTAAAAAGTACCCTAGACTATGATCGCAAGAGGGAAACAAATCAAACACAGAGATTTCTTTAATTTAGTCATTTTGCAGTGTCTGGCGTGGATCCAGGTGACTTTTCCTTGATGAAATAGATGCTGTATTGAATCTCCAAACATTTCCTTATATATAAATGTCTCTTAACAATCCACAAGTCACCTAGCTTTGGTTTTAGATCCTTCCAAACTTTTAGGATCTAGAATTGGGGAGAAAACACATAAATGAGTTTGTCAAAAACCTTAAAAGATCAGCAACATTCTCTGTAATGCCGCGTACACACGAGCGGACTTTACGGCGGACTTTGCCCGGCGGACTGGATTTCGTCGGACAATTCGATGTGTGTGGGCTCCAGCGGACTTTGTTTTCTCAAAAGTTGGACGGAATTAGATTTGAAACTTGTTTAAAATTTATCCGTTGAAATCGAGTCCGGTCGAAAAGTCCGCCGTCTGTATGCTAGTTCGACGGACAAAAAGCCACGCTAGGGCAGCTATTGGCTACTGGCTATGAACTTCCTTGTTTTAGTCCGGTCGTACGTCATCACGTACGAATTCGACGGACTTTGGTGGATTGTGTGTAGGCAAGTCCGTTCGTTCACAAAGTCCGTCGGAAAGTACGTCGAAAAGTCCGCCGGGCAAAGTCCGCCGTAAAGTCCGCTCGTGTGTACGCGGCATAAGATCCGAATGGAGGACTTCAGCTGCTGAGACCAAATATAAGCAAGTGAGTAACACACTTCCAAACCAAATCCCATAAGGAGAGAGTCCAATATCCCCTTAGGGGCTTGATAAAATATAAGAAAACATTCAGGCAAAAGTTTTCTAGTTTCTTACTCTACTTTGTCCGCTACATTGTAGACAATAGGGAGTGTAAAAATAAAAACTCAAAACTTCTAGTAAGGACTCTCCTATAAAAATGATATCCTCTGTTACTCTCTGTACTTTCTGGCACTCTGTACTTACAAACTACTTCTGATAACACTTTTTACTGTGGCCTTTGCAGTAGCATTTGCCACTGGACATCCAGAAAACATGTCCATACAGACAAAATGCATACTCGTAAGATCCTGACTTGGGCATCTGGATATATCTTTTTGTAATCTCTGGAAGGGATGTTCAGCTTTTGCTAACACATTTGGTAACAAGTAAAACAAGAAGTGGTATGTTTGTCTGTGGAGAACCCTGGCTCTATCTCATGCTCATTTACTAAGGCAGCCATAACTGCTTTTGACTGATGACACGGTCCATGTCTCAAGCTGGGGGAGGGAAAAGAGTGGCTGGCAGACATAAATGATCACCTTTTCCAAAGTCCTGTTTCATAAGAAGTTGCCCCCTGTGGATCACTTGTTCTCATTCTGGGGTCCATACAGCCAGAACTAGGGTAAAATCTGTGAGTTGCACAGACCCATCAAGTGTCCAGGGCTATAATGCAGCATCCTTAGTCACCTGGTCTGCTTCCATGTGTGAGTTTTAAAGTTAATATGGCTACCTCAGCAAGAACCTGGAAGGCTGAAGACAACCGATCAAATTAACTGCTTCATTTGTTTACCTGCCGAAGTAAAAACAAACTTCTGGCCCTTCAAATGAAACCAAAAGCTCTCGATATCTCGACTATCTATATAAATATACACTCTCTTTATAGCTCACAGTCTTTGCTAAAACATGGAGCTCTGCTTCTTGAGCTGGCGGAAAAGGATCCAATGCCTTTGAATACAGAGTATCCTTCTGGGCGATAAACTGCATACTCAGTATAAAACCGGGAATAACTCTACAAAAAATTAAATATCTGGGTCTTCAGGGAGTGTGTCCTGCACTGGGCTCACAGCAGCTGATTCCTACACCATCAATTTAACACATGTGGTTTTTCCTTTCTTTTGAATAAATGTACGTGTTTTTCATTGTTAGATTTGTACAATGTGAAAAACAACACTGTGCTAACTTCAGTGAACAAATGAGAAGCTACATACAGTGTGACAAAAACTATAGAAGAAATGGTGAAAAATGTAGCGCATAACAAGCATATATAATAACGTAATGCAAAAAAGATGCGGCGCTAAAACATAATTAAACAAACTATTAAAATGAATTAATATGAAGTAACCATAAAAGTGTATATAAAATAATAATGACAATGCGAGATGGGTATAAACAATATCATACACTAATATCCAAAAAATTGTTGTGAATAAATTGAAAAATAAGAATACATATAAGTGGATAAGTAAAATTAATAAAGTCCAAAACCAAAAAAGAAAATCCGTGATAAAAAAGGAAAAGTGCCAGAAAGTGCCACAAAAAAGATAAGGATGCAGTTGGGGAAATCTTCTATGGTTCCTCACACCCAAGGTGGAATTTCAGATGTGCTTACCAGATCCCGATGACTGCTATTACAGCAGTCAAAAACGGCACAGGGAAATTTGGGGCTCCCCACAACCTCAGCATAAGGTACCAGTAAGCGACAGATGATATTGTTTTCAGGCCTTGAAATGCGTGAACACTCAGGATGTGGTGCCTCCCCCACTGACACCGTCTACTCACTGCTCTCATCTGGAACTCTGTCACCACCTCCTCCGTTTTCTTCTGTGATCTTTCTCCTCTCCCTCAGATATTGGAGGATGTTCAGAGCAGAGCAGAGGAGCAGATACTGAATCTGCTCCTCTGCTCTGCTCTGAACATCCTCCAATATCTGAGGGAGAGGAGGAAGAAAACGGAGGAGGTGGTGTCTAAACAGACAATGTGCCACAAATGGCTGATGAGAGGGTGTCCAGGTGGTTAAAGCGGGGGGTCCACCCACACCGCCCAAAAAAAAAAAAATATTAAAAGCCAGCAGCTACAAATACTGCAGCTGCTGACATTTAATACATGGCCATTTACCTGTCCCAGGGTCCAGCGATGTCGGCAGGCGACGCCGAGAACCCGCTCGGTTCTCGGCAGCTGCCGCCGCCATCCTAGGTGAGGGAATCAGGAAGTGAAGTGTTGCGGCTTCACTTCCCGGTTCCCTACTGCGCATGCGCGAGTCGTGCTGCGCATCGTAAGTGGTCCCCGCTCTCTCCTGGGAGCTGTGTGTTCCCAGGAGACAGCGCGGTGGGGACGGGAAGAGGCATAGACTCCCATGGGAGTCTATGCCGGAAGTGGGTGTAAATACCTGTCTTAGACAGGTATCTGCACCCCCCTCCCCCCTGAAAGGTGCCAAATGTGACACCAGAGGGGGGGAGGGTTCCGAAAAGCGGAAGTTCCATTTTTGTGTGGAACTCCACTTTAAGACCTCTGGGACGAACTCCACAGGAACCATACGACTGAACCGCTCTAGCCAAAACTGGAAACTGGAATCTTGTGAAGAAGATACACTGGGTCTACCGGAACGGAACACTCACCGGTATTACGATGATATGTGGGGAAAAAAATTCTGCTTCCACATTGTGCAGGTAAAAAAAGGGGGGTTTATTTCTAAAAACCAATAACATTAAAAGTGATCACATACAAAAATTAGGGAACATGGAAGGTGAAATAACAGCCCATTAGCAGATTTGTACATAAACAAACTCATATTTTAAACCTTTCATTAGACAAACATTTAGTTAGCTGTATATTTGCTGCGCATAATGTTGAACTATTAAAATTTAAATGTTTGACCAAAACAATATCTAACTTTGTCTAATAGCACCTTTGCATTAAAGCTACAGCTCTGATATATCGGGGGGAAACCTTCATTACTGGGTCCAACTTGCATAAATATATTACAATGGCTTGTAATATCTTAATCTAAACTAATCCCATTCATTACCAATTTCCCCATTAACCTGGATTTCATTTCCAACCAAAGGTTGTCTAAACCAGTTACAATATATCTATATTATTAAAAAAAATTGTTAAACTCATATTAGAAATGAATGCTCATTATTACTTAATTTTACTTAATTTCCCTTTTTTTAAATGCACTGTTTCCACTATCAAAGGATATTCAATTTGTGTAATACAGGGTTAAATGTAACCTTCATTTTACCATGTCTGGAAAACAGATTAAACAAATAATTGTGATCATATTGTTTACCATTAGATTAATTAACTCGGGGGCGCATGCGTGGCAGCACCTAACATGGACACTTAGTCCAGGAGCTCCGTCCCACCCCAGCAGCTTCGGCCTCATTTAAGGCAGATCGAACGGCACCAGCCGACTGGATCCAGTCCCCAACTGTGGCAGACCACCCGGGGACCACCCAGATGTATTCCGGAGCGGTAAGACACAATTTACAGCCCGCTTTTAAAGCCACACCGGCCCAGCCCGAAACAGCCAAGATGGCGATGGCACCTTACTGTCCCTCCTCAGACAGTCTACCTAACTCACAGTCCACGGTCTCCCCCTCTCTACTACAGCAAGATATCCCTGCAAGGAGCCATGTCCTGGGCTTAGCCTCCCCAGCTTCTACTGAGTCCCTATTAGGACGCTCCATGGCTGGCATAGACTTCTCCCCCATGGAGGCAGGCCCTCCCCAGACACACCAATTACTACAGCCCGGGGATTCAGGCTCACTCCAGCCTGTTGATGTAACAGACCTCTTAAATAAGTTTGCTGTACTCCTGGACAGAGGATTAATTAACACAGCTAACAAGATAACAAACGATATCAAAGCAGATCTTCAGAATATAGGCTCTCGTATGGAAATCATAGAAACACACTTGGAAGCCACCTCATCCAGAACAAATCAAAATACTGCATGCATACAGATACTTCAGGAACAGCTTGAAACAGCGCATGCAAAGATAGACGACCTGGAGAACAGAAATCGAAGGTACAACTTCAGATTAAGGGGGCTCCCTGAGTCATACAAAGACATCCCCAAAACCATTCAAGCTTTCATTAAGGTTTTACTTCCTGACACCCCACAGCACAGGTTGGAGCTGGACCGGGCTCACAGGGCTCTCAAACCTCCTAGAGCAGACGGTCTTCCCCACGACATCGTGGTCAAACCACATTTTTACTCTGTAAAGGAGGAAGTAATGCGGAAATCAAGAACCATGCCTAAAATTGTCTTTCAGGGTCACCAACTGCAAATTTTTGTGGACCTTTCTCCATCCACTATCCAAAAGAGGAGATCTTTGAAGCCCCTACTCCAAATCCTGATGGACAAAGCAATCAAGTATTGGTGGCTTTTTCCGTTCCAGCTCAAATTCTTCTGGAAAGGCAAATCATACACCTTCGGATCGCTTCAAGAAGGAGAAAAGATTTTGCTTCAATTGAGTCTCATCAGCCAGGACTTTAGCTAAAAGGCAACTTCCAACCAGCCCTCTGACTCCAGTATGGGAATCGGCGAGGTCCAAGAAATCTAAGGAAACAGTCCCCCCATGACTCTCTTGAATATACGGACTTACATGTCACTGCCGGTCCTCATGGACACCATGTCTCCCCCCAGGTAGTCTGGAGGGAATCTCACCCCATATTGGTCTTTTGTGAGATGGATACCCCTTGGTCTGAACCTCTACCTCGGCCGAGGGGATCTCGCAGGTGACCCCACTCGGGGTTGTGAAATCCCTTAAAATGCACTAGACATAATTTGTAGATGGCCGAGATGAGGAGGTAGAGTGGAGATATCCATAATTTACTATGGTCCACCATAGGGGCCTTCTCCTTTCAAATCTCTACTAATGAATATGATATCTAGTGTATCCAAATCAACTCAAATGCCCCTCATCCTACTCCCCTTCCCCATGGGTAATACTACCCATTTGGATCCAGTTATCTATCCCTTTCATAAGATTGTTCGCTTTCCTACATTGCTATTATTCAAGGCAATATGTAGATTCACCCCCTGCTTTATTATACCTCTCCCTTATTTGAGGATGCTCAAGGTGAAATGTTCTGTTTGTTACTGACGTTAGGGCCCAGCGCCCATTTTAGGTTATATTTTTTGGTTGTACCTATAGACATACAAGGGGGCACCCTCTCACAGAATCCCCAACATATCATGGAGGAATTTCAAAAATACTACAAATCTTTATACAGTGGTGAACACGGCCCTTCTCAACAGGAGATGGACAGTTTTTTAAATAATATTCAAACAGCTAAATTACAAGATGGCCATCGTCAAAAATTAGATGCCCCTATATCAGTGGAAGAAGTATGCACGGTCATTAAAAACTCAAAATCTCACTCAGCACCAGGCCCAGATGGGTTCTCTGTACCCTATTATAAATCGTTTGCCGCCACACTTGCTCCCTATATGGCCGTTTCTTTAACACCCTCAGACAGGGGAGACAATTGGACTCCTCACTTAATATGGCTCACGTCACAGTCCTCCCCAAACCCAATAAAGATCCCAGCTCAGTAGTCAATTATAGGCCAATATCCCTTATCAATAATGACTTAAAGTTTCTGACTAAGATCCTTGCAGATCGCCTAGCTTCCTTTATTAGCTTATACATTCACAAAGACCAAGTAGGCTTTATTCCTGGAAGACTGGGCCCAGATCAAACTAGACGTGCGATAGACTTAATTTCCCTCCTCAACTCTAATTGGGATAAAGGCCTTCCCAGACAAGGATGCCTGTTATCCCAAGACCTCCAAAAAGCTTTCGATTCTGTCCATTGGAAATATATATTTAACATTCTACATAAATGGGGCTTTGGGGACTCATTCCTCAATGTTCTGCATGCTCTAAATTCCTATCCCTCAGCTCAGGTGCATCTGCAGGGATTTTATTCTGAATCTTTCCCCATTTCAAGAGGCACAAGACAGGGCTGCCCTCTATCCCCATTGATCTTTGCCATAGCAATTGAATCCCTAGCAATAGCCTTCAGAACCAATCCGCACATACAGGGTTTTCATTGCGGCTCCCGTCATCACAAATGTGCGTTGTTTGCTGACGACATATTAATGTTTATATTTGTCTCCCTTGACCTCCCTCCCCAACATTTGCCGCCTTCTAGAAGAATTCGGAATGATCTCAGGCCTTAAGGTGAATTACGACAAGTCCCACGCACTTAACATTAACATACCTGCTCCGCTACTGGCCAGGCTTAAGGAGAGTTTTCGGTTCACGTGAAATGATTCAAATATATCCTACCTGGGGATTAAATTGACCCCCAAGATAAAGCTCCTTTACCAAGCTAATTACCCTCCGCTTTATCAAAAACTAGAAGAGGACTTGGCCAGGTGGTCTGAGCTCTCATTATCCTGGCTTGGCAAAATCAATACAATTAAGATGACCCTGCTTGCCCGCATCTTATATTATTTTAGGGCCCTCCCAATCCCTGTTGACAAAGCCCGTCTAAAAAGATTCCAAGCTAAAATTATCAAATTTATCTGGGGTAAAGGGGGTCATAGATTTTCGTAATCGATCTCGTTTAGATCTAGGACAGAAGGCGGTTTAGGCCTCCCTAACTTACTCTTGTACCTCCAAGCAGCACACCTTGCACAAATATCAGCAGTTTATTCACGCTGGGAACAGCCCGACTGGATACACATTGAAAGACAGGCAGTACCCCTCCATACCTTAGATTATCTCCTCTGGTGTCCTAAAAAACTAAGACCCCCAATCCTGTCACCAAAGCTTTCACACTCTTTCACTCTCTAGGATGGCTTACGGAAAAATAATCAGCTCTCCTCCCCCATAGAACCTCTTAAACACATATTCCATAACCCTGAATTTCCACCGGGTCTAGACATTAAAGCCTTTATATGGTGGCTAGACAAAGGGCTATACAGGATAGGTCACTTCCTTAGACCTTTGGGCCCAATCTCCAAAGCGTACTGTATAAGTAACCTGGAAATGCCTTCCTCGGAATTTTTCAGATTCTCTCAACTCTCAAACTTCTTAAAGAAAAAGTGCAAAACATCACCAAACGAACCCCTAATAACTGCATATGAATCTTGGTGTGGCCAGGCCAATGAACAGAGGGGGGGAATTTCGGTGATATACAAGGCCTTATCATCAGCACAATCCAAGGCACCTTACATGCTTCACTGGGAAGAGGACTTGGCACAGCACTGGAAACTCGATACTTGGCACCGACATTTCTCCAACTCCTTCAAGGGTATCCTTAATGCTAGCCTCATGGAAGCTAGCGTAAAAGTTGTAACTAGATGGTACCTAGTCCCGTCAAAACTAACTGCAATTTTCCCGTCATCATCTCCTCTCTGCTTCCAAGGTTGTGAATTACGAGGAGACATGCTCCATACTTGGTGGACCTGTCCCAGAATATGCCAGTTTTGGCACAAGATCTTTGCCTGGATCAACAAAATTACCACATTATCAATTCAAGTATCCCCTCTCATAGCACTCCTTAACTTCTCTGTCCAGGGAGCATCCAGGAGTGCGCAACGCCTCATCTACTTTGTCCTTCTAGGCGCTAAGCTCACGATAGCCAAGGCTTGGAAGAAACCTTATGTTTCCACTCTCCTGGCTAAAAGAAAGATATCCTGGTTTATGAACCAGGAAAAGATGGCTGGCGTACTACTGGATCGCTCAGAAAAGTTCAAACATACGTGGGAACCTTGGGCAACATTTGTGGGTATTACTCTCTATTAGAGTCCCCCGAGGGATATTGTGTTGCTCTTATCTCCCCCCAGTCGACTTCCAATCTCATATCTCTTCTCCTGTCTCATTCCTTTCTTTTCATTTCTCTTCTCTCCCCTTCCCTATCTACTCTTTATAGGTTCCTATCCCCTACTCTTCACTCAAATGACTTTCATCTAGACCGAGCCCAGACACTCTATAGTGCCATGGTCTAGCCTTACGATGGTTTATTTACATGTTCTTCAAGGCTGAGTAGACCAGATCTATGTTAAAAAAAAAATTTTTTTTTGTTCAATTACATGCTATGTTTCTCTTATTCTTATAATATTGAGGCCTCTGGTTTCTCATGTATGCCAACAGTACTTTCTTTCAACTGCAGCAATCTATTGGTGGATATTAAATGGTCATTCTCAAGTATGAGCAACTCTAAGGAGTTTACGGGGCGGGGGGTCTTGGAGGGTGGAGACTCTACCACAGAGTGCTCCCTATTGGGGTGGTGGAGCGCTCCCCCTCCTGGATCCTCCACATTTCCCCATCGCGTGTAAATCCTGGTTGATAATGGCGATATATTTCTGAATTTAATTTTCAGGTTAACCTTTCTCTGCATAATTTTTTTTTTTTTTTCTAGTTTTCTTTTTTTTCTGATCTGTGTATAGAAAATCTGTACAAATCTGTTGGTACTATTCTGTCACTTATAAGTAATTTTCGGCTCCCGATGGGCTGAGGACCTACATCATATCTATGTTTCATGTTGTATTTCTTGTACTCTGAAAATAAAATATATTGAAACTAGATCCATTAACCCGGCACATTTTGTTATAAATGTTTTGTCTAAAAAATTGAAATTGGCATGGTGTCCTTCCAGCTTATCACTGACCTCTCATCCCAGTCACATTCTTTCATGAGAGCACAAAGGAGGGGGTCACATCTGCGTACATGACACACACAAGCAATAGAACTAAAGGTCCCTGCATTCACACATGTAGCGGGCACCTACTTTTAGGTAGGTGACCTTTCTTGTTAGCTTTCTATATTAGGTAAATTTAGACAGGCTGATGCTATTTGCAGCAGGCCTGTATTGTTTGATTTCTCTATTTGAGTGACAGGTGTTTATGTGTTGGTCTCAACCAATCAATAATTTGTTTGGTAATCCCGGGACTCTCAGATAAAAAGGAGGGTCGCGTGGTGCGGAGAGTTCCAGTTCCGAGGCCAGTCCAGCTCTGAGGAGCGGGGGAGCCAGCCTGGCTCCCGGAGGGGGAATTGGAGGGTTTCCCCTCCGGGGAGCCTAGTGAGAAGGGTGGAGATCCGGTCCTCACGGAAGAACAGATGACATCTTGCCGCGTGTAGTCGTGGATGTCGTAGGCCACCCCTGCGGGGAGGGGGATGGGCCACAAAGAGATAAAGGGAACTGAGAAACATTGCAGATGAAGTAGCAACAAAGCAGAAGGAAACTGGGCGATTGATCGTTTATGAGTGGCATATGGACTATTGATCACGTGAGTGAAAGCCCAAGGGAAAGGTACTGCCAGAGACTGAGGGTTGTTGGTGCACAAGTCAGTAAGATGGGCAGTGATGGCCTATGACTTTGAGTTCAGCATTTCCCCGGGATTCCAATCAGTCAAGCGGGAGGAGTTATTCAGATTTGCTCTCCTTTTGCTAAACCTGGAAGTACCATGTCGGTGGGAAGTAGTGGTAAAAGGGTAGCGGTGAAGCTGCAAGCACACATGTAGAGATATGGATCATTCTTTAAAAGTCATCCTGATTAAGAAGTTATTCAGAGTGACTCTTTATCAACTCATTCTCTATTAAATCTATTTCCATCGTCCCTGATTGAAGAAATCATTGAGAAATGATTTCTTGATTGTCCACAATTATGCACAGTTTCTCTTGTAAGACTCATGGAAAAGTGACAATGTAACAGAAGAACATCTCAAAGATAATCCATCTCCCATCCCAGTTTGTTTGATGAATAAAGCATTGAGAAATAGCACTAAGGACTGTGACTTTTAAATCTGTGGGCTGCGAGGGTTGAGTGGTAAACGTGAATTACAGATATAACAATATTCAGCCGCTCCTTCAGGGGTAAGCGCTACACACACATACACCAATATCTCTCTAAAATCGCTTACATTTTTCCTATTTGTACACAACACATGCATGTCATTCTCTCACTTTCTTTTAACTCTTTAATATTTCCATGCTTAAATTCTACATTCCTTATTTTGTTCAGATATCTTTATATCTAGCTTCTATGATCAGACGGGCAGCCAGAGTACTCATCCCATCTTCCCTCCCTGGCAACATATAAAGTATTCTGTTTTGACTCTCATTTCTCTGTTTCTTGACTTTATTAGTTGTAGTGCCTGACCCCAAATTTATCCCACAACTTCACATGAAAATGTCCCTTTCTGTCTAGTGTTAATGTCACCCTTGATCCGTCCTTTAACTCTTTAATATTTCCATGCTTAAATTCTACATTCCTTTTTTTGTTCAGATATCTTTATATCTAGCTTCTATGATCAGACGGGCAGCCAGAGTACTCATCCCATCTTCCCTCTCTGGCAACATATAAAGTATTCTGTTTTGACTCTCATTTCTCTGTTTCTTGACTTAATTACTTGTAGTGCCTGACCCCAAATTTATCCCACAACTTCACATGAAAATGTCCCTTTCTGTCTAGTGTTAATGTCACCCTTGATCCGTCCTGCTCACATAGATAGCTGTTTTTCTAGCTTTTTACTCTGCATGATTCTTAGTCCCTGTGGACCTTGGTGGTAACCCAGTTACCCATTGTGGATCCATGTCCACTTTAACCATTACTCTAGGGGCTTAGTATAGGCGGAACCGCACCATTCAATGCCCATAATGACTGGCCAGTCTTCTCTACGTGTGCCTATACCCTCTTGCCTCTAAATTACTTTATCTAGCAGATGTACTACATATACCTGTGAACAGCACTATTCTTCCCTTTCTTATCTAAAAACACTCCGATGGACAATAGACAGTGACAACATAACATATAACCACCAACCAATACAGTTCGATTAAAGGGAGTAAAATAGGTACCCTTTGTCCCAAAAATGCCTTACCGATCAAGGAAGTCTGATAACTCAAATGTAAGACGGCTGATTATCAGAAATTCCCGGATTGTCTCAAGCTCTTCGTTTCGGATACTCAGGGTCACCTGGAAATCCCTCCTAGGCAAAGCTCGCACGCTGACTTAAATTGATGATAGGCAACTCCTATCCTCATATTGATTAGTGGTTCCAAATTAATAACTACTGCAGTAGGGAACAGACACAAAAGATATGTTCAGCATCTTTCCAAATAACTGTTCTGCTTTGTTATGACGCAATTGAAGGTTTTTATACACATGATTACGTAGCTATCACATTAATATTACAATTGTACATTTATGGTAACAAGGGGCGTTACATAGGCAGACTAATTCTAATCAGGACTCGAAAGAATGTAAACATGTAATGACAACATTAGTGCCGTGTGCACAGTGAGGGCAGTGTGCAATACATACAAAATAGAATACAATTATATACAGAACTTACAAATTTCCATTACACCTCAAACCTACTAGCTGACATTCCAAGGGATTTATTGGAATAACTTTTTCTATAGTAAGGAGCAAATTCTCTCGACCACCAGGGCCAAAAAGCTTTTACCCGCACCATACACCAACATCATGCTGTTCACTGACCTCTCACCACCCACAATAGAAATGCGTAGGGATTTCACTCCCGTCACCTCCATTCTCCAACAAGACAAACTAAAGCTGAACTCCTGCTAAAATGTTCTAAGCAGTTACAGCAACAGTACATCTAAGAATTGGCGAGCTTTCATTCAATGATTTTGGGGGGTTTAACACTGCTTTACAATGTTTCCAGAGCTTGCTGGACTTTCTTATGGGAAAGTCTAGCACCAATTTTCACTTGTATGCTGCTGCTGCTGCAAATTGAAAATCCAAATGTGTACCATATGTTATTGCATAGAGTGAGAGAAAGAGAAGGAGGGGAGTTATATTTTTTTTTTGAGCCATTCAACTATCTGAGGCTCTGTTCACACCACAGAGGTGCAACCAAGCATACACGCTTTTTTGCACATTCCCGCATATCGAATTTAGGGCAACCCAAAAATTTCAGTGGACTGCTCGATGTGCAAGAACTGTGCAAAAAAGGTGCCTGCACCATTTTAAAAATCACGCCCCACTAAATGCATGGTACTGTGCTGCATGATAGTTAGTCATGTGCATTGCTCTATTCACTCTACAAATCCCTTAGTTTATGGTCTATCTTTGGAGGAAGCAAGGTAGGTTGGCTATGTTCTTGCTTACAGTGGGACCATGGAGAATAAACATAGCCAACCTCTAACAGGTAGATAGATCACAGCAGCACACAAAAAAAGCAATTTGGATACCAAAAGGAGGCTGAAATCAAAAAGGGGGCGTGGCCGGCAGCCGGAGCTAATGGCTGTGTAAGACAAGAGCTCCGTGAGAACCACCAGCATCCAACTCCATCCAGCGACACAGACAGCAATCCGAGGCAGCATCCAGGTTCCCTGCACTCAGGGGACAATCCTGATCGCCATGGGCAAACGAAAAAAGGAGAAAGGACCGAGAAAATTGACTTCTACCCACCAACAAGCACCCCTGGCCGCAAAATGGCACCAAGGCCTCTGGATCGCGGCACGGTCTGCAGCACAGCAGTGACCGTTCGGGCTCAACCCAGGGGGATCATCGCTTCACAGCAGCAGCAGCCGATTAACACCAGGGGCTTCTCCCATCAACAGCCCACAAAAATCAGCTCAGAAGAGGTCCTCTGAGCACAAATATGCAGGTGAACCTGAGGATTACAGTGAGTCACAAAACGACACCAAAGATTTTGTGGAACAGATTAATGAATTCCCCACCACAGGGCAACCTCTAAGTGACACTGTGATGATACTGTGATGTTAGTAACCCTCTGGGGATCATTGCACAGAGACATGATGCACTGTATTTCACAACTGAAAACAGAAGTTTCCTCTTTGGGGGACAGGGTCAGCCACATAGAAGACAAGATGGGGGAATTCACAGTCGCCCATAACGAATTAGTGGACGCACACAATGACACAGAAGGGCACTTGCAAGCTATGAAAGACAAAATTGCAGACTTAGAAGATAAGTCACAAAGGAACAATATCAAACTGCGGGGGTGGAAGAATCTGTGACCCCTGCTGAGCTCAGTCATTATGTCCAAAAAATCATAGTGGCCATTTTACCTGACACCCCTGACAGGGAAGTAATAGTAAACAGAGCCCACCGCCTTCCAAAAGCAAAGTTCCTGCCTGAAAAGATCCCAAGGGACGTTATCGCTTGCATCCACTTCTTTCACATCAAAAACGAAGTCATGCGTTTCACTAGAAGAAATCAACCCCTCCCGGGCCCTTACTCTGGCATATTTGTATTTGCAGACCTGTCCCAACACACTATGATGGCACGCTAGAAACTGACCACACTCACAAAATTGCTCCAAAACCGCAAAATACCTTACTCAAGGGGTTTCCCCACAAAAATCCTCATTACAAAAGACAACCGCACTCATGTCATCATGACAATTGAAGATGGGTTTGCCCTAGCAAGGAGATGGAATCTGCTACTGGAAGATACCGACGATCATCCATCTAAATCTCCACAGCACAGGCTCCAGAATGGCAAACAGCATAATCTCAGTGCTATCACTGCCCTCCAGCCGCTTATATACAAACTGCCTCGGTTTTCTTTTTTTGGCAGGATGTCTGTTCTAGGTTATTGGGAGCTAAGTTCCCCCCTCAAATAATTTTGAAAGTTTTCACACTTCATGAATTTTTTCACCTTTTTATGTTTTTGATTTTGTTTGTTTTCCATGTTCCAACTGTACCTGAGGAGCACTATGAAAAATCCACCTTATTTACATTCCATTGATGAGGACTTCACCACCACAGATCTGTATTGGCTGTCTATTACTGATCAAACAGCACCACCCACAGGTAAAAATCTGTTACTACACTTGTTTATTAAGGTCACACCAGCAAACCTAGATATCTTATTAATACAGAACTCATGACACTGTCAATTGTTTCTATGAACGTTCACGGATTGAATAGCCTGTTCAAAAGAAACTCAATGTGGAAGGAAATGGATAAACTTAAGGGAGATGTACTTTGCGCCCAAGAGACTCATTTTATAACAAACAGCCTAAATGGTCCCATAGAGCTTTCTCTCATATATTTACTGCCACAGCACCAGTTAAAAAAAGAGGAGTGCTGATAGCTGTCAAGCATTCTATCGCATTTAAACTGCATGATGTAATTTGTGATCCCAATTGAACGTTTATTATCCTGATTTGTGATACAAACACAACACACACCTTAGTAAATCTCTACACACCCAACAAGGGGCAAGCAGCATTCTTGAGATCTCTACTTAAACGGGTAGATAAAGTCCGAAAAGGATTACTGCTCCTCTGTGGGGATTTTAATAGTGTGGTCAACAAAAATATGGACTGTTCTCACCTTGATCCTACTAATAGATATGAGCTACAACCTATCTTAACTGAAAAAGAACTGTATGACACATGGAGATGTGTACACTCCTCTGAGAGAGACTTTGCCTACTATTCATTCCCTCATCGGGCCTACTCAAGGATTGACCTTATTCTATCGGACCTCAACCTACTACAGAGAACTCTGTTAGTCATGATCCATTCGATAACGTGGTCAGACTACGCTTCAGTTTCCATAGTATTAAAAGAGCAACATTTAGTCTCTCCTGGTTGCATCTGGAGGAACAATACTGAACTGCTTTCCAATCCTAAGCATGATACTAAATTGAATCAGCAGCTTACTGAAATTTTTCATATCAACAACAATGTGGACACTAGTATAGCATCTCTGTGGTGCGCCTTCAAGGCATTTAGCAGGGGTTTACTTATTCAGGAGGCAGCAAGGGAAAAAAAGGAGGAAGGCAAAGCTGTTGAACACCTTACTTGTGGACCTTAAAAACTTAGAAGAACAACATAAACACAGTCCCTCCCCTAAAATCGAATCTGACTTTTTTAATTGTAGACAAAAGGTTAGTTTATCATCAACCCATCAGAGATATGTGAAACTAACAAAAGCAATGTACAAATGCACAAGGGAACAAAACAGGTAAATTACTGGCTAATTATATCACAAAAAGACAGCAACGTACAAAATTGAATAATATTAGAGACCCACACACAGGGAAAGTAGAACATCCCCCATCATTAATAGCTAATGCTTTCATGAAATATTAGAGATTTATACAATCTAGACAGCGATAGGCCACAGCCATCAGCACAGACTATTAACTCCTTTCTCAGCTCAGTAACCCTACTTACACTGAATGAGGAACATCTCGCTTCACTCAATGCACCAATTTCAGATAAAGAAATTCTAGATACCATCCACGTCCTACCAAAAAATAAGTCACCTGGCACAGATGTTTTTTTTGTCAGAATACTACAAAGCCTTTTCTCACACTCTAGTCCCTCACTTGAGTACATTGTTCAACAGCGTTGCCTTGTCAGCCACATTCCCTGAAGAAATGTTACAAGCAACTATTGTCACCCTGCCCAAGCCAGGTAAGAAGCTGGACACTCCACAAAATTTTAGGCCTATCTCACTGTTGAACACGGACCTAAAAATTTATGCCAAAATCCTAGCCAACAGACTAGCCAAAATCACCCCCTCCTTAGTAAAAGCAGACCAAGTGGGATTTGTCAAAGATAGACAGGCCCCAGACGGAACGAGGAGATTATTGAAAATTGCAGAAACTAGGAAAGCACCCACAGTAATTCTGGCATTTGACGCAGAAAAAGCCTTCAACAGGGTGCATTGGGGATACCTAAATGCAACCCTACAAAAATTTGGTCTTAAGGGACCCATACACTCAGCTATCTCCGCATTATACACTAAACCTTCTGCCAGGGTTTTCTCGTCCAATTCCATTTCTAAAAAATTCTATATTACTAATGGAACCCGCCAAGAATGTCCCTTGTCTCCTATCATATTTACCCTAATGATGGAGCCCCTGGCGGAGGCAATCAGAAAGGATAGCAATATATCAGGGATCAATGTTGCAGGTCACGTCCATAAGATTGGACTCTTCACAGATGATGTGGTCCTAACACTCACAAACCCGGCTTCTTCCCTGGCTAGTGTGCAATCAGTACTGCAAGATTACGGAGCAGTCTCATACTACAAACGTAATATCACTAAATCTTGTATACTGCCAGTGAATATTCCTAAAAAACAAATACCCCTTCTAAAAGACCGATTCCCCTTCCAGTGGATGCCTAAAACAATTCCGTATCTAGAAATCAAATTAGCCTCCCCAACTTCGTCCACATACGAAGCTAACTTCCCTACTCTACTAGACACTATCAAAAGTGACTTAAACCACATTTCCTCCTACGAACTCTCCCAGTTAGACAGAATAGCAGCCCTAAAGATGATTCTCCTACCCAAACTCATTTATTATTTCATAACTATCCCCATATGTTTTCCAGAGTCCTTTTTAACCTCACGGATAAGCTTTTCAGACAATTCATATGGAAAGGTAAAATGTCTAAAATACCATATTCCATAATCCAAAGACATAGATTTACAGGGGGAGCTAGCTTCCCAGTCATACGTAACTATTATCAGGCAGCAATATTGGACCAAATGAAAGCCTGGTTTGAACCAGAATCTGCTAAATTTTGGGTGCAAATTGAAAAGTAAATTTTAAGCAATAGAGATTTACCCTCCCTACTTTTAGCTAAATGAGCAAAAATGCCATTAAATTGGCCAAATTTCCCTTCAATAGCAGCGACCCTTTCTATGTGGGAAAAATGACACACTTCCATTGACCCTACAACTAAAATACATCAAGAAGTAACACATCTCCAAATAAATGATTACTTAATCCCAAATCTTAAGATTCACCCCTGGCTGCAGGAAAACATACTCACTCTCCAAACAGTTGTTACCACATGCGTATGCACTGATCACACTCAGTTACATTTTATGACATGCACAAAGACGTATGGCAATACCTCATGACTAATTACGACAAGCCTAAAGGGTTGTCTTGGTTCTATATTCTGCTTCAAAACAAGCATAACTTTACCAAAACTTTCAATATGACTAATTGGGAAAAAGAACTGGGCACAACACATTCGCATACAGAATGGCGAGATGCGATTCAAACTTGCTATCGGTATTCCCATTGTGCTAATCACTGGGACCTAATGCTAAATATTCTTCACAGATCTTATCTCACCCCAGTAAGAATGTCTTTAATCTTCCCTTCGGAACCCAACTCCTGTTGGAGACAATGTGGTGCAAAGAGCAGCATTATTCAGATATTGTGGAAATATAAAAATATACGCAGCTTTTAATACACAGTCTTTAAACGAATTTCCTCTATAACTGGCTTTTTTTATTAAACCTTATCCCCAACTAGCCTTTCTTAACTTCACCATAAAGAAAGTACCAACCCAACTCAAGAGCATAATAACTCATATTATTATTGCGGCCCGTCTGACAATTACAGCGAAATGGAAAACTACCTTAGCCCCTAACACCGATGAAGTTGTACAAAGGTTTAAAACTCTACATTCTTATGAAGGACACTTTGCTATTCAATCTAACACTTTAAATGCCTTCACTGCACAATGGTCAGCATGGACCTCAAGGTTCCCAGATGATGCTTAACCTTATAAATGGATGCCTTATAACCAATCAATATATGATCAATCCTCTTGTTCTGGTACAGTTGTATTTTTTTTTTTTTCTTCTTTATACCTTTTTTCACTATTCAGTATATAGTGGCTTGCCTACAATAGACAAGTAATATGTTTATTTTCTTTTGATAAAATAAATAGCCCACCTGTACATAACCTCTTCCAGGGGTCCGTAGCATCCACATTGTGAAGTAGGATGTGCTGTCCCTCCAAATAATAGAGAGACACTCGGGTATATTATTTATTAAAGTGTTATATCAATGTTGTCTATTATATTATGCAATTCTACTATTGTAATTTCTCTTATCGAAATTTAATAAAAATAATTGAAAACAAAACAAAACAAGGTATTTTTTGACCTAAGAATACATACTTGAATAACATTTTTTTTTTTTAAACCAGAGCTTAGTGTCATTTTCATGTGCAATATTACTTGACCAAAAAGAAATAACAACAAAAATTGTATTTTTTTAGTCCTGAACCTAATAAAGAAAGTATAGCATAGGCAAACACTCTATAGATCCCCTTTCATTCCTGTTTACTTCATTTAACCCTCAACCTGTAATTAATATTGTCAGTCTCGTACAGAGAATGTTCTTAAGTTGTAACTGAGAACATAAAATCACTTCCAATTTTCTAATATTTAAACTGTTAAAGTGTAACTGAGCCACTTTTAGTAGTTTTCTTCCTGCGGTTGCTTTTGATTTGCGATACGATGGCTTGACATTTCTTATTAAAATCGAAATACTTAGTAGTTTTATGGGAGGCCACGTAACGATCGTGATTCTAGCTTCACAGAGCTATTCCAATGGGCATGTTACACCATCTGACTGTACCACTTGTTGTGTGTGTGCGGTTTAGGCGGTGGTGAGTGTTGACAGCTTGCTGCAGACAGATTGGAGAGTCTGATAGTTGGTTGTTGAAATGTATGCTAGCATCTCAACAGTGATATCCAAGCAAATATAATTTAATAAATCTTTTCAGCTGTCAAGATCAAGTTGCATTCCATTTATTAAAAAAATGCTGAAAGCAAGCTGTATTTTTTAAGGACATTAAAGTCATACTCTGCTAAGAAGCACTAAAGTAACTGCAAAGAAGTAAAAAAAAAACACTCACTGTTTATAAGATCCCATGCTTTTAATAGCAGAACATTCACTGACTCTCAGTGATATGAAAACATATCTCCAGGCAAACAAATACACAGTCACCATCCATACATGTGACTTGTTTTACCTGCCAAAGGATTTGTAATTCTGTTGAGTTCATTTTTTGATACCCTTAACCCCTTCATGACAGCATAGCCAGGTTGGTAAACTCACTTTTTCTTCTTAGAAATAAGTGAGATGCCCTGTGCACACGATAGGATTTTCTGATGGAAAATGTGTGATAGTATCTTGTTGTTGGAAATTCCGATGTAGGCTCCATCACACATTTTCCATAGGAATTTCCGACACACAAAGTTTGAGAGCTTGCTATAAAATTTTCCGACAACAAAATCCGAAATTCCGATCGTGTGTACACAAATCCGAAGCACAAAGTGCCACGCATGCTCATAATAAATTAAGAAACGAAAGCTATTGGCTACTGCCCCGTTTATAGTCCCGACTATAAACGGTTTTACGTCACCACGTTCAGAATGATCGGATTTTCCGACAACTTTGTGTGGCCGTGTGTATGCAAAACATGTTTGAGCCAACATCCGTCGGAAAAAATCCATGGATTTTGTTGTCAGAATGTCCGATCAATGTCCGACCGTGTGTACGGGGCAATACTGTTTAGTCACTGATCCACCCTCATTATACCAACTGAAAAATAAAGAAGCTTCACTCTCCACTCATGTCATCTATGTCCTAGTGTTGGATTGCTGGGGAAGTGAAATACTTTGGCTGATTGGCTCATTTCCTTCTCTTTCCCAGTCCTCACAACAAAGGATGGAGGGAGATTACATAAAGACATTATGCAGGTGTTTATACTACTAGCTTGTATTTATGCAGTTATAGAAACACTACGTAATATAATAACTTAGTAATTTAAAAAATCATTAAACATATTTTTAAATCCAATAGTTTAAAGACCTGAATCTATCATGATATAAACCTCTTGTGGTCCTCTGTACAGTAGAACTCAGATTGGAAGAGGGATCAGTAGAGACCAATCATTCACATGTGCTGACAGTAAACATGTTGTCTGGAGCAAAGAGGATAAAACATCATCAGCATTCTGCTACTTCCTCACTGTCCAATCACAGGCTTAGGATGGAAATGATGACCAATCTCTATTGCTTTACTGCAGTATGCAACAGCAAGGTCACCAGTTTGGCTGTGTTGTCTGCCACATGTTTTTCCATATTTAGATTTTCTGGAAGGGAAAGCTTTATTCTTCTCAAGTGGATTTGAGTGTGACTGCATCCTGCTTTTTCCTGTGGTTCACATTGGCCTTTTCATTCCTACTCAAGGGGTTTTATGAAAAAAAAAAAGCATTTACTATTTTATTACCTATCTCGGCGCACTTTCACCATCACATACAACACCATCTCTTGAGGTACCCCAAAGCTTCGTCCTTGAGCCCCTCCTTTTCTTTCTCTAAACCTATTCTGTGGGCCAGTTGATAACCTCCCATGGCTTCCAATACCACCTTTATGCCGACTATACCCAGATCTATCTCTCTACTCCCCCCTCTTTGATCTCCTCTCATATCACAAATTTTCTGAACAACATAGCCGTATGCCTGTCACTTACTCAATCTTTCCAAAACTGAGCTTGTCCCTCTGCATATGTCAAGGTATTAGGTGTATTCCTAGACTGTGACCTCTCCTTCAGGCCCCACATCCAATCACTGGTTAAATCTTGCCACCTCACTTCTGCAACATTTCCAGATTTCCCCTTGCAGACTAACGAACCACAAAACAACTTATTCACTCCTTGGCTATAGCCTTGATTTCTGCAACTCCCTTCTCACTGGCCTACCTTTACACAGGCTATCCCCCTTCAGTCTATTATGAATGCTGCTGCTAGACTTATACACCTTACTAAATGATCCGTGACTGCTGCTCTTCTCCGCCAATCCCTTCACTGGCTTCCACTAGCCCAACATATAAAATTCAAAATATAACCATAACATACAAGGTCATCCACAACATCGACCCCAGCTACATCACCAACCTCATCTACAGATATAACCCAAATTGTCCTCTCCGCTCTTGCTCTCTAGCTCCCTTGTTACCTTCTTCCATGCTCGCCTTCAGAACCTCTCCCATCCTCTGGAACTCCCTACCCCAGTTTGTCCAGTCAGGTCTTCCCTTGTTTTATGTGAAAACTCATTTAGGGAAGCCTACCCCCACCTTCACCTAAAAAAAAACAATTTGTAGCTGCTGACTTTTAATTTTTCTTGGGGGGGGGGGGACTGGAGCTCCTCCCTAAGTCCAGGTATTTATGAGAAAGGCAGACAGAGGTTCCAGAGTAAGTGTCAGGGAAGGCACATCCAGGCGCGCGCCTTTCACCAATGCTGGCGCCAAATGGACTATTTAAACAGGCTACAGTATGGGCTCATTGCTGTTTGGTTTGCAGCTTCTGTGTGTTTGATTCCTGTGTTTGACCTCTGATCCTGACCTGGCTTACTTCTGACCTGTGTTTGTCTGCTACCTGCCCCAACCTCAGCTTGTCTCTGGATTCTGCTTCTGCCTCCTGTTTTTGCCTGATTTACATCCCATTGCTGACTTGGTTTGTGACCCGACTATCCTGTCGTCTATGCTGTCTGTCGTCTATGCCTGTTCTGCCCAACCATTACCAATGCGGCTCATGGGACCCTGTATCCTGCTCATCCAGCCTTCTACAGCTCTCATTTGGCTCCTACTTCTAGCTTCTTACCCACAGTCTACTGCCAGCCAAGCTCCCTGCCAGCTCATCTGCCACCAGTCACATCCACCTGCTGACTACTGCTGCCACGCAGACTGCTGGACTAATCACAGGCACTTAAAACTTGCCGTTCTCCTGTGGCTGCTGTCTCCCTACCAGTGGCCCCCAAACTGGAGCTGTATGAGAGACCTTCATTTTCACGCCACGTTAACTGACAAGGTATGTGACAGTAAGTATATTTACTCTACAGGGTGGTTTATATTGCATCCCAATAGAATCTGGTTGTGTTTTCTTTGTAGAAATATTAACCATCTTGCTGTTGAATGAAACAGGTTTAGAACAGCCTCCATGCCATCTTGTGGGCATATAAGAACCACAGATGTCCCTCTGCAAACAACAAGTCCAAGTTGTTGTGTGTCCTCTGTTAGCTTGTACCGATCATCTGGACCTCTCATATACTCTATGGTCCCATCCAATACAAGGTTCAATAGAGGGTCAAATCCTTTCAGAACTCCACTTGCTTTTCTGCCACCCTGAAACTTCACTCAAATAATTTTGTCTATGTATTTGGACAGGTCAAGTTTGCTTTCCTTTTTCTTCTTTTCCTTATCCGCCATCTTTCTGCGCCTTTGTTGGCGAGTCTAATATTTATGCTCATAGACCTCATAGTGAAGTCTAATAACCTTAGATTTTACAGTAGGGTGTGGATTATCCTAGATGAAACAGAGTTGTTAGATGAGTTGTGTACTGCCTGCCCTCTGCTGTCTAGATTTGCCCTACATGTATGTGAACTTCAGATAAAATTATGTTTTGTAAGCTTGAAGGACAAGCTTATAATTATCTTATATGTTACACCTTTGCCATTTGGGTCATGTACTATTTTCATCCTAATGCCCTCTGTTGTCTAGACCTGCCCTGGCACTGTCTGAACAGCAGAGAAAACCCTGTTTATAAGCTTGAAAGACAAGCTTGTCACTCCCCACATTTAATTCCTTGCAACACTGAATTAATTGACAAATGGGCCATGAGACAGAACAGTATGTCAGCAGTTAAAATGTGCCACGCTTGTAATTCCAGATGCCTTTTTTTTTTTTTTTGCTTCAGGGGGGTCATTTCTCTACTGCTTAGTGCAGAGTTAGGTTTTACATTGATGTGCATTAGTCACAAGGCGAAATTGAAAAGTAAAAGCCTTACAAATTAATTTTCATGATAATGATAGTATAGCAAGTATTGAAGTTAACAACTGGAACGGATAGGATAATGTACAGCTATTCTAGAGCATAAGTGCTAAAAAAAAAACATCCCTAACCAAATCGCCTTCAGGGTTTTACTCCTCTTGTGTTGATGAGACAGCAATTACCTACGCTGCTGGAAAACTTTATGAGCTGTGGAATATTACAGGGCTCGAAAACCTATGAGATGGAAACCAATGGTGTTCAGAGACTCGTTTATTTCCTAGTCTGTCTGATTTGTGTGGAAGGTGTGTTTTTTCGGAGCATGGATCATTGTTATACAGTGTTTACATAAGGGACAGGTTTTACCCTTCATGTAGTTCTGTTTAGATAGGTTTATTAAACTTCACATGTTTTTATATCGCTTTTATTTTTATACAAAAAAAAACAAAAACTGCAGGTTGACAGTTTTTTTTATCCTAACTTAAAGCTGATCTCCAGATAGAAACCTACACTCACCCCTTCCAGCTAATCACTAGTAGATTGCAAAAATATGCCAGATGGCCCGAATACTTACCTACATTAGTGGTCACGTGACACACACACACAGCCCCAAGCCTTCTTTCATTTGGATAGTGGGTGGGCCTACAATGCTGCCTGGTGATGTAGATACTTCTGATTGTCTGTCCATCAGAGGGGTCTTCGCAGATCCTAAAGACCCTTGTGATGAGCTGCAGCAACAAGATCGGTCGCAGCAGGACAGACTGCACAGGTCTTCCCAGAAGCACCATAGAGGGTCACGTTATAGCAGGCTTACAAAACATTATTATTTTAGGTAAAAAAAAGTTCCTCTTTCTTGGCAGGAATTCAAAAAAAGTTTTCTTTTCCCACACCAAGTCCAGATCATATGGCCTCTGATTACCAACCATTATTGACGAGAGGCTATTATTTTTGATCATCAGTTAAAAAATTCTGCCCTCATTAATAATTACAAATTGGACATGGAAACTAAGTCTTTATTATATGACACAAAATGATAAGATTGTTTACAATAAACAGAATATATGTATACACTATATTACCAAAAGTAATGGAACGCCAGCCTTTACATGCACATGAACTTTAATGGCATCCCAGTCTTAGTCTGTAGGGTTCAATATTGAGTTGGCCCACCCTTTGCAGCTATAACAGCTTCAACTCTTTTGGGAAGGCTGTCCAAAAGGTTTAGGAGTGTGTCTATGGGAATGTTTGACCATTCTTCCAGAAGTGCATTTGTGAGGTCAGGCACTGATGTGGATGAGAAGGCCTGGCTCGCAGTCTCCGCTCAAATTCATCCCAAAGGTGTTCTATTGGGTTGAGGTCAGGCCAGTCAAGTTCCTCCACCCCAAATGTGCTCATCCATGTCTTTATGGACCTTTTTTGTGCACTGGTGCGTAGTCAGGTTGGAACAGGAAGGGGCCATCCCCAAAGTGTTCCCACAAAGTTGGGAGCATTAAATTGTCCACAATGTCTATACTCCTAAACCTTCTGGACAGCCTTCCCAGAAGAGTTGAAGCTGTTATAGCTGCAAAGGGTGGGCCAACTCAATATTGAACTCTACACACTAAGGTTGGGATGCCATTAAAGTTCATGTGCATATAAAGACAGGTTTCCCAATACTTTTGCCAATATTGTGTGTATGTGTGTATATATATATATATATATATATATATATATATATATATATATATATATATATATATATATATATATTGGAAAGTATTCAGACCCCCTTAAATTTTTCACTCTTTGTTATATTGCAGCCATTTGCTAAAATCATTTAAGTTGATTTTTTTTCCTCATTAATGTACACACAGCACCCCATATTGACAGAAAAACATTGTTGACATTTTTGCAGATTTATTAAAAGAGAAAAACTGAAATATCACATGGTCCTAAGTATTCAGGCCCTTTGCTCAGTATTTAGTAGAAGCACCCTTTTGATCTAATACAGCCATGAGTCTTTTTGGGAAAGATACAACAAGTTTTTCACACCTGGATTTGGGGATCCTCTGCCATTCCTCCTTGCAGATCCTTTCCAGTTCTGTCAGGTTGGATGGTAAACGTTGGTGGACAGCCATTTTTAGGTCTCTCCAGAGATGCTCAATTGGGTTTAAGTCAGGGCTCTGGCTGGGCCATTCAAGAACAGTCACGGAGTTGTTGTGAAGCTACTCCTTTGTTATTTTAGCTGTGTGCTTAGGGTCATTGTCTTGTTGGAAAGTAAACCTTCGGCCCAGTCTGAGGTCCTGAGCACTCTGGAGAAGGTTTTCGTCCAGGATATCCCTGTACTTGGCCGCATTCATCTTTCCCTCGATTGCAACCAGTCGTCCTGTCCCTGCAGCTGAAAAACACCCCCACAGCATGATGCTGCCACCACCATGCTTCACTGTTGGGACTGTATTGGACAGGTGATGAGCAGTGCTCGGTTTTCTCCACACATACTGCTTAGAATTAAGGCCAAAAAGTTCTATCTTGGTCTCATCAGACCAGAGAATCTTATTTCTCACCATCTTGGAGTCCTTCAGGTGTTTTTTTAGCAAACTCCATGTGGGCCTTTATGTGTCTTGCACTGAGGAGAGGCCACTCTGCCATAAAGCCCCGACTGGTGGAGGGCTGCAGTGATGGTTGACTTTCTACAACTTTCTCCCATCTCCTGACTGCATCTCTGGAGCTCAGCCACAGTGATCTTTGGGTTCTTCTTTACCTCTCTCACCAAGGCTCGTCTCCCCCGATAGCTCAGTTTGGCCGGACAGCCAGCTCTAGGAAGGGTTCTGGTTGTCCCAAACATCTTCCATTTAAGGATTATGGAGGCCACTGTGCTCTTAGGAACCTAAAGTGCAGCAGAAATGTTTTTGTAACCTTGGCCAGATCTGTGCCTTGCCACAATTCTGTCTCTGAGCTCTTCAGGCAGTTCCTTTGACCTCATGATTCTCATTTGCTCTGACATGCACTGTGAGCTGTAAGGTCTTATATAGACAGGTGTGTGGCTTTCCTAATCAAGTCCAATCAGTATAATTAAACACAGCTGGACTCAAATGAAGGTGTAGAACCATCTCAAGGATGATCAGAAGAAATGGACAGCACCTGAGTTAAATATATGAGTGTCACAGCAAAGGGTCTAAACACTTAGGACCATGTGATATTTCAGTTTTTCTTTTTTAGTAAATCTGCAAAAATGTCAACAATTCTGTGTTTTTCTGTCAATATGGGGTGCTGTGTGTACCCCAATATGGGGTGCTGTGTGTACATTGAGAAAAAAAATTAACTCAAATGATTTTAGCAAATGACTGCAATATAACATAGAGTGAAAAATTTAAGGGGGTCTAAATACTTCCCGTCCCCACTGTATATATACACACACACAGTATCTCACAAAAGTGAGTACACCCCTCACATTTTTTAAATATTTTATTATATCTTTTCGTGTGACAACACTGAAGAAATTACACTTTACTACAATGTAAAGTAGTGAGTGTAAATTTTGTATAACAGTGTAAATTTGCTGTCCCCTCAAAATAACTCAACACACAGCCATTAATGTCTAAACCGCTGGCAACATAAGTAAGTACTCCCCTAAGTAAAAATGTCCAAATTGGGCCCAATTAGCCATTTTCCCTCCCCAGTGTCATGTGACTCGTTACAAGGTCGCAGGTATGTTAAACTTGGTGTTATCGCTCTCACTCTCTCATACTGGTCACTGGTAGATCAACCTGGCACCTCATGGCAAAGAACTCTCTGAGGATCTGAAAAAAAGAATTGTTGCTCTACATAAAGATGGCATAGGCTATAAGAAGACTGCCAAGACCCTGAAACTGGGCTGCAGCACAGTGGCCAAGACCATACAGTGGTTTAACAGGACAGGTTCCACTCAGAACAGGCCTCGCCATGGCCGACCAAAGAAGTTGAGTACACATGCTCAGTATCATATCCAGAGGTTGTCTTTGGGAAATAGACGTATGAGTGCTGTCAGCATTGCTGCAGAGGTTGAAGGTGTAGGGGGTCAGCCTGTCAGTGCTCAGACCATACGCCGCACACTGCATCAAGTTGGTCTGCATGGCTGTTATCCCAGAAGAAAGCCTCTTCTAAAGATGATGCACAAGAAAGCCCACGCACATTTTGCTGAAGACAAGCAGACTAAGGACATGGATTACTGGAACCATGTCCTTTGGTCTGATGAGACCAAGATAAACTTATTTGGTTCAGATGGTGTCAAGCGTTTCCGGCGGCAACCAGGTGAGGACTGGAGTACAAAGACAAGTGGTCTGGGGCTGCATAAGTGCTGCCAGCACTGGGGAGCTACAGTTCATTGAGGGAACCATAAATGCCGACATGTACTGTGACATACTGAAGCAGAGCATGATCCCCTCTCTTCGGAGACTGGGCCACAGGGCAGTTTTCCAACATGATAACACCCCAAAACACACCTCCAAGACAACCACTGTCTTGCTAAAGCTGCTGAGGGTAAGGGTGATGGACTGGCCAAGCATGTGTCCAGACCTAAACCCTATTGAGCATCTGTGGGGCATCTTCAAACGGAAGGTGGAGGAGCGCAAGGTCTCTAACATCCACCAGCTCCGTTATGTCATCATGGAGGAGTGGAAGATGACTCCAGTGGCAACCTGTGACGCTCTGGTGAACTCCTTCCTGAAAAGGGTTAAGGCAGTGCTGGTAAATAATGGTGGCCACACATAATATTCACAACTTGGGCCTAATTTGGACATTTTGACTTAGGGGTGTACTCACCTTTGTTGCCAGTGGTTTCGACATTAATGGCTGTGTGTTGAGTTATTTTGAGGGGAGAGCAAATTTACACTGTTATACAAACTGTACACTCACTACTTTACATTGTAGCAAAGTGTCATTTCTTCAGTGAAAAGATATAATAAAATATTTACAAAAATGTGAGGGGTGTACTCACTTTTGTGAGATACTGTATATACACACACAGAATTAATTGGCACACAAATATATCAATAACCTAACTGTATCATAATTGGTCCCTCACAGTCTCATCCGCAAGTCCAAGACCCTTACCTAGCTACATGGCCTGGAAGAGGCCACAGCATGTCCCCACACAAAGGGAGCAGAGAGTCCACAGCAAAAGCCTGGAGAGGGCTAAGGTTCCTCACATATTTCCTGCCATATCAGTTTCATGTGTGATGTCATACATGGGGTGAACATGGTTCTCTGATGTGTGCATTAGTGGAGAATCGGAGAATGCCAATGCAGCATCCTCTATCGATGGCCATCCCATCCAACTATGCAGGCCTTAAGGTGTGCTAGCCTAAACAAGGCAGAGCTTGACACATACTCTATGCCCCCTGGCCATCTAGCAGTCACGTCCTCATTCCACCACCTCTGCCCTGCCCCTGTTGTCCTTGACAATGGACTAGGGGATACTGTGCCTTTTGGCCTGCTAGCTGGCCAGTAGTTGGGCATTGCAAGTGAAACCTTTTTTTTAAAGGGGGCTTTAGCAAACTAAATGTTATTCAGTTAGGGCTTACATACAGTATGCATACAATCTTTAATGCCAGTAAAGAAAATAGACATTTTTTTGTGACAAATTTGTGTTGAATTGTAAGTCTTAACTTGCTGCACATTTTTACTGGCAAGTTGTACACTTGCAGAGCACTTGAAGCACAAGTTTCCCATTTGTAGCAAAATTGCATGGCAAGTCTCTAGCAAGAGCAAAGTTGCAGTGGTGAGTCTACAGCAAGAGCTCTGCAATTCACAGTGACCCCTGTGTTGGGATGACTATTGTACAACATAACTGAACAAAAATGTTCAGGAGACTTGCAAAATGTTTGCAAAGAAAGTTTGTCTGGGGTCATGCAATGTGAACTTGCTGCAATTGTGCAACAAACTTGTGAAGCCTGGCAAGTCTAGCAATAGCTTAGCAAGTCATTTTCAAATTTGCAGATCAATTACTTGCTATCTGGGTAAGACCTGTAACAGCTAAAAGTGTTTCCATCTCTGGTTTATAACAAAAGTATAATAACATTATCAAAATACAGTACATATATTAAAGCTGAGGCTTACCTCCCAATAAAAAGCACCAATCAGTCTAAATTGCTCAGTAAGGTGGAACATAAAGGTGCAGGTAATTTCATAGCACATGTAAATGCACTAGTGAATATTTTAGAATTAAATTCATGCATTACCTCTCTGTATGCAAAAGTGAAAAAATGTAGTTATCTTGTACAAGGTGCATTACATACTAGGAACTTACTAGTTATTATACACAGCCTTGGATCCACCCCAAGTGACATATTTCAAGTAGTACGATTTTTCTTCTTCTAAGCCATGGAATAGTGAAAAATAAAACATGGTTATTTTGCTGATTTTGCAAATATGTTTTATTTATTTTTTTGTGGAAAGGCTTGAGGGCTTTTTAAGAATAACAGCTCAAATAAGTTTTTAATGGAAGTGCTACAGTTAAAAATGACTATTCTACACACAAGGTTCAGAAAATAATCTTGCCTGGTCCTATTTTTGCATTCTATTACCCAGAAGTCTGAGTGTGCGGCAAATTGACTTTGAAATATCAACTTTTCAATCCTCCTTGCATATTAGCTTTACTAAACTTAGAAAAAAAAATCAGCTGAAAGCTGTAATTCATGATCTGAAATATCTCATCTGGGCAGGATACCTACTGCTTATTAAAAGACACAACAGGATTACATGTGACATTGAAGCAATAGGCAGCTGTCAATTTCAGGGGAGGAAAAGATAACTTTCTGAAAGATAGTATTTCATTTGCAGCTATTCCTTTTAAAGGGGCACTGTAGATTTTTTTATTTTTCATGGTTATTAAAAATTCAATTTACAAGGGAAATATCAATGCCTTCAAGTCAATTTTATTTACATTTTTCAAAGTTTTTTAAGCTGAACTTCAAGATTCCGGAAAAATCGATAGTTGCAGTTACCATCCCCAAACCCAACCCCCCCCCCCCCCCCCAAACTGCAAGCATTAAATACTCATTGAGTCGAGGAGGTAGAGCAATAAGGTGTATTACATTATTCCTCACTGCAGCAAGTTTTGGGTATTCTCCTCTTCTGGATTGGCCCTGCATTGTTCTTAATGATGTCAGCATCTGGCCACCAGTATCTCAGAGTTGCTTTGAGAGACAATTCACACAGATGAGGTAGACTGCTGAAGTGAGGAATATTTTAGGTATTACACCTTATTCCTTCACCCCTTGACTTAAAGTGTAACTCCACTTTTGTTGAGAAAAAACCTTCCTCTCTGGGTGATGTACAGTATCTCACAAAAGTGAGTACACCCCTCACATTTTTCTAAATATTTTATTACCGTATATACTCGAGTATAAGTCGAATTTTTCAGCACATTTTTTTGTGCTGAAAGTGCCCCCCTCGACTTATACTTGAGTCAAGCACTTTTCTACAGCAAAAAATTTCATTTTCCGAACCGACTTTGGGGCATCGTATCTCAGGGCCACTTAGTGCTAGAAACCCCAAATTTGGTGTGAAAACCCAGTGGAACTAGTTCCACAACATATCCAAAGATGAAGTTCCTAGCACTAAGTGGCCCCGAGATACGGGGCCCCAAAATCGGTTCGGAAAATGTCATTCTCTGCTGAAGAAAAGTGCTTGACATTTTCTGAACCAACTTTGGGGCCCCATATCTCAGGGCCACTTGGTGCTAGGAACCCCAAATTTGGTGTGCAAACCCAGTGGAACTGGTTCCACAACATATCCAAAGATGAAGTTCCTAGCACCAAGTGGCCCTGAGATACGGGGCCCCAAAACCGGTTCAGAAAATGTCATTCTCTGCTGCAGAAAAGTGCTTGACATTTTCTGAACTGATTTTTGGGGCCCTGTATGTCGGGGCCACTTGGTGCTAGACACACCAGCTTTGGAAATTTTATGCTGCTAGTTCAACTGGGTTTGCACACCAAATTTGGGGTTCCTAGCACTAAGTGGCCCCGAGATACGGGGCCTCAAATTCGGTCAACTGTGTCCATCTGCAGCAATGTCATTTCAGGACCCTTTGGGTTCAGAGACCCCAAATTTTGGCTGCAGCTAGGGGGCATCTAGGAACCCTTAACTACCGAGTTTGAAGTTCAGGGGACCTATGGCTGCAAATAGGCACAGTGAGGCATGCAAATGGGCACAGTGATGCTGCAAATGGGCATTGTTGACCCTCTTTTCCACTTACAGTAGCTGTGCATTTCTCACCCTCGTCTTATACTCGGGTCAATAAGTTTTTCCCATTTTTTTGTAGTAAATTAGGGCCTCGACTTATACTCGGAACGACTTATACTCGA
Organism: Lithobates clamitans; assembly: GCA_037952925.1. Taxonomy (NCBI): domain Eukaryota; kingdom Metazoa; phylum Chordata; class Amphibia; order Anura; family Ranidae; genus Lithobates; species Lithobates clamitans. The sequence goes on along the minus strand of JBBGZY010001054.1, from coordinate 809,270 downwards.
GTATATACGGTATATCTTTTCATGTGACAACACTGAAGAAATGACACTTTGCTACAATGTAAAGTAGTGAGTGTAAAGCTTGTATAACAGTGTAAATTTGCTGTCCCCTCAAAATAACTCAACACACAGCCATTAATGTCTAAATCGTTGGCAACAAAAGTGAGTACACCCCTAAGTAAAAATGTCCAAATTGGGCCCAATTAACCAATTTCCCTCCCAGTGTCCTGTGACTCGTTAGTGTTACAAGGTCGCAGGTGTGTTACATTTGGTGTTATCACTCTCACTCTCTCATACTGGTCACTGGAAGGTCAACATGGCACCTCATGGCAAAGAACTCTCTGAGGATCTGAAAAAAAAGAATTGTTGCTCTACATAAAGATGGCCTAGGCTATAAGAAGATTGCCAAGACCCTGAAACTGGGCTGCAGCACGGTGGCCAAGACCATACATCGGTTTAACAGGACAGGTTCCACTCAGAACAGGCCTCGCCATGGCCGACCAAAGAAGTTGAGTGCATGTGCTCAGCACCATATCCAGAGGTTGTCTTTGGGAAATAGACGTATGAGTGCTACCAGCATTGCTGCAGAGATTGAAGGGGTGGGGGGTCAGCCTGTCTGTGCTCAGACCATATGCCGCACACTACATCAAATTGGTCTGCATGGCTGTCGTCCCAGAAGGAAGCCTCTTCTAAAGATGATGCACAAGAAAGCCTGCACACATTTTGCTGAAGACAAGCAGACTAGGGACATGGATTACTGGAACCATGTCCTGTGGTCTGATGAGACCAAGATAAATTATTCGGTTCAGATGGTGTCAAGCGTGTGTGGCAGCAACCAGGTGAGGACTGGATTACAAAGACAGGTGTGTCTTGCCTATAGTCAAGCAGCATGGTGGTGGGAGTGTCATGGTCTGGGGCTGCATGAGTGCTGCCAGCACTGGGGAGCTACAGTTCATTGAGGGAACCATGAATACCAACATATACTGTGACATACTGAAGCAGAGCATGATCCCCTTTCTTCGGAGACTGGGCCGCAGGGCGGTTTTCCAACATGATAATGCCCCAACACACACCTCCAAGACAACCACTGCCGGTTTAGACATTAATGGCTGTGTGTTGAGTTATTTTGAGGGGGACAGCAAATTTACATTGTTATACAAGCTGTACACTCACTACTTTACATTGTAGCAAAGTGTCATTTCTTCAGTGTTGTCACATGAAAAGATATAATAAAATATTTACAAAAATGTGAGGGGCGTACTCACTTTTGTTAGATACTGTATGTACATTATTCTGAATCACTGTTTGTTCCTCTGTGCTAAGTGAGTCTAATAGGAGTGGTTTCATAATTATCAGTCAGCTGTGCACCTGCAGGGCTCTAATGAGGAAAGCGGCTGGGCCTACATTCCTTTAGATGTGATTTCTTATTGGGAGTATCTCACCAAAAATTACATTTTTGTTGCAGGGGATACCTGATATCTGACTTGTATCTTAGTGCAGACTTCTGGGAAAATTGGTGAGCCAATCACACAAGCGGGAAATTAAGTTTCTGGGGGGGTGGTCAGTACACATTCTGTGTACAGAACGCCTCCAGGTAGCCATATTGCATTGCATTTTCAGAAAATTACAGAGCTGCAGATTGAAAAGGAAAGGTAATTTTTAATAACATTCAATTACAATATAACTTGTGTCGCAATTGTATAAGTCTACGCTATATTATTTTTTCTTTATTTGCTATTTTTTTCCCCCCACGAAAGTAGAGTTACCCTTTAATGAATATTTAACCCATTCAGATATAAGAGACACACATTTCTGCATTGCTGTATTCATTAATACATAATTAAAAGCATAATGCAGATGTAAGCAGTGTATCTGAATTAGTACCTGAATTAGACCTGATATCAGCTACTTGTAGTCCCTGTATAGCAGATCTTAGACTGGGGAAGGGAGAAGCAGTACAAGGAGCCAATCAGTTGTGCTGCCAGCCTACAATCACAAGATTTTTATTTTATTTTTTTAATTCTTTATTTAATTTTTTATATAAAAATACAAAGGTTACAAACTTCAATTAAACATATCCTTATAAACCATTAATAATCCCCAATGCAACCCGAGACTCTCCCCCCACCATCCCCCCCCCCCCCCCGACCCGCAGATACTTTCCATCCGGAACAAGCAAAAAGAACAAAAGTATAGATAAGCATGTATTAATTCAAAAGAACTTCGGCAAATCTCTTAGATTTTTTGAAGGCTTCCCATTTGGCCCATCTAGCTCCCCTGACCTCTTGATCTCTAAACAAAGAATCTGTTGCTTCGATCTTCTCTAAAATATAAGTTTCGTTAACCCTTGAAATCCATTCCAGGATCCTAGGACCCTCTGCTTCCTGCCATTTTTTTGGTATTACACTTTTCGCTGAATTTAAAAGCAGAGGAGTTAAGGAAAATTTATACCCTCTGTTCAATCCCTCAAACCCATGAAACAGGCAGACCCATGGGTCGTACGGAATAGCTTTGCCCGTAATCTCCTCAATAAGCTGAATCACCTCCAGCCGGTATTTTTTAATAATTGGGCAACCCCACCAGAGATGAGCCATCGTTCCCAGGGGCATACATCCTTTCCAACAGTTAGGGGATTTGTCAGGTTGGAATTTGCTGATTTTATCAGGTGTCACATACCACCTAGCCAGGCACTTATAATTTGTCTCAATCATTTTCATGTCCACCGCTGTGCTATGTGTTGCCCCTAAGATGATCCCAAGCCAAGCTTTTATTGCAGAATACTCCCAATTCATTTTCCCATTTTTTAATGAATGGCGGTACTTCCGGCCCTCCTCTGCTCGTCATAATTTTATATAGCGCAGAAATATTTCTCCTTGGCGTTTCCCTACAAAAAAGCTTCTTTATCCGCCTGTAGTCTTCTTCCTCTCTTATAGGTCCTGGAATACTTCAGACAAAATGAGAGAGCTGGCCGAACCGCCACTCATTCATTTACCTTCATTAATTCCCTATGTGTGAATAATTCTTGCAATGTGCAAATTTTTCCATTCTTAGTGATATCTTTTAGTTGTGCTTCCCTGTTTATAATCCAATTTCCTCCCACTTCCTCCATCCCAGGGGGAAAGAACGCGTTATCTTTTAAATAAATTAAGGGTGAATTATACTCCCAATTGTTATTTGAATAAATTTGGTCCCAAATTTTAAATGTGTGATGTGTAATATCATGTGTGTCTGGACCTAGATTCCTATATTGAGGAGGATTCCAAAACAAGTGATTCAAACGTGCATTACTTAAACCCATTTCCAAATTAACCCATCTTTTATTGGTCTCCCCTTTTGCCCAATCTATCACCCGTGATAAAACTATTGTGTAATAGTATTTTTTAAAGTCTGGGATGGCCATCCCCCCTGTGCTTTCTCACTTCTGAACACCGTGTATGCTATCCTTGGTTTCTTGTTCCATACAAATCTACTAAAGTATTTATTTATTTATTTAAAATGTTTGAGGCACTGGGATTGGGATCATCTGCATCTTATAGAACACTTTTGGGGCCAGCACCATTTTAACTGTGTTTATTCGCCCGATCCAAGAGATCGGGCGATGCGATATTCTTTTTATTTCTAATCTAATTTCATACAATAATGGGATAAAAATGGCATATAAATCTTCTTAAGGGAGCCTGCTAACCTAAACCCCAAATATTTAATGTTTTCCCTCCAAGGGAAATGAAACACCTCTCTTAATCTAGCTACTTCCTGTCTATCGACATTGATGTTTAGGGCTTCGGATTTACAGAGGTTAATTTTGTAGTTTTAAAACTCTCCGTACTTCTTCAGTGTGAACAGTAAGTTGGGGATCGAGATCCTAGGTTTCGTAATAAAGAGAAGAACATCGTTGGCAAAAGCTGCCAATTTGTGCTAATCTTTTTCCACCGTACAGCCACTAATATCCGTATTTTTACGGATCGAGGCCAATAAGGGCTCTAATGTCAAAACAAACAGAGGAGGAGACAACGGGCATCCTTGCCTAGTCCCGTTCTCCATTATGAACTGTGCTGAGGCTAAATTATTTACTTTCCCAAATGCTGTAGGATGATTATACAAGACTTTGATCCATTTTAACATTGTTGGTCCTACTCCCATGGCTTCTAACGTTTTGATCATAAATCCCCAATCTACTCTGTCAAAAACCTTCTCTGCATCTATTGACAGAAGTAGACCTGGGGATCAGCAGGATTTAATAGCCTCTGAAATAAGCAGAGACCGCACCCCATTATCTCTCCCTTCTCTCCCTGGGATAAAGCCCACTTGGTCCGGGTGGACCAAGTAGGACATTTTTTCCTTAAGCCGTAGTGCCAACACCTTGGCATACAATTTAATATCTGCGTTTAAAAGTGCGATCGGCCTGTAACTAGAACATAGGGTGCGATCTTTGCCTTCTTTTAATATTAAGGTCACTGATGCCATTAAAGCTCCCTTGCACAGTTCTCCTTGCTTCCCCAACCCATTCCATACCTGACAGAGCCTCGGGACCAAGGAATCTTTAAATCTTTTGAAAAAGTAAGATGTGAAGCCATCTGGTCCAGGACTTTTTCCCGGAGGAGATGATTTCAAAGCTAAGCAGATTTCTTCTTCGGTTATAGGTCTCTCTAATTCTATAATGTCATTTTCAGATAGGAAAGGAAGCCCCGCCCCTTTCAAAAAATCTCTCACCCTCTTCTCTTTTTTCTCGCCACTATTATCACTCTGTCTAACAGAGTAGAGGGTTGAAAAATACTGCCGAAATTCTTCACCTATCTCTTTAGATGTATGCCTCAATTCTCCTTTTTTATTTTCAATCTTATCGATGAAATTTATGTCCCTTTTTTTCTTTAAGATTGTTGCCAAGTGTTTACCCACTTTGTTTCCCCACCGGTAACTATCTTTTAAATGTTTATTCATAATCCTGTATTACTCACTCATTCTTCAGTAAGTCTTTTAGTTCTTCTCTTTTAATTATCAGTTTCTGCAGCAGGGGCCTATCGTTTCCTTTACAGGCTTTATGTGTTTGTTCTAATGTATGGATTTCTACGATGAGATTCTCTTTCCTTTTGACTCCTTCTTTTTTCTCTCCCGCCCCAATAGAAAACAAAACCCCCCTTATATACGCCTTGAAGGCCTCCCACAGGACTGCCCCCCAGATCTCTCCAGTATCAATAATCAGAAAAAACAAATCTATTTCCTTTTGTATTTTTCGGCCTACCTTAATGAAATTAGATTTTCATTAAGACGCCATGTATACGGGATCCTTTGCAGCCTTTTTATGCTCACTTTCATCATGACAGGGGCATGATCTGACAGTGTAATGATCTCTATCTTCAATTCCCCCACTGAGTCCAATAAACTATGATCCACCATCAAATAGTCCAGTCTTGAATAGGTCCTGTGCACAGGAGAGAAGAATGTATAATCCCTAGCCTTCGCATGTTGCACCCTCCATACATCTATCAATTGACAGTTATGTAATTTGCGCCCTACGCTCATTAAGAGGTTTTTACTTACTCCCTGTGCACTTGACGAACTGTCCAAGGCTGGATCAAGGCAGAAATTAAAATCCCCCGCTAATATCACTTCCCCTTCCTTAAATTCCATCAACTTATTCGGGGTCTGAGAGAGATATTTAATCGAATTTCTATTTGGACAATAACATTGGCAAAAGTAAAAATCCTTTTCCCCAGTTTAACCTTCAAAAAAAACGGCCTTCAGGATCTATTTTCCTTTCCATCAAAACATAGTTAATCCGTTTAGAAAAACCGATTGCCACTCCCTTCAACCGTTTAATGGGGGAATCACAGTAGATCCAGCTCGGGAAATTTCTTGAGTACAACTTAGTGCCTGCATTCAACGCCAAGTGGGTCTCCTGCAGGAAAACCACATCCGCTCCATAGTGCTGTAACTCTATAAGCACTTTGTGCCTTTTACTAGGAGAATTCAGCCCTTTTAAATTATATGTCAAACAATTAATTTCCATCCGACCCGGTCTTCAAGATGCACCTTATTTCAGACTCAGGGCCATACCATTTACACTCCACTTGAAAAGTATCTACGGGGACCCACAACCCCCCCACCCCCCTCTCCCACTTCAAACCCCTCTCCCCCCCTCACCCATCCTCCCCCCCCACTCCCCATCCTCCAACCCCCCTACCCCCCTCCCTTTCCCCAGCCAATACCTGACTACTGGGTCGCAGCTTCGAGGTTGCCACCATCTCAACCTACGTCCCCCCATGCAGTAGGGTGAGGCTCCAACAATGGACAGCCGTGGTATTCCACCCTCCTTCAGTAAAGGAGGGGGGGGGGAAAGAGCACAGAGGTCCTGATACCTTTCCCTCATCTCCCCCCCACCCCACTACTTGTCCCCCCCAACTCTTTCCCTCCTCCCCCAGCCTTTAAACTTTTTATTCCAACCCCACAGGGACTATTGCAGGACATCCAGGCCCCTCTTCCTAATCCTATCCTTCATTTATAGATTCGCCCCTCCAGGGATAGTTGGTACTGGTATATCTAAATTCCTACAAAAGTCCTGTAAGTCCTCCAAGTGTTTCATTCTGTAGTTCCTACCCTCTTTCATCACATTTAAGGATACTGGAAAACCCCACCTATACTTTAAATTTGCCCCCCTCAGTGTTTCCAATAAGGGTTTTAATTGGCGTCTTCTAAACCGAGTCCCGGCAGAAAGATCTAAGAATATTTGGATTTCGCTGTTTTTCAATTTCACCGGTTGGGATCCTCTCAAATTACTCCAGATCTTTGCCTTATTCTCATATTGATGGAACTTAACAATAATGTCCCTGGGTAAGTCCTCTCTCACGCTTGGGGTTTTTCTTATCCTATGAACGCGATCAATTTTTAAATCTTCATCTAGACTTCTGCCCAGGAATGGACTGAAAATTTCTTTCATCTTAATGATCAGGTCTTCTCCTCTCTGCTCTGGTATAGATCTAATCCTTAAGTTTTGCCGCCGATTTTGATTTTCCTGTTCTTCCAATTTGTAGAGCATCTCCCGTTGGTCTAACTGAAGCTTTCTTATTTGATTTTTTAGTACTGTAATTTCATGCGCCTGTTGTTCTGACGCCTCCTCTACTACTTCCACTCGCTTCAAAAGATGGCCCATATCTGACCTTACATTGAAGATCTCTGCTTTAATTGAATTTTCTCATTTGACAAACATATCCTGCATCTCCATTTTAGTTGGGAGTGCATCCGTGACAGAGTCTACTTCCGTGCTGAGTTCTAGATCCGCTTTGGGGGGTAACTCCCATCTGGGGGTCCCCCCTTGGGCCCCTTTCTTTTTAGCTGGATCTTTCTTCTTATCTTTCATGCCTTGTTGTCTGTTGTCCATGACTGGGCTTTTTAAGTGCGCTTCTTTTAGATATTTTTGGATCGAGCTTGAATTTAAACTTTCTCTGGACTTTTTTGATTCCACAGCTTTGACTGGTCTGCACTGAGTCCTGACTTCAACCCGATAGAACACCTTTGGGATGAATTAGAGCAGAGACTGCGAGCCAGGCCTTCTCTTTCACATCAGTGCCATAACCTCACAAATGCACTTCTAGAAGAATGGTCAAACATTCCCATAGACACAGTCCTAAACCATGTGGACAGCCTTCCCATAAGAGTTGAAGCTGTGATAGCTGCAAAGGGCGGGCCAACTCAATATTGAACCCTATGAACTAAGACTGGGATGCCATTAAAGTTCATGTGCTGGTAAAGGCAGGCATTCCAATACTTTTGCTAATATAGTGTGTACATATATTCTGTTTATTGCGAACAATCTTATCATTTTGCATCATACATTAAAGTTTACATGTCCAATTTGTAATTATTAATGAGGGCAGAATTTTTTAACTGATGATCAAAAATAATAGCCTCTCTGTAATAATGGTTGTTGGTCAGAGGCCATATGATCTGGATTTGGTGTGGGAAAAGAAAACTTTTTTTGAATTCCTGCCAAGAAAGAGGAACGTTTCTTACTTAAAAAAATAATGTAATTAGTAGCACTGACGTGCTCTATTGATTCATGTGAAATGTGAATTTTAATTATGGGTCCACTTCAAAATGTTCAATATATTCTATTTGATTTAACGTCAATATATAATAGAACTATATCAATGAAAGCTGGAGCTGGAAATATAAGGATTTATTTATTGAAGAAATGCTCTCTAAAAGTTATACTTGACCTTTTTACCCCTCTATTCAACACTGCTCCCCAACCCTCCCCTCCCCAAGAAAAAAAAAAAAAAGATTGATATTTCCTTAGTTCTTATATATGTTTAAATAAACGTAACCAGAAATATGGTATTTATACTCCAGAGGGCATTTCTGCCTGTTAAATTATCCATGGCAGTATAAAACAGGTGTTCTAAACATGTGGTACATTTACCCTCAGGGGTAAACCTGTCAGGTTCAAGGGTTCCCCCTGTTAGACAAATTAAACTCTTTAAACTAGTTTAAATGTTTAGCAAATATTAAAGTACAACACCAGAAAAAAAGAAAGAGAAAAGAATGAATAGCATGTCAAAAGAATAACATAAAAAAACAGCTTTTGCTGCAATATTCACTTTCAATCCAGTAATAGCCCAACAGTACTTTTTTTTTTTTGCATAAAATGTCCCCACATCTCAGTGGCCATCATTATTCAACCCATTTTCTTTGAACCCCAATTGTAATGGTCCCACTCCTGTCTGTGATTGGACAGTGAAAGCAAAAATTGCACTTTAATAAGCTCATCTGTCACTCTGCTTTCTCCTCCTATCAGCATGCTTTTTGTCAGCACCTGAACCAAGTGGTTTCTTCTGCTGCTTCCTCCTCTCACTTCAGCCCTGGTACAAAGAGACTGCAAAAGGCATCAGTTCAAATTCAAGTACGTACACTGTTTGCATCCAGAACCAGTTACATAATTACATAATTGGTGAGGTTGAAAAAAGACACAAGTCCATCAAGTCAAACCTGTGTGTGCTTTTATGTCAGTATTACATTGTATATCCCTGTATGTTAAGATCATTTAGGTGCCTATCTAATAGTTTTTTAAAATAATATATGCTCCCTGCTGAAACCACTGCCTGTGGAAGAGAACACATTCTTACTGCTCTTACAGTAAAGAACCCTCTACGCAGTGTAAGGTTAAACTGCTTCTCTTCTAATTTTAGTGAATGGCTGCATGTGTTTTTAATTTCCCTTTCATGGAAAAGTTTTATTCCTATTGTGGGGTCACCAGTACCTATTTGTACATTTAAATCATATCCCCTCTCAAGCGTCTCTTCTCTAAAGAGAATAAGTTCAGTGCTCGTAACCTTTCCTCCAGTCCCTTTATTAGCTTTGTTGCCCTTCTCTGGACTCTCTCCATTTCCAGCACATGCTTCCTGAGTACTGGTGCCCAGAACTGGAGGGCATACTTCAGGTGCGGCTGGACCAGAGTCTTGTAGAGCAGGAGAATTATAGTTTTATCTCTGGAGTTAATACCCTTTTTAATACATGTCAGTATTCTGTTGGCTTTGCTTGCAGCAGCTTGGCATTGCATGCCATTGCTGAGCCTGTCATCTACTAGGACCCCCAGGTCCTTTTCCATCCGAGATTCCCCCAGAGGTTCTCCCCCCAGTGTATAGATTGCATTCATATTTTTGCCACCCATATGCATTATTTTACATTTTTCTACATTAAATCTCATTTGCCATGTAGTTGCCCACCCCATTAATTTGTTCAGATCTTCTTGCAAGGTTTCCACATCCTGTGGGGAAATTATTGCCCTGCTTAGCTTAGTATTGTTCGCAAATACCGAGCTTGAGCTGTTTATCCCATCCTTCAGGTCGTTTATGAATAAATGAAATAGGACTGGTCCCAGGATAGAACCATTGGGGACCCCACTTTCCACACCGGACTATTCTGAGTACTCCCCATTTATCATTACCCTCTGAACTCGCTCCTGTAGCCAGTTTTCAATCCATGTACTCACCCTTTGGTCCATGCCAACAGACCTTAGTTTGTACAGTAAACTTTTATGGGGAACTCTATCAAATGCCTATGCAAAATCCAGATACACCTCGTCTACGGGCTTTCCTTTTTCTAGATGGCTGCTCACCTCCTCATAGAAGGTTAATAGATTGGTTAAGCAAGAACTATTTTTCATGAATCCATGCTGATTACTGCTAATGATACCGTTCTCATTACTAAAATCTTGTATATAGTCCCTTATTATCCCCTCCATGAGCTTGCAAACTATTGACGTTAGGCTAACTGGTCTGAAGTTCCCAGGGATATTTCTTGGTCCTTTTTTAAATATTGGTGCTACATTGAATTTTCTCCAATCAGCTGGTACCATTGCAGTCAGTAGACTGTCAGTAAAAATTAGGAACAATGGTCTGGCAATTACTTGACTGAGTTCCTTAAGGACCCTCAGGTGCAAGCCATCTGGTCCCGGTGACTTATTAATGTGAAGTTTTTCTCAAGTCTATTCCTAATTCTTTCCTCTGTTAGCCATGAGGTTGCTTCCTGTGACATGTCATAAGGATAAACCTTGCAGTTTTGGTTACTGAAGCCCCCATTTCCCTTGTGAAGACTGAGGAGTAGAATATTACCTTCGCCATCTCTCCATCCTTTGTAACCAGATTCCCTTCATCATTCTTTATGGGGCCAATATGATCTGACCTCCCTCTTTTACTATTTAAATACTTAAAGAATTTCATGGGATTTCTTTTTACTCTCCTCCGCTAGGTGCCTTTCTTGATCTATCTTAGCTGCCCTGATTGCACCCTTACATTTTTTATTGCATACTTTATATGTATGTAAGTTGGAATGATGATAATGACCCCTCAGCCTTGTATTTTTTGAAGGCCTTCTCCTTTGCTTTCATATGCATTTTTACATTGGTGTTAAGTCACCCAGGACTTTTAATATGCTCCTAAAGCACACCTATTTTTCTTCCGTGTTCTTTGTTCCTAGGATTTTTATCCCATTTAATATATTTTAGCAAGGAGCGTTGTTTATGGAAGTTGGCTCTTTTGAAATTCAGTGTCTGTGTATTCCCCTTATGTTTCCTATTTGTGTGATTTATACTAAAACTAATGAGTGAATCCACTCATGCTCCCACTTCACAACCGCACTGATCGCAATTATTTGACCTCTTATAATAAGCAGGTCAAAAACATTCAGAGTGACGCTCTCCTCTCCTTATTGTCATGTAGGTAGGATGTTATCCGATCTGGTAATCCATTCCCAATGTGAAATGGAATTCTTCTCTCCTCCTTCGCATGGACCATGCAGTGTGGTATTAAAAGAGGGAAGCTCCCACAGTGTGATATAATTTATTAAATACCATAAAATCAAAGTATTGCACTTACAAATGTGTAATAACAGTGGTGCTTAAAGAGGCCAGAAATGCCGGAATGCTCCACGTTCCACGTTCCACGTTCCACGTTCCACGTCTCAAGTTCGGCACATTGGAAGTGATACAATTAGCCGTGTTACTTAACTTTCAACTAACAAAATGCTTTGGGTGGGGCTAATTGTATCACTTCCGGTTTGCCAAACTCGAGTCATGGAATGCAGGAACGTTCCGGCATTACTAGCCTCTTTAAGTGCCACAATTTTTACACATTTATAAGTGCAATACATTATATGAGTGTGCGGATGGGGAATAGGATGATTTCTTTTTTGTTCAACCTGCTGGATTTAACCCCCCAAAAAAAGATTAATGTATGGTCAGCCTAAGGGGTTCCTTACTGTCAGAGCAATAAGGATGTGGAACATCCTTCCACAGTTGGTGTCAGCAGGACGTGTTGATAATTTCAAAAAAACATTTAAATAGGCAATTAAGTAAAAGCAATAATCAGGGATTTGGGAATTGGGATTTGGGAAATGGTAGTGACATAAACACAAAAACACATAAACAGGTTGAATTGGATGGATTGACGTCTTTAGTCAACCTTACCAACTATGGAACTATTTTTCCTTAATATAGAGGTCATGAGTAGGGATGAGCTTCGTGTTCGAATCGAACGCATGTTCGTCTCGAACATTGCCTGTTTGGTCGTTCGCCGAATTCCGAACGATATGGGCAGTTCGCGCCAAATTCGAGTGGCAAGTCATGGCCCATAATTCACTGTGGCATCGCAGTGCATTGCTGGCTGATGATTGGCCAATCACAGCGCCGTGTATATATATATATATATACACTGTATTCAGTTTAGCTAGATCCGTTCCTGTTATTCTCTTCCTACTGCTGACAGGCAGGCAGGTGTTTTTACAGTAATTACAGCTACCTGAAAAAAATTGCTGGTGTTCTTCTGATCCTATTAGTCCTAATAGCTACAGTATTTACAGTTATGTAGTGCGTCCTCTGCACAGTGTGCACCTAAAGCTACCTGAAGAAAATTAGTGTTCTTCTGATCCTATTAGTACAGTACCACAGGCAGCTGCAGTATTTACAAGTTAGTGTAGTGCATCCTCTGCACGCTGTGCACCTAAAGCTACCTGAAGAAAATTAGTGGTGTTCTTCTGATCCTATTAGTACAGTACCACAGGCAGCTGTAGTATTTACAAGTTAGTGTAGTGCGTCCTCTGCAAAGTGTGCACCTAAAGCTACCTGAAGAAAATTTGTGGTGTTCTTCTGATCCTATTAGTACAGTACTGCAGGCAGCTGCAGTATTTACAAGTTACTGTAGTGTGTCCTCTGCACAGTGTGCACCTAAAGCTACCTGAAGAAAATTAGTGGTGTTCTTCTGATCCTATTAGTACAGTACCACAGGCAGCTGCAGTATTTACAAGTTAGTTTAGTGCATCCTCTGCACAGTGTGCACTCAAAGCTACCTAAACAAAATTAATGGTGTTCTTCTGATCCTATTAGTACAGTACCGCAGGCAGCTGCAGTATTTACAATCTGGTGTAATGTGTCCCCTGCACAGTGTGCACCTAAAGCTACCTGAAGAAAATGAGTGGTGTTCTTCTGATCCTATTAATACCACAGGCAGGCAGCTACAGTATTTACAGTTAGTGTAGTGCGTCCTCTGCACAGTGTGCACCTAAAGCTACCTGGAGACAATTGCTGTTGTTCTGCTCCTATTAATACTACAGGCAGGCAGCTACAGTATTTACAGTTAGTGCACTGTGTCCTCTGCACAGTGTGCACCCAAAGTTACCTGAAGAAAATTAGTGGTGTTCTTCTGATCCTATTAATACCACAGGCAGGCAGCTACAGTATTTACAGTTAGTGTAGTGCGTCCTCTGCACAGTGTGCACCTAAAGCTACCTGGAGACAATTGCTGTTGTTCTGCTCCTAGTAATATCACAGGCAGGCAGCTACAGTATTTACAGTTAGTGCACTGTGTCCTCTGCACAGTGTGCACCCAAAGTTACCTGAAGAAAATTAGTGGTGTTCTTCTGATCGTATTAATACCACAGGCAGGCAGCTACAGCATTTACAGTTAGTGTAGTGCATCCTCTGCACAGTGTGCACCTAAAGCTACCTGGAAACAATTGCTGTTGTTCTGCTCCTATTAATACCACAGACAGGCAGCTACAGTATTTACAGTTAGTGTAGTGCGTTCTCTGCACAGTGTGCACCTAAAGCTACCTGGAAACAATTGCTGTTGTTCTGCTCCTATTAATACCACAGACAGGCAGCTACAGTATTTACAGTTAGTGCACTGTGTCCTCTGCACAGTGTGCTCCTAAAGCTACCTGAAGAAAATTAGTGGTGTTCTTCTGATCCTATTAATACCACAGGCAGGCAGCTACAGTATTTACAGTTACTGTAGTGCATCCTCTGCACAGTGTGCACCTAAAGCTACCTGGAGACAATTGCTGTTGTTCTGCTCCTATTAATACCACAGGCAGGCAGCTACAGTATTTACAGTTAGTGCACTGTGTCCTCTGCACAGTGTGCACCCAAAGTTACCTGAAGAAAATTAGTGGTGTTCTTCTGATCGTATTAATACCACAGGCAGGCAGCTACAGCATTTACAGTTAGTGTAGTGCATCCTCTGCACAGTGTGCACCTAAAGCTACCTGGAAACAATTGCTGTTGTTCTGCTCCTAGTAATATCACAGGCAGGCAGCTACAGTATTTACAGTTGGTGCACTGTGTCCTCTGCACAGTGTGCACCCAAAGTTACCTGAAGAAAATTAGTGGTGTTCTTCTGATCATATTAATACCACAGGCAGGCAGCTACAGTATTTACAGTTAGTGTAGTGCGTTCTCTGCACAGTGTGCACCTAAAGCTACCTGGAAACAATTGCTGTTGTTCTGCTCCTATTAATACCACAGACAGGCAGCTACAGTATTTACAGTTAGTGCACTGTGTCCTCTGCACAGTGTGCTCCTAAAGCTACCTGAAGAAAATTAGTGGTGTTCTTCTGATCCTATTAATACCACAGGCAGGCAGCTACAGTATTTACAGTTACTGTAGTGCATCCTCTGCACAGTGTGCACCTAAAGCTACCTGGAGACAATTGCTGTTGTTCTGCTCCTATTAATACCACAGGCAGGCAGCTACAGTATTTACAGTTAATGTACTGTGTCCTCTGCACAATGTGCACCTAAAGCTACCTGAATAAAATTGGTGGTGTTCTGTTCCTATATTAATACCACAGGCGGGCAGCTACAGTATTTACAGTTTGTGTACCGTGTCTTCTGCACAGTGTGCACCTAAAGCTACCTGAATAAAATTGGTGGTGTTCTTCTGATTCTATTAATACCACAGAGAGGCAGCTACAGTATTTACAGTTAGTGTACTGTGTCCTCCGCACAGTGTGCACCTAAAGCTACCTGAAGAAAATTGCTGTTGTTCTGCTCCTATTAATACCACAGGCAGGCAGCTACAGTATTTACAGTTAGTGTACTGCATCCTCTGCACAGTGTGCACCTAAAGCTACCTGAAGACAATTGCTGTTGTTATGCTCCTTTAAATACCACAGGCAGGCAGTTACAGTATTTACAGCGTTTTGAAGGCTCCGATGATGGTACCCAGCTAGAGGAAGGCAGTAACGTGAGCCCAGAGAGAGGGGGTGCCCAAGAAGGACAGCAATCTGGCAGTCATGTTCCCCCAGCTGAAGCATACTTCCAGCTTTGCTCCAGTGATGAGGAGGGAGGGGATGATGACTCCATGTGGGTGCCTGATAGGAGAGCGGAGGAGGAGGCACATCAGCAACGAGGCAGGATGCCCTCCAGGGGCCAGCTTAAGGGCAGCACACTGACTGCATCAAACCGCAGAGGTCCGCATGTGCAGGGCGCTGCTGTCTCTGCATGTTATTCCAAAAGTTCTGTGATGTGGGCCTTTTTTGAGACGAGTGCATCAGATCCCACCGCTGCTATTTGCAACATATGTCTCAAGCGTATCTCTCGTGGCCAAAACACCTCCCGCTTGGGCACCACATGCTTGACCAGACATATGTTGACCTGCCATGCAGTTCATTGGCAAGCGTACCTAAAAGACCCACACCAAAGAACAAAGAGGACCTCTCCTTGCTCCTCACCAGCTGGGATCTCCAACCCCACTATACCTTCAGTCCTCTCTGAGACCTGCACTGAGAGGAATAAAGGTGTAGAATTAGGTGTGCCACAGCCAAGTACTTGGGGGCAAAATGCTATTGGTACACCGACGTCAGATTGTACCAGGCAAATTTCCCTGCCCCAGCTGCTGCACCGCCAAAAGAAGTTTGCTCCCAGCCATCCACATGCCCAGCAGTTGAATGCTAACTTGGCTAAATTGCTAGCACTTCAACTGCTGCCTTTTCAGTTGATAGACTCTGCCCCCTACCGTGAATTTGTGGAATGTGCGGTTCCTCAGTGGCAGGTTCCCAAACGCCACTTTTTCTCACGGAAGGCGATTCCGGCTCTCTACCGGCATGTGGAAGGCAATGTCTTGGCCTCGCTGGACAGGGTGGTCAGCGGTAAGGTGCATATTACCGCTGACTCATGGTCCAGCAGGCATGAACAGGGACGTTACCTATCTTTCACCATGCACTGGGTGACTCTTCTGGCAGCTGGGAAGGATGCAGGACAAGGTGCAGTAGTGTTGGAGGTTGTTCTGCCACCACGCTTCCAAAATACTACTAGTGGTTATTCTGCCACACCTCTCTCCTCCACCCCCTCCTCTTCTTCCTCCATGGCCTCTTCCTGTGCTGATTTGACTTCGGAACCAGCGGTGCTCCGTAGGCGTTCAAGTGGCTACACAAGCACGCAGGCCAAAAGATGCCATGCGGTGCTTGAGCTGGTGTGCTTGGGGGACAGGAGCCACACTGGGGCAGAGAGTCTGTCAGCTCTGCAGGGGCAGGTTCAGAGGTGGTTGACACCATGCCAGCTTAAAGCAGGTATGGTGGTTTGCGACAATGGCACCAACCTCCTCTCCACCCTCCGAAAGGGACAACTGACCCATGTGCCCTGTTTGGCTCACGTCCTTAACTTGGTGGTGCAGTGGTTCTTAGTCAGGTACCCGGCTTACAGGATGTCCTGAGGCAGGCCAGGAAAGTCTGTGTGCATTTCCGCAGGTCATATTATGCCAGTGCTCGGCTGGCTGACCTCCAAAAGGAATTTAACCTGCCCAAGAACCGCCTAATTTGTGACATGCCCACCAGGTGGAACTCAACGTTGGCCATGCTGCAGTGGCTGCACACACAGAAGAGGGCCATCAATGAGTACCTGTGCGACTATGGCACCAGGACAGGGTCAGGGGAGCTTGTTATTTTTTCCCCATGCCAGTAGGTCATGATCAGAGATGCATGCACTGTCCTGTCACCATTTGAGGAGGCCACAAGGATGGTGAGCAGTGACAGTGCATGCATCAGTGACACTGTCCACCTTGTCCACCTGTTGGAGCACACGCTGCGTGGAATAATGGACAGGGCACTTGAGGCAGAACAGAGGCAGGAAGAGGACGACTTCCTTAGCTCTTAAGGCTCCCTTTATCCAGACAGTGTTCCTGCGTGCCTGCCGATCACACAGGAAGAGGAGGAGGAGTAAGAGGATTGTGTCAGCAAGGAGGTGGAGCCTGGCACTCAGCATCAGCAGCAGTCTTTAAGGGATCATTTACAGTCCCAAGAAACCCATGGACTTGTACGTGGCTGGGAGGAGGTGGCTGCGGATCATGTCATCCTTAGTGACCCAGAGGACTCCGGACCGAATGGCTCAGCAAACCTACGCTGCATGGCCTCTCTGATTCTGCAAAGCCTGCGGAAGGATCCTCGTATTTGTGGTATCAAGGAGAGGGATCAATACTGGCTGGCAACCCTCCTTGATCCACGTTACAAGGGTAAGGTTGCGGACCTTATCTTGCCATCGTAGAGGGAGCAGAGGATTAAACATCTATGGGAGGCCTTGCAGAAAGGTCTGTGCAACGCGTTCCCAGAGACTGGGAGGTTACAAACTCCTGTTCCTGAACAACGTGTTGCTGAGGCTTCGGTCAGTCAAAGAAGGAGCGGTGGAGAAGGTGGCCGTCTGACCGATGCGTTCAGACGATTTTTTAGTCTGCAGCCCCAAGGTATGATCGGTTCCAGCAACCATTGCCAGCGTCTGTTTTACATGGTGCAGGAATACCTAGGGGCAAGATCTGACTTGGACACCTTTCCCACCGAAAATCCTCTGGGTTACTGGGTCTTGAGAATGGATTACTGGCCAGAGCTTGCACAGTATGCAATTGAGCTACTGGCCTGTCTTGCATCCAGCATTCTTTCGGAACGCACATTCAGTGCTGATGGAGGTTTTGTAACCGATCACAGGGTGCGCCTGTCCACCGACTCGGTCGATCGACTGACCTTCATGAAAATGAATCAGTCTTGGATCACCACCAGCTACCAAGCACCTGATGCTGATCTAACCGAATAATTTTTTTTGAAATGTCAGATCCCACCAAGACTGCCTATGCTGATGCTGAGTGACTATCCTGTTATGCTGAGTGACTATCCTCTTCCTCCTCAATGATTATGCTGACAGCTTGTAATAATATTTTTGGTTCTGGGCGCCGCCACCAGTGGCTAAGGCCCAATTTTTCAGCCCCTGTTTAACAGGGGTTTGTAATTACAATTTTTTAAACAATATTTTGCAAGGAGGGTTTGTTGCTGCACTCAACTAGAGTATTTGTGAGGGGTTTCAGTGTTGTGGCACCAGCACCAGTGCTTAAGGCCCAATTTTTCAGCCCCTGTTTAACAGGGGCGTGTAATTACAATTTGTGATGCAATATTTTACAGGAGGGCTCATTCCTGCGCTCCAACTAGACTATCTGTGAGGGGTTGCAGTGTTGTGGCACCAGTGCCTAAGGCCCAATTTTTCTGCCCCTGTTCAACAGGGGTATGTAATTACAATTCTTGATCTAATATTTCAGAGCAGGGCCCATTTCTGCGCCCACCAAGAGTAACTGTGAGGACTTACAGTGTTGTGACACCAGCACCACCACCACCAAAGGCCCAATTTTTCTGACCCTGTTCAACAGGGGCATGTAATTACAATTCTTGATCTAATATTTCAGAGCAGAGCCCGTTCCTGCGCCCACCAAGAGTAACTGTGAGGGCTTACAGTGTTGTGGCAACATCAACACCTAAGGCCCCAATTTCTGCAGAGTATATAGGGCAGGCCCCTACTTTCAAACATCCAACTTACAAACGACTCCTACTTGCAAACAGAAGGAGACAACAGGAAGTGAGATGAAATCTACCCCTAGGAAGGTAAATTCTCGCCTGTAAGAGTTAATATAGGAAAAACGTGTCTCCTTTCCACTGATGCTTTATCACCAATCCTTGTTTCACTAAAAACCCCAAATTTTCAAAAAACATTTGTCATTGGGACAGAAAGTGAGGTAAAATCTTCTGAAGAGGTGCACAGTTAGCAAAACAAATGTCACAGGGGTGATAAAAAGCTTAAAAATAAATTTTTTGGCTGGAGCTACACTTTAAAAATGTACCAGTTCAAAATTACAAACAGATTCTACTTAACAAACCTACAGTCCCTGTCTTGTTTGCACCGCCTGTATACTGCTGTTCAGAGGGCCTGGGGCCCCACGCCTTTCCTTTTTTTATTTGGGTGCGGGGTTCCCCTTAATATCCATACAAGACCCAAAGGGCCTGGTAATGGACTGGGAGGGGGTACCCATGCCATTTGTCTCACTGATTTTCATCCATATTACCAGGACCGGACATTACATTAAAGCCGTAAGCAGTTTTAAATGACTTTTATTACTTTAAAAATGTTATTTTGTGCAGAGACTGTTCTAAGCAGGGGAAACACACGTCACTTTACAGGCATACTATAGACACCCCCCAGGTATGATATTTAAAGGAATATTTCACTTTTTTTTTCACTTTAAGCATCATTAAAATCACTGCTCCCGAAAAAACGGCCATTTTTAAAACTTTTTTTTGCATTGATACATGTCCCCTGGGGCAGGACCCGGGTCCCCAAACCCTTTTTAGGACAATACCATGCAAATTAGCACTTTTGATTTTGAACGTTCGAGTCCCATAGACTTCAATGGGGTTCTAACGTTCGTGTGAATTTTCGGTCCGTTCACAGGTTCTGGTGCAAACCGAACCAGGGGGTGTTCGGCTCATCCCTAGTCATGAGTCCAAATGCCAATACTCCTGTCCTTTCCAAATTTGTCATCTTTAAGGTTTAATGAAGTCCATTGTCTTCCAACCCTCTTCTTTTGAGTGGAAGGTGTTATTGGATCACCCCTGGGTACAGGGTTACCAAGTGGTGCATAGAGTGGTGTTTATATCATTGTGTCAGAGACGTTCTCTTCATCATTGAGAACTGCCTAGCAAAGACAAAGTGGTGAAGAGGAACCTGTGCCTCAAATGAGCTGTCTGGAGACATCTGAAAAAAAGGTAAATGGGAGGAGGAGTAAGGACTGGTAGAGGGTTAGTGAAGTGTTATTTAACATTTGTTTCATTTTAATAACAATTATTCATGTAGATCTGCATTAGTTCTGCTTTTGTGTTATTTGTTGGCTCTTTGTATTTTCCTGACATTCTCATCTCCTCCCATTAATTAACAATGCTGTTGTATTTGGTGTCCTATGTAAGTCTTGGAATGTTACTTTCACCTTTGTACTCCATATCGTTTGTACAGAATGCTAAATAATTCTGATCACCAGTCTCTGTGACACTTCATGAATAAGTAGATTATATTATGGGCATTTTTATCATGAACTGCTTTCTACTTGTTTGGTCACATGAGTCAATAAAAGAATGTACAATTAAAGCAGTTAAAGCAGTTAAAGTTCTAAGCCTGCATTCATATGCTTACTAAGGTTCTCTTATCTGCTTTACTGTAAAAAAAATAAATAAGTTTAATAGCTCAAGCTGAATTTTACACTTTTTGGAAAACCTGTAATTCCTGGTAAATCCTGTATTATGGGGACTCAATGTATTAAACAATTATTAATTAAAAAAAAGGTTTTATATAGTATGGCAGTCTGGTACCCTTCTAGGGTCTAAATTAAGATTATAACCCAGGATTCTCAATCAGGCAGGTTGAGAAGCTCCAGGGGGTTGGCCTAAGGCAAAGGAAATTGACATTTCAGTTTCCTCATTGTTTTCTAAAGTCTGTTTTGGGACTTGGAGCCTGAAGATTTCTAAGCGATCTGAGTGGGATGAAATCTTCAATCCTGGGTCCAGGTTTGTGAGCAGCCAACACATTGATTGCACAGGTGTGTGCAGGTCTTTTAGTAGTAATCTGACCGTAGTTCAGGGCTCTACCCCAGTAAACAGGAGGTCATTGCCCAGGAGTCAGGAGTGCTTGACCTAGGAGAGTGGTGGGAGCCAGAGCAGCAAGGTAAGGCCAGAGCAGGAGTGCATGGGATGTATAAGCCTGGAGGCTGACTATTCGTTTGTTTTGATGAAATATAAATGCTGAACATCCCTGTGAGGGAAAACTCATGTTTTGTGTTTTCTGGAACTATCTTTTAATAAAAGTGGGCAAGCAGTGTACTGCAAATGAAAAAAATTGTATTAATGAAGTTTTCCTTCCAAGCATCAAATCCATTATGTGACAGCCAAACTGTGAGGAGATCAAAGGAAAAGAAGAAAAAAAGCGAGTGGCTGAGAACTCTACATTTGATGCAAGTTCTCACAATAGGTAGAAAACAATATGAAAACCTAAACTTAAAAAAATAAAATAAAACAATATATTGAACAATTTTATAATGTGATATTATACAAAATAAAACAATATTTAAAACAAAACATAAGTTTAAAAATAAAATAAGATTAAGAAAAAATTATAGCTTACAGGCAAAGTGGTGTTCCAAATCTTCCAAGAGTCTTAAATTCTGTTTACACTCCATCAAAATGTTAAAGCAGAAGTCAGGGAAACCCTGTTACCCCTCTAATTATTCGATTATTTGAATTTCATTTTTTTTTATCTAAGTGTCCCAAATACTCACTTGAATCTATAGTCATGTGAATCTTGACGAAACTTATCTTTTCTGGACTAAAGAGTAGGAGGGTCCTTTTTTGGGGATCCATGTCCCTGTCTGGCACAGCAGTGTTATCACCCTTTCAACAGGCTAGTCTTAAGCCGGCCATAGACGGTTTAAATCTTGGCTGGTTCAGCAGGAACTGGCCGAGATTCAAACCATTTATGGGCAGGCTGAATGTACCCAAGTTGATCGATTGGGTACAACCAGCCTAACGGATTTTACATGCAATTATTGCAAACAGCTGTTATAGCCGCTAGCAACAATCACTGTCTTCTCCCGGTGGGGACAGCTTCCAGCAGGAAATACATTTGCTCTGTCTATGGCTGGCCTTAGATGCTAGTTTTACAAGGACTTTAAGAGACAAACAAATTGAAGGAATTTTTTTTTGTTTGAAAAAAAATACCTCTCCAGTGACCCCTTTACTGAAGGGGTTCAATGCTTGTTTTTTGCCTAGTTGTAGGATAATAGGGTATAATGCTTACCCTATTCCTTGCTCCAGCAGGGTTCTTCCAGCAGTGAAACTGGTCTCCCACAGCCCCTTCTCTAAGGCGCTTCTTGCCACAGTCGCACTCCTGCCTCCTCTACATACAATGCAGGGTTAATAGCATGTGATGATGCTGAAGGACTGTCCACAGACTGGTGTGCCCGAGCCTGCCAGAGCGGGTGTAAGGTATGTATGGCAGCTATTTTTATCTTCCCAGATGTAATGAGCATTTAACCTTTGCAGTATGTGTGTGTGGGGAGGGGAAGGCACAAGGGTTTATTTTTCTTTCAGCCTGCAGTAGAGTTTTAGACTATATGAATAAATGCTGATCATTGCGGGTACCACTTGCAGTGTTATATATTTTTTCCCAGCCCCTTCAACAGCCACTTTTCCTAACTTGGCTTGTTAGAGGGAGTAGAAAAATAAATCTACTGGCAGGGTCAACAGGTAAAAAATTATTTTATAGGAGGAACAGGAGGAAACCAATGCTGTTCTTCCCTGGAATGGATCAGAGTGGTTCTGATTGGTCAGCATGGTCAAATGCCAGTGCTGACTAATCAGAATCGCTCTAATCTGTCCCAGTATCTCTAGTGAAAGAAGAACAGCAGGGTTTCAAACCCCAGGGCTGCTTCAACGATCTGCATGGATGCTGAAATGGTATCACCCATGGAAGTAAGTGCAGCAAGGACTGGGGCTTTGGGGAAAGTGTAGGGTGGGTGCTAGTTTACCTTTTCATTTCTTTTGAAAAGGTGAACTTACACTTTAACTATTAAAGTAATATTAAAGTTTTTTTTTTACTAACTTTACTAAAAGTAAAATACTTATACTTACCTGCTCTGTGTAGTGGATTTGCACAGAGCAGCCCTGATCCTCCTCTTCTCGGGTCCCTGACATTCGATCCTGGCCCCTTCCTCCTGCCAAAAGCCTCCAGAGCAAGCAGCTTGCTATGGGGGCAGCCGAGCTGAGGCTCTGTGTGTTTATTCAGACACACTTGGTGTCCGGTAAAACAGGTGGTGGCAGGCTTTCCTCTCTTACACCCTTGGAGACTAACACCTCTTCAGTAGATCAAGTAGGTAATGGGATTCAATCATCCAGCTTAATACCAGACAACTTTTTAGTCAAACCAGTTGACCATGTCCAAATATAAAGGCTTCAGTTTTTCCTAAAGAAGTATCTTCACAGACCAATACCCACAACTTATGTTGTGAATCTCTGCTCATACATTTTAAATGAGGCTGAGATCTCAGTACTGGCCCGTGGGCTAAGTTTTTGCCCCAATCAGGACATAGATAGGTTTGAGGTTACCAAAGATATTCAGTTATTTGCACGCAAATTAATTTTTAAACAGTTATACTCTAAAGATACACCCAAACAACCTAAGTTTAAATCACAGGAATTAGCTGCCCTGGATAACTTGATAGCTTTGTTGGATGAAAATGAACCCCCAGATCTCATCAACCAGATCGACCTTGAGCAACCTTCCATTAAAACTTTCAAGAAGAAATCTGATAAGTTCCCTGCACTAAATACCAACTCGAACGTACTGGCCTTTGTCCAATTGACATGCAATGAAATTCGTAAAATTAAAACTACATTTAACAAACAATACAATCTTAGCCCCGATGAACGCGAAGCATTAAAATCTTTAGCTTCGAACCCCTTTGTCACAATAAAAGCTTCGGACAAGGGGGGAACACTGTTATTTTGGACAATGACCAATATGTGGCAATCTGTAACAAAATTTTGTCTAATCAACAATGGTATTGTAAGATAGCATCAACTAAGATTGAAAAGTTCAATAAGGAGTTTTATAAATTAATTGAAGAATCCTATGCTGCCAATTTGCTTACCAAGTCTGAATATGACTATGTCAGGACCGCACTACCCCGCATTCCAACTTTTTATGCTCTTCCCAAGCTGCATAAGGATATGCGCCAGCCTTCTGGTTGGCCTATAATCTCGGGGAATGGTTCCATAACTGAGAAACTTAGCCAGTTTATAGAGGGCCACTTGCGACCCTATGTGATGAGAATACTTAGCTATGTAAAAGACACGATGCATTTGTTGCAGATTATTGATGGCCTATATGTCCCTCCCGAGTCTCTCCTTGTGGCATTGGTAGTTGAGGCCTTATACAGTTCAATACCCCACGATCAGGGGCTTGCCTGTATTCGGCACATATTGTCGCAAGATGGACACCTTAGTGCAGAGAAAAGACATTTCCTGATTGATGCCTTGGACTTCATTCTGTACCACAACTGCTTTATGTTTAACGGTGCTTTTTTCCTCCAGGTACAGGGGGCTGCGATGGGGACCTCCTATGCCCCATCGTATGCCAACCTGTACCTGGGGGAATGGGAAACTATGTTGGAGCAGTCTGAGCATCTACGTACTTATATGGAGAATGTGGTGATTTGGCTTCGATACAAAGACGACATTTTGTTGGTATGGGATGGCACCTCAGATAGCTTTCCAAGTTTTTTACAAGAACTGAACATTAATTGGTTCAATCTTACCTTTACCATGACGTTCCATGAAAGTAACATTACCTTTATGAATGTGACGATTCACAAACAGTCAGATGGTCTTCTGACTAGTTCTCTATATCATAAGCCAAGCGCCGGAAACTCGATCCTACATGCCACCAGTTTTCAACCCCAACCTCTCATTCGTTCGATCCCTTACAGTCAATACTTGCATGTCAGGAGAAACTACACCAATGAGAAAGTCTTCCAACAGGAGGCTGACTTGTTGATGGAGAGAATCCTGGCACGTGGGTATTCTAAAACTTGTTTGAAAAAAGCTTTTAGACGAGCATGTTCTAAATCTCAACATGAACTTATATATAATCCAGAATCCAATAAGAATAAAACCAACCCAATTCGTATAGTGACCAAGTTTTCCAATCAACATAAGATTGTTAAAAACATTATTGAACGGTATTGGCATGTTCTCAAACTAGACCCGACTATTGACCCATTTGTGCCAGACAAGCCATCTTTCACGTTTAAGCGTGCCAAATCTCTCAGGGATAATCTAGTATCGAGTAAATATCTAGGTGGGGGTGGTAAACGAGATCCATGCAAACGTCCTGGGACTTTTAGGTGTGGCGGATGCCCTTACTGCCAATTCATGAATGCCAAACAAAACACAAGATTACCCAATGGAGAGAAGTATGCACCCAGGCATTTTGCAAATTGAAGAACAATTGGTGTGGTATACCTCCTGGTATGCGAATGCGCATGCTATTATGTGGGGAAGACCAATCAAGAATTTTGGCGGTGGGCATATCGCCACATAGCCGCAATGACATTATGTAACCCAAGCCTACCATTGGGGAGACATGTCTCCGCAATTCATGCAAGAATTTTTCCCAAGATCTCCTTCCTAATATTGGATCGGGTCCACCCAGGTCTGCGTGGTGGTGACTGGATCAAAATCCTGTTACAACAAGAACAGAAATGAATTTATCAAATCCAAGCCACTAGACCACCGGGCCTTAATGATGCTATCTCACTCCGACCCTTCTTGGAGGGTTATACCTCTGGGGGATCGGAATTGGACCTCAATGAGGCAAATATGTCTCAATTTTCCTAAATTTCTCCAATTATTTCTGAGGAATAATTTTCTTTATGGGTAGGTGAATGGGTTTATTTCTCACATGTCTTCTGTTTGTTCCAGACTCTCTTTTAGATATGTATGCCCATATATATACTTGCATATTAATTTAGGATGTGGGTAACTGATCTGTAGACATATACTTTGCAGAATGGTTGGGATGTATAACTCTATCCCCATCCCCTCTGTCTCTCTTCATTGTCCATGCTTTCTTCTCTTCCTTTTTCCCCCCACCCTCCTTCCCTCCGTGATCTCCATTTTTCCTTTTCCATTTAAAAACGAAAATCAATTTTAATTTGATGCATTCTCTCTAGGTCCCGCTGGATGTCAATACTTTGCCGTTATGGGAAGTGGATCAATGGCCTTTGTGATGCTTGGGGGTGCTCTTTTTCTGGCCTCGTTTGTTCACTCGCGCACGGGGGCCACTGTGTCATTCTTTGTTTTGACACTTTTGGCCACCTTTCATATGGACGTACGTGGCCAGTGTTTGTATCATCATTGCCATGACGCCCAGAGCACCGCGAGCCGCTGACACAGACGTCAGTCACCGCCCAGCCTGTGTCCATCATCCCATCTCCACCAGCATGTGACATTAGCACGTCCTTTCTTTCTGGATGAGACTACCTTGTGTGGGATCCAGTTGGCTGGCCTGTGCGCCAGGGACTCGGAGGGCGAGCCCTCCCACTGCACCAATAACATCAGCCAGCTGTCGGCACTTACCTTCAATCAGCTGGTTGATTTAACACACACAGGGGGACATCCAGCTTCTTGCCAGCTTAGGCATTGGACTGGTCGCGTGGCCGTTCACTCCCCAGGTAAAGCGACAACAGCACTTTTTTTTAAATTATGTCTAGAAATGGCAGAGCTGTCTGGTTACAGCTATAGGAAGTTATATGTGTGAATTTCTGTCCACTATGCTTGGTATTGGATGTGGTTAATTAATACATCCTATACAGTGTGTTTGGGAAATGTTTGGGGTCTGTAGTGATTGGAACCAATCACTGAGTACTCCTGTCTCTCTTTCCTTAGCTGTTTCTGTCATTCTTATGACTCCACGGCCTTCCCTTGGGATCGATCCATCTGCAGTGTAACATTACCTGCTGTTAACACAATACTTTTGAGGTGTCTTTTCATTGATATAAGATACCCCTTTATGCACCAGCGGGTATGTAAGGGATAAATTTAATTATTTATTTACTAATTCCTTTTACCATTTCCATATTTCCAATATTGTGCTAAACTTCGGCAGGTGCAGGCCTATATTAGGATTGCTCTACTGCCTGTCTCCCCCTTTTTCCTGTGGGGTTAATTACCATGCTTTCTCCCTCACCCCTTTCTTCTTTAGATGACCAAAGGGCAAGGGGCCTTTTGAACCCACGGTGATATTCCTCAGTGGTAGGACACCCTTTGTGTTCAGTCCTGGTGTTGGTCCTGTGCCTTCCCTGATGTGAAGCTCTGGCCTACGGATCCGAACCCTGGCGGCAAACTGCTCATCCCCATTTTTCCTGAAGCTGGATGCTACCTTGATGTTGGCTCAAAAGTGATACAGTCAGAATATTTCAAATGTGCTAAACTAGGTTTTTTGCATGTTTAATGTATACGACCATAAATATGCTCTGTATCAGTTATGTCTGCTTACTCTGTAATTTCTGTAAAATACTTTCAGATAAATATATACTTCACCATTAACTCCTGAAGAAGAGATCTAACTACTTACAACCTTGAAACGCGTTGGACCTTCTGTCCCAGCCCACTGCTTGAACAGCCGTGTGTGGTGCTTTTTTGGTATCGTTGTATCAGATTTATATACACACCTTGTTTGCTAACATCTGACCCTATTTGCATCCATCTCTTTTATTACTGTCATGTTTTAACTTTTTGTAATAAATTAATTATTGTTTGAAGACTCCTGCCTTTTAAAGTTCCACAAGAGGAAAAAATCTTTGCTTTTTGTGTAATCTATTAGGGATGTGGGCAGTGAGTCTTTTTCCACATTGCTCTTGACGCCATTATATTTATTCAGACACGGAGAAGTGTTTTGGCACCACCCCCCTCTCTCCTCATTGGCTCACTGACTTTAATTGATAGCAGTGGGAGCCAATGGCGCCCGCTGCTGTATCTCAGCCAATCAGGAGGGAGAGTCCCGGACAGTTGAGTCTCTTGTGCAATATCGCTGGATCGAGATGGGGTTCAGGAAAGTATTAGGGGAGCTAAGGGGGCCGGTGCACACAGAAGGTTTTTTTATCTTAATGCATAGAATGCATTAAGATAAAAAAAACCTTCTATCTCTAGAACGACAAAGCTTAAAGAGGACTGAATGTGTACATACAAAGATACAGAATATCATCTAATTTAAACAATTCTTTCTTGGCCATCGTTTATCACCCCCATTGCAGTCTCCCAGTAAGTTAATTAATATAATATTGCACAGTTGAACTCAACATGAAGTCATTCATTACTTTCCATGGCTAATCATCAAATATAAAACACAGCCAGCTATTGTGGTTTAATGTAAACTCATGCAATGCAAATTTAGACCACTGTGTAACCTTTAGGCCTGATACAATAAGAGGCAGCGACTAACGAAATGGTACAATAAAACTGTTGAAGATCACAGTACAGTTCTCAGACATCCTAATTATAATGGGCAGTCACTAAAGGAATTGTGTAATTTCAATTAGCTGGAAATAAATGAACTGTCAATGTTTTATGTGCCATGAAATTATCCAGCTATTTTATCTCACTTAAGATGCTATTAGGGCTACTGTTTAATAAGTACCATTCAAGTGTGACATGCTTGGCACACTCACCTTTGCTCAACACTGGGTTTTTCAGCTGTTCAGGTGACAGGACATCCATTATTATTATATCTGTTTCTCTATCTCTAGGAATAAATGTGCAGCATAAGACTGAAGATTTCCATTTTTCGAAGGTTAGTTGAACACTGACATGGCTAGGAAAACGTTAAACCTAACTCAAGCTTAGTCAAAAACAACAAGTGCAAAGATGATTCCCCAGCATTCCTTTTTTAGGGGTGCAGGCATGCTCCAAGAAAGGGGGGGTCGGAGGAGAAATTCCTACCCTAGACTTGTACTCTAGTAATGCTAGTAGCCTGGCTGTCATTGCTGATGACAAGACTTAAAGTAGAAGTCCATCCTAACACTAAAGTCTCTAAATCTACAGGCATTAATGATCTAAGACTATCCTATCTAGCCCTGTAAAAAAGAAATTGCTATACATGCCTTTTCTGAAGCCGATCCGATCTGGTCTCCAGCGGCGGAAGCACTGCAGAAGAGGCAGCCAGCAACGGCTGAGAAATGAATGGGAAGTGACGTCACCCATAGAGTTACTATGGGGCTTCCGTTGTCGGCTGCCTCCTCTGCACCCGCCTCCACAGTGAAGCCACAGCTGACAGCTCAGCATGGGACCTGACTGAAGTGGCTAAAGTATGTATACTGATTTCTTAATTAAAAGAAAATAACAAAGGAAGTTATTTGGCACTTTAAATGAGGATAGTGGGGCGTTCCAGACCCCTCCTCCATCCCGATTCAATATTGAGGAAAAAAGGAGAACAGAAAGCGAGACTTTAAATGAGGCACACGGGAGCAGAAATATAAATTAGATAAAGCAGCCATTTTTAATGAATTCATTTTAACATTCATATATTTTACATATTTATGCACATAGCTATAAATTAGTATTTTGTATTTCATTAAAAAATGCATTCCAACAAGGACTTTTATTGTTAGCAAACATATCATGAAAAAGACATATAGAATATGTATATAAAGGAATAATGTATTGATGTGTGACATATAGAAATGTCACATGGAAAAGACAAGTAAAATCAACAAAGTGGAACGTTCATACAGGAGTACTGATTGTGTGCACATAACGGTAGTTGAAAGCTTTACGCGTTTCGGGACCTTAAAGCCACTCATCAGGAGAAAATTAAGAAGAGATGCGCAAAAGTAGGGTAAAGGCCAGGGGGAATAAAGGTAAAAACAAGAGAAAGGGGAGGCTACTCTATCCTTCCCCTACAATACAATTACATTTTTATTTTAAATAATTTTTAATATTTACATTTTTTCCCTGTAAGGTGGTCCCTGCCCTGGTCAAGAAACACAGGCTTGGATAGCAATGCAAACTGGGTACAAATAATGGCACCTGGGAAGAGGGACCCAGTTTAAATCAGTAAGTGACTCATTTATACCCCCCTTGGTTCCCATTAGCCTTTTCCTGTTAGTCCTTCTCTAGGGACAAGAGGGAAAGGGCAGACAGCAGCAAAAATCAATCAATACAATTCCACAGCCACAGGGCTTGTCCTTCCAAAAGAGAAGCTTTGAAATCCAAAGCAGCACTTCACAACACCCCCCAACCATCTCCAGTAATATCCTTCCCATGGCAAGTTTTTGCTTGAGCAGAAGAAAAAAATGTCCCCAAACTCACCACACACTTAGCATCTGTATGCCAGTTTTGTATGTGCTTCCTAACCTGCTTCCATACCAGCTTCCTCTAGTTCAAGGCCTAGGCATGTCCCACATTAATCACTTACGGACCTCCCACCACGGATATATGTCGGCTGTTTGAAGAGGATAACTGTTGTTGTGCCAGCAGATAGCTTATGGTGATTTTTAAGGGTAAAAGTTTGTCGCCATTCCATGAGCGGGCGCAATTATGAATCTTTCACAATATAAAAAAAAAAAATGTGGCTAACTTTACTGTTGTCTTATTTTTCAATTTAAAAAAGTGTATATTTTCCAAAAAAAGTGCGCTTGTAAGACTGTTGCGCAAATGTATAATGTATAATGTTTGGGGGTTCTAAGAAATTTTCTAGCAAAAAAAAAAATGATTTTAACTTGTAAAGTCTGAAAAATAGACCAGGTCCTTAAGTGGTTAAAGTTTTCTCACCTACCATCACTATTCTTTAACGTTTTTTTTTTTAAACATAGTCGGTAAGGCTGAAAAAAGACACCAGTCCATCCAGTTCAAGCTGTATGGGTGTGTGTGTGTATGTGTTTATATCAATACTAAATTGCATATCCCTGTATGTTGTAATTGTTAAGATGCCCATCTAATAGTTTTTTAAACTATCAATGCTCCCTGCTGATACCACTGATTGCGGAAGATAATTCCACATCCTTACCACTTTGACAGTAAAGAACCCTCTACGCAGATTAAGGTTAAACCGCTTCTCTTCCAATTTCAGTGAATTGCCACATGTCTTTTTAAACTCCCTTTCACTGAAAGGTTTTTTCACTATGCTAGGGTCACCAGTAAGGTATTTGTAAATCGCTATCATATCTCCTCTCAAGCTTCTCTTCTCCAGAGAGAATACATTCAATGCTTGTAGTCTTCCCCCATAGCTGAGATCCTCTAGCCCCTTTATTGGCTTTGTTGCCCTTCCCTGAACTCTTTCCAGTTCCAGCACATCCTTTTTGAGGACTGGTGCCCAGAACTCGTCGGCATACTCCAGATGCGGCCGGACCAGAGTCTTGTAGAGTGGGAGAAATATCATTTTTTCTCTGGAGTAAATCCCTTTTTTAATGCATGCTAATATTCTGTTGGCTTTGCTTGCAGCAACTTGGCATTGCATGCCATTGCTGAGCCTGTCATCTACTAGGACCCCCAGTTCCTTTTCCATCCTGGATTCCCCCCAGAGCTTCTCCTCCTAGCGAGTAACTTGCGTTCACATTTTTAGCACCCAAATACATTACCTTACATTTTTCAACATTAAACCACATTTGCCGTGTATTTGCCCACCCCATTATTTTATTTAGGTCTTCTTGTAAGGTTTCCACATCCTGCACAGAAGTTATTGCCCTGCTTAGCTTTGTATTGAGCTATTTATACCAACCTCTATATCATTTATGAATTCATTAAACAGAATTGGTCCCAGGAAAGATCATTGGGGGACCCCACTTACCACACCGGACCATTCCGAGTACTAGCTATTTATCACCACCCTTCAGACCTGTCCCTGTATATATACACACATCATTTATACATTAACTTTTTTTATTAACCTATTTTTTTTCTTTGCAAGGCCGTCCCTGCCACAGTCAAGCAAACACAGGCAAGGACAGCAAGGTTGTAACTACAGTGCCTTAAAAAGTATTCACACCCCTTGAAATTTTCCACATTTTGTCATGTTACAACCAAAAACGTAAATGTATTTTATCGATATTTTATGTGATAGACCAACACAAGGTGGTATACATGTGAAGTTGAAGGAAAATGATAAATGGTTTTTAAAGTTTTTTACAAATAAATATCTGAAAAGTGTGGCATGCATTTGTATTCAGCCCTCTTTACTCTGATACCCCCAACTAAAATATTGTGGAACCAATTGCCTTCAGAAGTCACCTAATGAAGCCCTCGGAGGTTTGTTAGAGAACCTTAGTGAACAAACAGGATCATTAAGGCCAAAGAACACTCCAGACAAGTCAGGGATAAAGTTGTGGAGAAGTTTAAAGCAGGGTTAGGTTATAAAACATATCCAAAGCTTCAAACATCTCATGGAGCACTGTCCAATCCATCATCTGAAAATGGAAAGAGTATGGCACAACTGCAAAACTGCCAAGACATGGCCGTCCACCTAAACTGACAGGCCGGGCAAGGAGAGCATTAATCAGAGAAGTAGCCAAGAGGCCCATGGTAACTCTGGAGAAGCTGCAGAGATCCACAGCTTAGGTGGGAGAATCTGTCCACAGGACAACTATTAGTTGTGCATTCCAAAAATCTGGCCTTTATGGAAGAGTGGCAGGAAAGCCATGAGAAGTCCCGTTTTCAGTTTGCGAGAAGCCATGTGGGGGATGTAGCAAACATATGGAAGAAGGTGCTCTGGTCAGATGAGACCAAAATGTACTTTTTGTCCTAAAAGCAAAACTCTATGTGTGGCGGAAAACTAACACTGTACAGTCTCAAGTCTTTTGCAGACTCTAACAGGTTTTCTTCTAAGAATGCCCTGTATTTGGCTCCATGCATCTTCCAATCAACTCTGACCAGCTTCCTTGTACCTGCTGAAGAAAAGCATTCCCACAACATGATGCTGCCACCCATGTTTCACATTGGGAATGATGTGTTTAGGGCGATGTGCAGTGTTAGTTTTCAGCCATATACAGAGGTTTGCTTTTAGGCCAAAAAGTTCAATTTTGGTCTCATCTGACCAGAGCACCTTCTTCCACATGTTTGCTGTGTCCCCCACATAGTTTCTCGCAAACTACAAAAGGGACATCTTATGGCTATCTTTCAACAATGGCTTTCTTCTTGTCACTCTTCCATAAAGGCCAGATTTGTGGAGAACACAACTAATAGTTGTCCTGTGGGCAGATTCTCCCACCTGAGCTGTGGAACTCTGTAGCTCCTCCAAAGTTACCATGGGCCTCTTGGCTGCTTCTCTGAATAATGCTCTTCTTGTTCGGCCTGTTAGTTCAGGTGGACAGCCATGTCTTGGTAGGTTTGCAGTTGTGCCATACTCTTTCCATTTTTGGACGATGGATTAAACAGTGCTCCGTGAAATGTTCAAAGCTTGGGATATTTCTTTATAACCTAACCCTGCTTTAAACTTCTCCACAACTTTATCCCTGACCTGGGTTTGTGTTCCTTGGTCTTCATGATGCTGTTTGTTCACTAAGTTTCTCTAACAAACTTCTGAGGGCTTCACAGAACAGCTGTATTTTTACAGAGTTTAAATTACACACAGGTGGACTCTGTTTACTAATTAGGTGACTTCTGAAGGCAATTGGTTCCACTAGATTTTAGTTAGGCAGAGTAATCAGAGTAAAGGTGTTTGAATACAAATGCACACCACACTTTTCAGATATGTAATCGGAAACAATTTTGAAAACCATTTATCATTTTCCTTCCACTTCACAATTATGTGCCACTTTTTGTTGGTCTTTGGTCTATCACATAAAATCCCAATAAAATACATTTACGTTCTTGGTTGTAACATGACAAAATGTGGCAAATTTCAAGGGGTGTGAATACTTTTTCAAGGCACTGTATGTCAAAATCTTTTGAGGTAAATGGGGGTAAAGCAGAAGGCTGCAGCATACTGGGTACAAAAAATATCAATTGAAAAAAAGTAGGGTGTCAGCTGAAGTGCTGACAGTTGAATAGCTTGCTATTAGTCAGTTGTTGGTCCTTAAAAGGGTCGGGATCTTTCCCCAAGCCTGGACTGGTGAGTGATGTCTGCCAACAGCAGGCTTTAGCCCACTTTCGGCTAAAAACGGGTCACAGGGGTGCAGGACAAACGGCACTCCTAGGATCCATAGGAGAAGTATGGTATGGCCAAAACTTCTCCTTTAAAGAACAGGAGCATAGTTTGTTAAAGTAGATATAAACCAAATTACTAACATTTCTAATAAGCTTTAATCACTAGTACGGCCTATTTAATTTCTAGTCTTCATGAAAATAACAGCTCATATTACTGACATAAAGGTCCTTGTATTGCACTTTGTGGGATGACAATCTCCTGCTTGTAAATCACCCAGACACATGCTTTCCCAAACAAAATATACCTAGCAAAACCATAACCTGAACTGATGTTCAGTCTATTAATAGTCCCCCCGCCCCCCAAGATCAAATTTCTTGCAAAAGCAATTTAAAAATAAAACTGATAAAGCTAAGAGAAAAGAAGGATAAAAAAAGTGTAAAAAAAATAACCTCGGCCAGACTGTTTTTTGGAAGAATGCACTCCAGCCCATTGAAAGGGCACATTCTCATTGGCTTTAAAGTACCCAGCTAATCCAGGAGGCAGCAGTAACACGTGTCACCTACCTGGTCCTGAAGCCGAAATGCTGAGAGGGCTCTTCTTGCGGCCGAGTGTTGGTGTCCCTGAAAGTGGAAACAGGGAACACGAAGCCCAGAGAAGCAGGGATTGCCGGCTGTGCCACAGATGAGTGATGCAGGTGTAAGGATCTCTCCGTAGGTGGATACCAGATGAGGTGAGCAGTAGGACCCAGTGGAGCTGATGATTATGCAGACTGCACACAGCAGGGAACAGGTTGCAGTGAAGAGTGCAGCAAGCTGGATATAGCAAGTATGGATTGCAGGCTGGAGCAACAGGTAAGTACTGCAGGTAGGTACAGCAGGCTGGGTACTGCAGGTAGGCACCAGGGCAGATCACAGCAGACGGGGCGAAGCAGGAAACGTAGTCAGGGACGAATGCCAAGGTCAGTAAGCCAGTGGTCAGCAGACAGAAGTACAGAGACGTGGTCAGGCAAGCCAAAGTCATACACAGAACAGGAGACAAGAGCAGATCCATGGGCAATCTGAGGTCAAGAGGTGACAAGAGGTATCCAAGGGCAGGCCGAGTCATTAACAGGAGATCAGAAGCATAAGCACACACAGGAACAGGAAGCAGAAGACAAGTCATCAATGTCCATGTGCTGCAGTCACTATTTTAAAGGCCAGAGGGCACCAGCAACTGATAAGCATTTCGTGCGCCAGTACGCACACGTCTTCACCATGGCGAATGTGCATATTGGAAATTGGCCACTGTGCCAGGCCTACGGGCAACTCTCCTCCGGCTAGTCTCCTGACAACATGGTGATGTCAACCACACCTCCTAGAAGCATTCGAAGCTTAAGCTGAGGTCAAAATCTTTATTTCTAGATTTTTGTAGGTGATTTGAATTTGGTGTTGGGAGCTTTCAATAGAGTGGGCCTGTGAAAAAAAAAAACTATTGTAGCCAGCCCCAATCAGGAATATTGTCCTGTGCAAAAACACATGCAGTTTTTTATCGCTGTAGTGTGGGTGAACAGGGACAGACGGTATAGAAACTGCAGGACATTAAAAAACAATGGGTAAAAAAAAAATCCCTCCCCCCACCCCCACATTTTTCAAGGTAGAGAGAGCATTTTGCTACCTACTTGACATTCAATAAGAGTTTACATCTACTTAAACAGATGTGCGAGTGCCTTCAAGGGAACCCACCCATTTATAGTGAGAGTTCTGGCTTATTCTAAAGCCCTCTTACTGGTACTTCTAGAAGTTCAAACCCCAGGCAGTATATCATGGTTACTATGGTGAATTACTGCATTAATTTTCCTGGTCCACGAACCATGGCAAACCTAAACTTTATTTCTAAGAATGTGTGATGGGATTAAAAATGAAAATAAATCACTAATTGAGTGCAAAAGGGATGTTAGTCAACAGTATCTCAACACTCTCCATGCCAATAATGAAATAGCCACTTTAACAAAAACTGAATTTATTCAAAGAGAGATGGTACAGAGAATGTAAGTATACAAGTTTATGTAAATATTATTAAGAATATTTGAGGAGAGTTTTTGAAGGCAGTTGTGTCTTCAATGGTCAGTAAATTAAAAACAACAGCTTCCTTCTATATTTTAAGCCTGCATTTATTTAATACAGGTCTTTGGAACATTGATCTAAATTGAACTTAGTATCACATACTGCATTCTGTATCTTTTCATGTTAAGTGCATGCGTATGTGTAACGCTTTACTTTTTTTACCCCTATCAGAGATCACAGGACCCCCCTCCTAACAATGTCTTCATCTGCATTTCTTTCCAGAAGGATGAAGGCCCAGGTACGCTCAAGCATTATTCAGCGTCATCACATATGTTCTGAGATGTTGCCCCAGAGATGATACAGTCATATGGTATTTGTGCATTTCTTGACTGTGTTTTTTTTTCTTTATTTTCACACATAGCGTGAATTATATATTACAAAGTGGATACAATATCCATTTTACATATACAGCATACAATAGCTGAATAAAGCAGCTTTTTTTTGGAAAATCTTCCCATAAAGAGAGACAAAATTATAACTTG
Organism: Lithobates clamitans; assembly: GCA_037952925.1. NCBI lineage: Eukaryota > Metazoa > Chordata > Amphibia > Anura > Ranidae > Lithobates > Lithobates clamitans. The sequence goes on along the minus strand of JBBGZY010001054.1, from coordinate 772,929 downwards.
AATCTACAAATCCACTCATATAAACAGTATTGAAGGACTGTATAGTAATTAATATCTGGGATTTTCTTTAAGACAATATAGGAAGCGCGCTTGTGAGATCAGGCACTAATGTTGGACAAGGAAGCCTGGCTTGCAGTTTCCGCTCTAATTCATCCCAAAGGTGTTCTATTGGGTTGAGGTCAGAACTCTGTGCAGGCCAGTCAAGTTCCTCCACCCCAAACTTGCTGATCCATGTCTTTATGGACCTTGCTTTGTGCACTGGTCCAAATCATTTGGTGGAGGAGGGATTATGGTGTGGGCTTGATAGGGACAAGGTGTTTTTGGGGGCTACCCCAAAGCACCCTCACAATGTTGAGGGCATGTGGCCTGGTACGGTTCAGGAGGGGGGGTGCTCTCTTGTCCCCCCTCTTTTCCTGTGGCCTGCCAGGTTGCGTGCTCGGATAATGGTCTGGTATGTTTTTTTGGGGGGATCCCACGCCATTTTAAAATTTTGGCGCGGGGTTCCCCTTAAAATCCATACCAGACCTGAAGGGTCTAGTCTAGATTTTGAGGGGGACCCCACACCATTTAAAAAAAAATGTTTGCGTTTGGAGAGTTCCTTGGTCTTCATGGCAGTGTTTGGTTAGTGGTGCCTCTTTCATGGGTGTTGCAGCCTCTGGCAATAGAGATGACATGAAACCTCCACCATGAAACCTCCACCAGACTTCAGTGTGCAAAAGAGAAGCACACCACACCCACGTGCTATCAGTCTGCTTACCAGAAAGATATAAAATATAGGCGAGGGTAGCAGAGGAGGTTTGTTCCTGTTGATGACTGCACCAATCTATCCATCTTTAATACGAGTCCTGCGTCCTCTGCTATGTGGTGACCTGATTGTTTCCATGCTGTGCCTGCCCATAATAGAGTGTGCCATTTGGATTTGCTGTTGACCCTCTGCATCATATGAGTACATTGCCTATATTTTATATCTTTCTGGTAAGCAGACTGATAGCACGTGGGTGTGGTGTGCTTTTCCTTTGCACACTGAAGTCTGGTGGAGGTTTCATGTCATCTCTTTTGCTGATTGATTTTTATGGACTATCATATTTATTTGGACATTTATTTAATTTAAGCGCTGCATTTGAACTTTTATATTTTTGTGTTTGATGAAATCTACAAACTATGCTAGCTGCTTTTATTGCACTTTTTTAGTTAGCGCAGATATTTATTTGTTTTTCACTTTTATTTATTCACTATTGTTTTTATTTAGTTTTTTATCAGATTGTATTTATTCAACTTTATTTAAGGATATTTAACCTTATTAAGCATTTATTATTTATATTCACATATAAGTAACATATGAATTTTTGATTGTAACCCCATTAATTTTACTCTCAAATTTTTGGGAATTACATTTTGCTTTCTGATGTTGGTACACATATCACATTTTTTTGGCTCAAATTACGAATATTTGGAAATAATAAAAGGCACAAAAAATTGTGATTCATTTTAAATTTGCATCAGCAATGGTATTGTTTGTGGATTATAAAGACACCTGTGTGAGTTTGGGTAAAGATTGTTGTGAGATGGAGAGTAACAAGTGAAAGTGACAGAGAAAAATATATTTTACCAAAACATCAAAACATTCCACATTCTAGTATTCGTAAAACTAAATATTTTAAGTAGAAGCAACAATGTTGCAAAGGAAAATTTATTTCAGTGAAAGATACATTTCATCTTAACATTAAAAGTTTTTTTTGTGAAAGTTAGAATTGTTCCATTAGAATCAATGGCTAATACTTGATTTGGACTAGAATAGAGCAGATTTTAATTTCAAAAAAATGCTCTCTCTCTTTGGTATTTACTATAGCGCTAGCTAAAAAAGACACTTGAGTTAAAATGAGAGTTATTTTCAGGTCTGAGCATGCTCAGTTGTGTTGACACCTAGTTGTACAAAACGGTGAATTTTTCATTTCTCAGACTTTAAAGATATTTCCGTGTAGAAATCACCAAGTACCATTTAGGCAATTATATCATGCTCTAAACATTATTTCCATGTGCACTACTCCAGGTTTTAGGAGAGTAATGCTGCATACACACGGTCGGACTTTTCGTCTACAAAAGTCCGACGGACGCTGACGGACAAAATACAGCTGACAATCCGATCGTGTGTGGGCTTCCCCGGACTTTCAGCTAACTTTTCCAGCTGCAAATCTGACGGACTTTAGATTTGAAACATGCTTCAAATCTTTACGTCGTAACTATGCCGGACCCAGAAATCCGCTCCTCTGTATGCTAGTCCGATGGACAAAAACCCACGCTAGGGCAGCTATTGGCTACTGGCTATCAACTTCCTTATTTTAGTCCAGTGTACGTCATCACGTATAAATCCATCGGACTTTTGTGTGATCGTATGTAGGCAAGTCCGTTCGTTACAAAGTCTGCCGCAAGTCTGCCAAAAGCCCGTCGAAAGTCTGTCGGACAGGCTGTTGGACTTTTGTAGCCAAAAAGTCCGACCGTGTGTACGCAGCATAAGGGTTTGGGCGCTATTTGGTTTCAGGGAACTATAGTAAATTCGATTTTGGGAGTATTTTCTCACCAGCACTATAGTGAATACCGTTTTAGCGCTAATTAGCGGCAATTAGCGCTGCAGCTCTATAGTAAATGACCCCCATTGTGTTCTGAAATTTGTCACCATTTCACAGGATTGTGCATGTTTGGTATCTATTTACTCAGCATAACTTCATCTTTAACATTTTGCCAAAAATGTTGTAATATATTGCATTTGTGTACACAAAAAATATTTTCAGTGTAAAATAAAACATTTCAACTTCCACCATTTTACTCTCCAAAGTCTCTACTTGCAGAAAAGATATAATGTGTGGGGGTTTTAACTAATCTTCAGGCCTAAAATAATAATTTTAATAGGTGTGCAAATGTGGCTACGAAAGGGTTAGGTGTATAGTTAGTAATATCATATTATATTACAAAAAAAATAGCATTTTGTATCTAAAGAAATGTCATCCCCAGTGAAACTTATTTATGGTTGTCTGCCAATGAAAATATTCAGATTCGCTGAGGAACTTTCACACATTTGGGATTTTCTCATTAGTAAAGATTTGCTTGAAAATGTGTTTGGTCACTGTGGAAGTGTTTGACTGCATGTTACTGTTACTTTGTACTTTCAGTGTTCCCGAGTGGCTTGCTACGTGGTTTAAGGCATAAGTTGATTGTAGCTGTATTAATGTCCTTCCAACAAAACAGTTATGTATGTGATCATTTTTTTATTTGCACTAGTAGTTAATTTTTCTGGACAAGCTTTCAAGAGATTTACTATCCTCTGTCACCCAAAGAAGAAAGATCTCTAGAAAGCTTGCAGAAAACTCTCAAGTTTTAAAATCTATAAAGTCTAACTCCAGCCAGTGGTTTATTTTCTTGTTTTTATTTTTATTTTAGCTAGATTGGACAAAAATTAGAATTCCTAGTGGTTTTCACTGAGATACAGTGCCTTGCAAAAGTATTCACCCCCCGTGGTGTTTTTCGAGTTTTGTTGCCACACAACCTGGAATTAACATGGATTGTTTGAGGATTTGCATCATTTAATTTATAGAACATGCCCACAACTTTGAAGATTTTTTTTTTTTTATTGTGAAGCAAACAACAAATCGGACAAAATAACAGAAAAAGTCAATGTGCATAACTATTCACCCCCCTAAAGTCAATACTTTGTAAAGCCACTCTTTGCGGCTATCATAACTCCAAGTCGCTTTGGATACGTCTCTATGAGCTTGCCATATCTTACCACTGGGATTTTTTCCCATTCCTCCTTGCAAAACTGCTCCAGCTCCTTCAAGTTGGATGGTTTTCGCTTGTAAACAGTAATCTTTAAGTCTGACCACAGATTTTCTATTGGATTGAGGTCTCGGTTTTGACTAGGCCATTCCAACACATTTACATGTTTCCCCTTAAACCACTGAAGTGTTGCTTTAGCAGTGTGTTTGGGGTCATTATCCTGCTGGAAGGTGAACCAGCCTCAATCACACACAGAGTAGTCCAGGTTTTGCTCAAGAATATCCCTATATTTAGCACCATCCATCTTTCCCTCAACTCTGACCAGTTTCCCAGTGCCGACTGCTGAAAAACATCCCCACAGCATGATGCTGCCACCACCATGTTTCACTGCGGGGATGGTGTTCTTTGGGTGATGTGATGTGCCAAAAAGTTCTATTTTAGTCTCATCAGGCCAGAGCACCTTCCTTCATACATTTTGGGAGTCTCCCACATGCCTTTTCGCAAACTCAAAACGTGCCATTTTTTGTTTTTTGCTGAAAGTAATGGCTTTCTTCCGGCCACTCTGCCATAAAGCCCAACTCTATGGAGGGTACAGCTTATTGTCGTCCTATGTACAGATACTCCAGTCTCTGCTGTGGAACTCTGCAGCTCCTCCAGGGTTACCTTAGGTCTCTGTGCTGCCTCTCTGATTAATGCCCTCCTTGCCCGATCCATGAGTTTTGATGTGTGGCTGTCTCTTGGTAGGTTTGCTGTTGTGACATTTTCTTTCCATTTGGTTATGATAGATTTGATGGTGCTCCTAGGGATCATCAAAGATTTGGATATTTTTTTATAACCTAACCCTGACTTGTACTTCTCAACAACATTGTCCCTTACTTGTTTGGAGAATTCCTTGGTCTTCATGGCAGTGTTTGGTTAGTGGTGCCTCTTGCTTAGGTGTTGCAGCCTCTGGGGCCTTTCTTTTTTTTTTTTTTTTTTTTTTAAATTCTTTATTTGCAAAGAGGCATGCAAACAGCAATATACAAACATCAATAGAATGGACACATCAATTTTCCACATTTTACATACAGTTCTACTGATTAATCCTTACTGACTAGCAATATAACCTGATAACGTGTATACTCCTATACAATTTCACCCTAGTTGACCGGTTTACAATTCAAGGAGGCCTGCTGTGCCAGGTTTACTATTACGTATTACCTCTTGTTGTATTTTCTTTTCTTAATTTTCTATGTTCTTCCTCCTTTTCCCTTATCTGTAAACCGTATTATGCGAACAAAGATAAACTAAGAACGGAAAAAGAAGGAAACAAGGAAAGTATAGAGAGCGAGGGGAAGAGGGATGAGAAAGAGAGAAGAGAGAGCAAGAGGGAAAGAAAAGAGAGAAGAAAAAAAAAAAAAAAAAGGGGGGGAGAGGGGGAAGTGGGAGAGCCCCCCCTCTCCAGCCTCACCCGCAGTGTCTCCACATTCAATTTCTCCAACTTACTAAATATCTAGGCCGCCAGCCTTGCATACTCTTCTGAGTAGAAAAATTGGAGCCAATAATACCACTTCTTAGAGAACTGTTCTCTACGTCCCTGGTCCATGGCCACAAGGTCCTCCATTTTGTGAATATCAACTATCTTTTTCAACCATACCACAATACCCGGGGGCTCCGTCTTTTTCCAGAATAGGGGGATACAACTTTTCGCCGCCGTAGTCAATGAGGGCAGGATTGATTTCCTGTATGCCTTGCTTGGTATTTCATGATGGTGTAATAAAAAGAATTCGGGGGTCCTGGGCAGCTCCCTATCTGTAAACTTCTGTGTGATCCGGTGTACTTCTGACCAGAAAGGTGCAAGAAGCCTACAAGACCAGAATATGTGAAGAAGAGAGCCCTCTTCCTCCCCACACCTCCAGCAGATATACGTGCTCTGAGGAAACATCCGATGCACTCTGTCTGGTGTGAAATACCAATGTGATAGGACCTTGAACCCCGCTTCCTGTTGGGCCGCACAGATCGAAGTCTTATAGGTAAAGAGAAATATTCTCTCTGCCTGTCTCTCGTTTAGCTTTATTCCCAAGACACGTTCCCACTTAGCTAGATAAGGAGGTCTAAATCCCTCGGGGGGTGAGATGATGAGCTGGTAAGTTAATGAAATGGCATGGCGCAACGGCTCCTGCTCCGAACAAAGAAGTTCGAATGCTGTCAATGCTCGCAAGAAAGGTGCCGGTGAGGGCTGTGCTCTAAGAAAATGCGCTAATTGGACCTTTTGCCAAAAAGAAAGACTCGCCAGGAGGGAATCATCCATTAGTTCCTCCCTGGTCATCCATTTCGCATTCCTAATGAAGTGACGGAGCTGCGATCTGTTACACCCCTTAAGAGTTTGGAATCTGGGTTCGTTCACTCCTGGGCTAAAGGCAGGGTTATCCGTTACTGGGGTTAGTGGTGAGGGAGCGGGCACAATCGAATGTTCTCTAAATATTTTTTGGGCCATTCGCCACGTCTCACCCACTGTAGGATGGTCCGTTATGCGGACTGGTAGATTCTGCTGACACCCCGGCAGTCCCTCTAGCTCCATATCCGTCAAGCACTTCTCTATTTGAATCCATTGTTTTAGTGTCCCATGGCGACACCAGTCAATTATTCTTGTCAAATGGCAAGCTGAATGATAGAGAGCCACATCTGGAAGAGCAATTCCACCGAGCATTTTTGGCAACCGTAGGATTGATTGAGCGAGCCGCGGGGGCTTTCTGGCCCAAATAAACAGGGTCAACTCCCTATTTGCTGCTCTTAGGAAAGCCTTTGGAATCCTAATGGGTAGAGTCTGAAGATAGTATAAAATGCGGGGCATAACATTCATCTTTACTATGCTACATCTACCAAACCAGGAGAACAAGCCCGATTGCCACTTCTGCAGATCTTTTTTAATGTCTCTCAGCAAAGGGGGAAAATTAAAAGTGAATACGTCTTCCACCTTCTTTGGTAGGCGGATGCCCAAGTATTTGATACATGAATCCGCCCACTTAAAGGGAAAGTCTGTTTGCAGCAGTTTAGCCAATGAACTCGGCATGGATATGTTTAAGGCTTCCGATTTTTGGAAGTTAACTTTAAAATTAGATAATTTACCGTATGCCCTGAGCTCTGACATCAAGTTAGGTATGGAGACTAGGGGATTAGATATAAAGAAGAGCAGATCGTCCGCGAAGGCCGCTATTTTGGGAGACAAGGAGTCCTTCAGTTGTAGCCCTGATATGTTGGGATTGTCTCTCACCGTACGGAGAAAGGGCTCCAATGCTAAGATAAATATTAAAGGGGATAAGGGACACCCCTGCCTTGTCCCGTTGGCAATATCAAAAGGGGAGGACAACAGTCCGTTTACTTTCACCTGAGCCGATGGTCTAGAATATATAGCTAACATCCAGTTCATCATCCTCTGTCCCAATCCTATGTGATAAAGGGTCTCGGTCAAGAAGGGCCAGTTCACCCTATCGAACGCCTTTTCGGCGTCGGTAGAGAGAAGTAACATCGGGATTCCCTTCATTCGTGCTGCGTGAATAAGGTTGATTGCTTTCGTGGTGTTATCCCTCGCCTCTCTGGAGGGCACAAAACCGACCTGGTCTGAGTGGATAATTGACGGGATCCATTCCGATAATCTCATGGATAGAATTTTGGTAAAGATCTTTAGATCCACATTAAGGAGGGATATAGGCCTATAATTCTGGCAGTGCAACGGATCTTTCTCCTCCTTTGGAATCACCGAAATGAATGCCCGTAATGAATCCTGAGGGAGACTCGTCCCCTCCCCAGTGTTATTATAGGCCGCAAGAAAGTGTGGTGTCAGGATACCCCCGAATGTCTTATAGTATGTCAGCGAGTATCCGTCTGGGCCCGGGGCTTTACCTTTTTGCATACGGGTGATGGCCAATGCTACCTCCTCCTCCGATATAGGTTCCTCCATAGTTGCTAATGCCTCATCAGGCAGCCGAGGGAGACCCGACTTCTGTATGTATTGTCGTATAGCCTCCCTTTCTCTTATTTTGTCACTAGCCGACAATTGTTGTGGAAGGTTATATAAAGAGGTATAATATTTGCGGAACTGTTCCGCAATGTCCTCCGTAGTATGTACTTTGTGGCCCTGTTCTCCCATGAGCTCAGGTATGAACGTTTGTGCCCTCTGGGCTCTCAAGGCCCTTGCTAGCAATTTACCACATTTGTTGCTGTGCTCGTAGAAAGTGCGTTTGCATTTCGCGACCACTTCCTTAGCTTTGAACATCGCCAGTGATCTCAATTGATTTCTCAGAGTTGTAAGCTCCAAAAGCGTTTGAGGTGCAAGGGATTGTTTGTGTATGGATTCCAGTACCCTAATTTTATCTAAGAGTTCAAGGATTTGCTGAGACCTCGCCTTCTTGAGGCGAGTACCAATTTTTATTAGAATTCCTCTGATAGTGCACTTGTGTGCCTCCCAGATCATCTGAGGTGTACTATCCGGGCCTATATTATCTGAAAAAAAGTTTCTAAGTTCCCTCGCCACCTCCTCCACCACCTCAGGCTCTTGAAGTAATGAGTCATTAAGCTTCCACTGCCATTGTCTAGGCACATGTGGTATGAGGTCTATGTCAACAAAGACTGGAGCGTGGTCTGAGAAAGTGATGGGCCCTATAGTTGCCGATCTTACCCTAGATAGCTTGGATTGGGGAAGCATAAAAAGATCGATTCTCGTATAGGAATCATGAGGGTGAGAATAGAAGGTGTAGTCCCTCTGTGTCGGGTTCAGCACCCTCCACACGTCGACCAAGTGAAAGGCATGAAAATTCCTTTTTAAGCGCTTGAGTGCTGCATAAGAGATTTGGGAAGTTTGCCTCGACGCGTCTAGGTATGGGTCCATAGTGAAGTTGAGGTCTCCCCCTCTGGGGCCTTTCAAAAAGGTGTGTATATGTGATGACAGATCATGTGACACTTAGATTGCACACAGGTGGACATCATTTCACTAATTATGTGACTTCTGAAGGTAATTGGTTGAACCAAAGCTTTTTATGGGCTTCATAACAAAGGGGGTAAATACATACACACATGCCAATTAGCAGTTTTTTATTTCTGAAAAATAGTTTTATGTATATATTTTTCTACTTTTACTTCACCAACTTAGACTATTGTGTTTTGATCCATCACATAGAATTCAGATTTAAAAAACATTGAACTAAAGGCTATAATGTAACAAAATAGGTAAAAAGCCAAGGGGGTGAATACTTTTGCAAGGCATGTAGGTAGGTGTAAAATGCCATAATTAGAACAGTCTAATTAAAATGTTTTTATTTTTATTTTTTTTAGATGTTTTTCCATTGGAAATTTTTCTTATCCTTTTCTGTCCTGACAAGGAAGTGAGTGAAAATTATTCTTATAGAGATATACGCCATTAAAAATCTCACTTAGGATCTCATTTTCTTTTACTTCCTGATGCATCTTTGAGAGCTGAGAGCTGAGAGCAAGTGTTCAGAAATGGCCTTTAAAGTGTTACTAAACCCACAACAGTAAAATAAGTATGTATATGCAGTAAAGGATGCTTGTTATACTCACTGTGGAACCTAAGGGGTTAATCCTCTGCATTGTGTAAAAAGGCTGCTTGATCCTGTCTTCTCGGATTCTCCCCTTCTCCCACTGTCCCCAAACAATCTCTTTATAGAACAGCGCCTTGGAGGCAAGCTGCACATGCTCCATTTGGTGTGTATTGCTAGAGAGTAGGGATGAGCCGAACACCCCCCGGTTCGGTTCGCACCAGAACCCGCGAACGGACCGCAAGTTCGCACGAACGTTAGAACCCCATTGACGTCTATGGGACTCGAACGTTCGAAATCAAAAGTGCTCATTTTAAAGGCTAATTTGCATGGTATTGTCCTAAAAAGGGTTTGGGGACCCGGGTCCTACCCCAGGGGACATGTATCAATGCAAAAAAAAACTTTTAAAAACGGCCGTTTTTTCGGGAGCAGTGATTTTAATGATGCTTAAAGTAAAAAAAAAAAAGTGAAATATTCCTTTAAATATCGTACCTGGGGGGTGTCTATAGTATGCCTGTAAAGTGACGCGTGTTTCCCATGTTTAGAACAGTCCCTGCACCAAATGTCATTTTTAAAGGAAAAAATCTCATTTAAAACTGCTTGCGGGTTTAATGTCATGTCGGGTCATGGCAATATGGATGAAAATCAGTGAGACAAACGGCATGGGTACCCCCCAGTCCATTACCAGGCCCTTTGGGTCTTGTATGGATATTAAGGGGAACCCCGCACCCAAATTAAAATAAGGAAAGGTCCCTATATACTCTGAACAGCAGTATTCAGGCGGTGCAAACAAGACAGGGACTGTAGGTTTGTTGTTAAGTAGAATCTGTTTGTAATTTTGAACATTTTTAATGTGTTTAGCTCCAGCCAAAAAATCTTTTCTAAGCTTTTTGGAAAACATAGGGAAGGGTTATCACCCCTGTGACATTTGTTTTGCGTCTTTCCTCCTCTTCAGAAGATTTCACCTCACTTTTTTGTCCCAATGAAAAATGTTTTTTGAAAATTTGGGTTTTTTTGTGGAACAAGGATTGGAAAGCATCAGTGGAAAGGAGAAATTGTTTTCCCATATTAACTCTTACAGGAGAGAATTTCCCTTCCTTAGGGGTAGATTTCATCTCACTTCCTGTTGTCTCCTTCCGTTTGCAAGTAGGAGTCGTTTGTAAGTTAGATGTTTGAAAGTAGGGTCCTGCCCTATATACTCAGCAGAAATTTGGGCCTTAGGTGTTGCTGTGGCCAAAACACTGTAAGCCCTCACAGGGCCCTGCTGTGAAATATTAGATCAAGAATTGTAATTACATGCCCCTGTTGAACAGGAGCTGAAAAATTAGGCCTTAGGCACTGGTGCTGGTGCCACAACACTGCAACCCCTCACAGACACTCTAGTTGGAACGCAGGAACGAGCCCTGCTGCAAAGTATTGCATCAAAAATTGTAATTACACGCCCCTGTTAGACAGGGGCAGAAAAATTGGGCCTTAGGCACTGGTGCTGGTGCCACAACACTGCAACCCCTCACAGACACTCTAGTTGGAACGCAGGAACGAGCCCTGCTGCAAAGTATTGCATCAAAAATTGTAATTACACGCCCCTGTTAGACAGGGGCAGAAAAATTGGGTCTTAGGCACTGGTGCTGGTGCCACAACACTGCAACCCCTCACAGACACTCTAGTTGAAACGCAGGAACAAGCCCTGCTGCAAAGTATTGCATCAAAAATTGTAATTACACGCCCCTGTTAGACAGGGGCTGAAAAATTGGGTCTTAGGCACTGGTGCTGGTGCCACAACACTGCAACCCCTCACAGACACTCTAGCTGGAACGCAGGAACGAGCCCTGCTGCAAAGTATTGCATCAAAAATTGTAATTACACGCCCCTGTTAGACAGGGGCAGAAAAATTGGGTCTTAGGCACTGGTGCTGGTGCCACAACACTGAAACCCCTCACAGACACTCTAGTTGAAACGCAGGAACAAGCCCTGCTGCAAAGTATTGCATCAAAAATTGTAATTACACGCCCCTGTTAGACAGGGGCTGAAAAATTGGGTCTTAGGCACTGGTGCTGGTGCCACAACACTGCAACCCCTCACAGACACTCTAGTTGGAATGCAGGAACGAGCCCTGCTGCAAAGTATTACATCAAAAATTGTAATTACACGCCCCTGTTAAACAGGGGCTGAAAAATTGTGCCTTAGGCACTGGTGGTGGCGCCCAGAACCAAAAATGTTCTTACAAGCTATCAGCGTGATGATTGAGGAGGAAGAGGATAATTACTCAGGGATAGTCACTCAGCATCAGCATAGGCAGTCTTTGAAGGGATCTGAGATTTCAAAAAAAATTATTCGGTTACATCTGCATCAGGTGCTTGGTAGCTGGTGGTGATCCAAGACTGATTCATTTTTATGAAGGTCAGCCGATCGACCGAGTCGGTGGACAGACGCACCCTGTGATCGGTTACCACGCCTCCAGCAGCACTGAATGTGCGTTCCGAAAGAACGCTGGATGCAGGACAGGCCAGTAGCTCAATTGCATACTGTGCAAGCTCTGGCCAGTGATCCATCCTCAAGACCCAGTAACCCAGAGGATTTTCGGTGGGAAAGGTGTCCAAGTCTGATCTTGCCCCTAGGTATTCCTGCACCATGTAAAACAGACGCTGGCGATGGTTGCTGGAACCGATCATACCTTGGGGCTGCGGACCAAAAAATTGTCTGAACGCATCGGTCAGACGGCCACCTTCTCCACCGCTCCTTCTTTGACTGACCGAAGCCTCAGCAACACGTTGTCCAGAAACAGGAGTTTGTAACCTCCCAGTCTCTGGGAACGCGTTGCACAGACCTTTCTGCAAGGCCTCCCGAAGATGTTTCATCCTCTGCTCCCTCTGCGATGGCAAGATAAGGTCCGCAACCTTACCCTTGTAACGTGGATCAAGGAGGGTTGCCAGCCAGTATTGGTCCTTCTCCTTGATACCACGAATACGAGGATCCTTACGCAGGCTTTGCAGGATCAGGGAGGCCATGCAGCGTAGGTTTGCTGAGGCATTCGGTCCGGAGTCCTCTGGGTCACTAAGGACAACAACGTCCGCAGCCACCTCCTCCCAGCCACGTACAAGTCCATGTGTTCCTTGGGACTGATCCCTTAAAGACTGCTGATGCTGAGTGCCAGGCTCCACCTCCATACTGACACAATCTTCCTCCTCCTCCTCCTCCTCCTCCTCGTCCTCTTCCTGTGTGATCGGCGGGCACGCAGGAACACTGTCTGGATAAAGGGGGCCTTGAGAGCTAAGGAAGTCCTCCTCTTCCTGCCTCTGTTCTGCCTCAAGTGCCCTGTCCATTATTCCACGCAGCGTGTGCTCCAACAGGTGGACAAGGGGGACAGTGTCACTGATGCATGCACTGTCAGTGCTCACCATCCTCGTGGCCTCCTCGAATGGTGACAGGACAGTGCATGCATCCCTGATCATGGCCCACTGGCGTGGGGAAAAAAAACCAAGGTCCCCTGACCCTGTCCTGGTGCCATAGTCGCACAGGTACTCATTGATGGCCCTCTGCTGCGTGTGCAGCCGCTGCAGCATGGCCAACGTCGAGTTCCACCTGGTGGGCATGTCACAGATTAGGCGGTTCTTGGGCAGGTTAAACTCCTTTTGGAGGTCCGTCAGCCGAGCACTGGCATTATATGACCGGCGGAAATGCACAGAGACTTTCCTGGCCTGCCTCAGGACATCCTGTAAGCCCGGGTACCTGCCCAAGAACCGCTGCACCACCAAGTTAAGGACGTGAGCCAAACAGGGCACATGGGTCAGTTGTCCCTGTCGGAGGGCAGAGAGGAGGTTGGTGCCATTGTCGCAAACCACCATTCCTGCCTTAAGTTGGCGTGGCGTCAACCACCTCTGAACCTGCCCCTGCAGAGCTGACAGAACCTCTGCCCCAGTGTGGCTCCTGTCCCCCAAGCACACCAGCTCAAGCACCGCATGGCATCTTTTGGCCTGCGTACTTGCGTAGCCCCTTGAACGCCTACGGAGCACCGCTGGTTCCGAGGAAGAGGCCATGGAGGAAGAAGAAGAGGAGGGGGTGGAGGAGAGAGGTGTGTCACAATCAGCATTTTGGAGGCGTGGTGGCGGAACAACCTCCAACACTACTGCACCTTGTCCTGCATCCTTCCCAGCTGCCAGCAGAGTCACCCAATGCGCCGTGAAACTTAAGTAACGTCCCTGTCCATGCCTGCTGGACCATGAGTCAGCGGTAATATGCACCTTACCGCTGACCGCCCTGTCCAGCGAGGCATGGACATTGCCTTCCACATGCCGGTAGAGAGCCGGAATCGCCTTCCGTGAGAAAAAGTGGCGTTTGGGTACCTGCCACTGAGGAACCGCACATTCCACAAACTCACGGAAGGGGGCAGAGTCTACCAACTGAAAAGGCAGCAGTTGAAGTGCTAGCAATTTTGCCAAGCTAGCATTCAACCGCTGGGCATGTGGATGGCTGGGAGCAAACTTCTTTCGGCGGTGCAGCAGCTGGGGCAGGGAAATTTGCCTGGTACAATCTGACGTCGGTGTACCAAAAGTAGATTGCCCACAAGTACTTGGCTGTGACACACCTAATTCTACACCTTCATTCCTCTCACTGCAGGTCTCAGAGAGGACTGAAGGTCTAGTGGGGTTGGAAATCTCAGCTGATGAGGAGCAAGGAGAGATCGTCTTTGTTCTTTGGTGTGGGTCTTTTAGATACGCTTGCCAACGAACTGCATGGCAGGTCAACATATGTCTGGTCAAGCATGTGGTACCCAAGCGGGAGATGTTTTGGCCACGCGAGATACGCTTGAGACATATGTTGCAAATAGCAGCGGTGCGATCTGATGCACTCGTCTCAAAAAAGGCCCACACCAAAGAACTTTTTGAATAACGCGCAGAGACTGCAGCGCCCTGCACATGTGGAGCTTTGGGGTGTGATGCAGTCAATGTGCTGCCCTTAGGCTGGCCCCTGGAGGGCATCCTGCCTAGTTGGTGATGTGCCACCTCCTCCTCCTCCTCCTCCTCCTCCTCTCTCCTATCAGGCACCCACGTTGAGTCAGTGACCTCATCATCCCCTCCCTCCTCATCACTGGAGCAAACCTGGCAGTATGCTGCAGCAGGGGGAGCATGACTGCCAGATTGCTGTCCTTCTTGGGCACCCCCTCTGTCCGTGCTCATGTTACTGCCTTCATTGAGCTCAGTATCATCATCAGAGCCTTCCAAACGCTGGGCATCCTCCTGGAGCATGTACCCAACACTGTGGTCAAACAGTTCGAGGGAATCCTCATGAGGACATGGTGGAGCTAGGGAAGGAGTCACTGATGACATTGAGCTGAGGGAAGAGGCCGCTGCTTTGCCAGACAAAGCACCCTGGGCATGGGTGAGAGAGGATGAGGAGGATGAGGACGGCTTGGTCATCCACTCGACCAAGTCTTCCGCATGTTGCGGCTCAACACGGCCAGCTGCCGAAAAAAAGGCCAAGCGTGTCCCATGGCCACGTGCTGATGAGGATGCACCGTCTCCACGACCAGCACTAGACACAGAGCCTGCTAGCCCTCTCTTATTGGCTTGTGACTGTCTGCCTCTCCTTCTTGGCCTTCCAGACATACTAATGGCCTGTAGCTGCACTAAGCTGGGATAGAACACCTGTAATTTTCTTAAGGTAGCTTTATATACTGTAACCAGACAAGCCTGCCTGTCAGTAGGAAGATAACAGGAACGGATCTAGCTGAACACTGTGAGCAGGACGCACTGTACTAAATGTAAATAGTCTAGCTGCCTGACCGTGGTACTAATAGGATCAAAAAGAACACCTGTAATTTTCTTAAGGTAGCTTTATATACTGTAACCAGACAAGCCTGCCTGTCAGTAGGAAGATAACAGGAACGGATCTAGCTGAACACTGTGAGCAGGACGTACTGCACTAAATGTATATAGCAGGAACGGATCTAGCTGAACACTGTGAGCAGGACGCACTGCACTGAATGTAAATAGCAGGAACGGATCTAGCTGAACACTGTGAGCAGGACGCACTGCACTAAATGTAAATACCAGGAACGGATCTAGCTGAACACTGTGAGCAGGACGCACTGCACTGAATATAAATAGCAAGAACGGATCTAGCTGAACACTGTGAGCAGGACGCACTGTACTAAATGTAAATAGTCTAGCTGCCTGACCGTGGTACTAATAGGATCAAAAAGAACACCTGTAATTTTCTTAAGGTAACTTTATATACTGTAACCAGACAAGCCTGCCTGTCAGTAGGAAGATAACAGGAACGGATCTAGCTGAACACTGTGAGCAGGACGTACTGCACTAAATGTATATAGCAGGAACGGATCTAGCTGAACACTGTGAGCAGGACGCACTGCACTGAATGTAAATAGCAGGAACGGATCTAGCTGAACACTGTGAGCAGGACGCACTGCACTAAATGTAAATACCAGGAACGGATCTAGCTGAACACTGTGAGCAGGACGCACTGCACTGAATGTAAATAGCAGGAACGGATCTAGCTGAACACTGTGAGCAGGACGCACTGCACTGAATGTAAATAGCAGGAACGGATCTAGCTGAACACTGTGAGCAGGACGCACTGCACTGAATGTAAATAGCAGGAACGGATGTAGCTGAACACTGTGAGCAGGACGCACTGCACTAAATGTAAATACCAGGAACGGATCTAGCTGAACACTGTGAGCAGGACGCACTGCACTGAATGTAAATAGCAGGAACGGATCTAGCTGAACACTGTGAGCAGGACGCACTGCACTGAATGTAAATAGCAGGAACGGATCTAGCTGAACACTGTGAGCAGGACGCACTGCACTGAATGTAAATAGCAGGAACGGATCTAGCTGAACACTGTGAGCAGGACGCACTGCACTAAATGTAAATACCAGGAACGGATCTAGCTGAACACTGTGAGCAGGACGCACTGCACTGAATGTAAATAGCAGGAACGGATCTAGCTGAACACTGTGAGCAGGACGCACTGCACTAAATGTAAATACCAGGAACGGATCTAGCTGAACACTGTGAGCAGGACGCACTGCACTGAATGTAAATAGCAGGAACGGATCTAGCTGAACACTGTGAGCAGGACGCACTGCACTGAATGTAAATAGCAGGAACGGATCTAGCTGAACACTGTGAGCAGGACGCACTGCACTAAATGTAAATACCAGGAACGGATCTAGCTGAACACTGTGAGCAGGACGCACTGCACTGAATGTAAATAGCAGGAACGGATCTAGCTGAACACTGTGAGCAGGACGCACTGCACTAAATGTAAATACCAGGAACGGATCTAGCTGAACACTGTGAGCAGGACGCACTGCACTGAATGTAAATAGCAGGAACGGATCTAGCTGAACACTGTGAGCAGGACGCACTGCACTGAATGTAAATAGCAGGAACGGATCTAGCTGAACACTGTGAGCAGGACGCACTGCACTAAATGTAAATACCAGGAACGGATCTAGCTGAACACTGTGAGCAGGACGCACTGCACTGAATGTAAATAGCAGGAACGGATCTAGCTGAACACTGTGAGCAGGACGCACTGCACTAAATGTAAATACCAGGAACGGATCTAGCTGAACACTGTGAGCAGGACGCACTGCACTGAATGTAAATAGCAGGAACGGATCTAGCTGAACACTGTGAGCAGGACGCACTGCACTGAATGTAAATAGCAGGAACGGATCTAGCTGAACACTGTGAGCAGGACGCACTGCACTAAATGTAAATACCAGGAACGGATCTAGCTGAACACTGTGAGCAGGACGCACTGCACTGAATGTAAATAGCAGGAACGGATCTAGCTGAACACTGTGAGCAGGACGCACTGCACTAAATGTAAATACCAGGAACGGATCTAGCTGAACACTGTGAGCAGGACGCACTGCACTGAATGTAAATAGCAGGAACGGATCTAGCTGAACACTGTGAGCAGGACACACTGCACTAAATGTAAATAGTCTAGATAGAAGATAACAGGAACGGATCTAGCTAAACTGAATACAGTGTATATATATATATGCAACACCTGGGATGCATATATATACACAATACACTGTAAGTGCAGCTAACTGACTGACTGTTCTGCCTAATCTATCTAACTCAAATCAAATGACACTGTCTCTCTCTCTCTCTATCTCTCAGCACACCGGAACACACACTACACAGGGCCGCCGTGCAGGCGGCCTTATATAGTGTGGGGTGTGTACTAAATCCCCTGAGCCATAATTGGCCAAAGCCACCCTGGCTTTGGCCAATTACAGCTCTCTCTACTGACGGCGCTGTGATTGGCCAAGCATGCGGGTCATAGTGCATGCTTGGCCAATCATCAGCCAGCAATGCACTGCGATGCCGCAGTGAATTATGGGCCGTGACGCGCCACACGAATTTGGCGCGAACGGCCCATATCGTTCGCAATTCGGCGAACGACCGAACAGCCGATGTTCGAGTCGAACATGGGTTCGACTCGAACACGAAGCTCATCCCTACTAGAGAGTTTTTTTTCTTGGGAGGGTGAATGTGATCAGCACAGGACCAATTAGCACTGTCCAAAGAGAGAGTCAGGGGTCCTGCATCCTCATAGGACAATCAGGGGAGAGCGAAAACTCCTTCTACAAGCTTTAACCAGTGCTCTGCAGGACACTGATAAAAGTCACAAGACTGCTATATACTGCTAATGAGAAAAGGTATTTAGCAGTTTACATTTACTAAAACGATTGCATGTCCATGTTCTGTGTACTGTGGGAGACCAGATATAGTGAATGCAGGGTCCTGGGTTTAGTAACACTCTTAGCATGGACAGCAAATAAAAAAATGTCTTTTTTTCTGGCCATAACAGGTCCCAGGTGCATCTGGTGCCACTTAAAGTAAACCTTACACTAAATTTGTTTCCCTATACCAAAATGCTGAATTAAAGTGTCTGCCCCATGGACACACACAGCATGCCAATAAGCACACACAGCCCCATCCCCTGCTCTCTGCTCACTGGCTTTGATTAACAGCAGCAGGAGCCAATGGCTCCTGCTGCTATCAGCAAAGCCTGTGAGACCAGGTAGCGGGAAGAAAAGAGGGGCGCTGGATCGATAAAGATAAGTGTCGGGGGGGGGGGAATAGCAAGAAATAGCGATCTACTTGAACAACACTGATGAAATCAGAGATCACCGGGCACAGTGTTCTCCCCCTCCCCCCCCAAAAAAAAAAGACAGTAAGATTGACTTTTTTTTTTGGTAAAATATCTTTACTCAGAACAAAAATATGTATTACAAGAGAGTGCAGTTTTTAGGAGTGCGTTGTGCAGAGAATGCAGGGTTCACCAATGCATTACGCTCAGAATGCAGGGTTCAGGAGTGCCTTACGGTCAGAATGCAGAGTTCAGGAGTGCGATGCGGTCAGAATGCAGGGATCAGGAGTGTGTTGCGCTCAAAATGCAGGGTTCAGAAGTGCAATTAGAAAGCAGGGACCAGGAGTGTATTGCGCTCAGAATGCAGGGATCAGGGGTGCATTATGCTCAGAATGCAGGGACCAGGAGTGTGTTGCGCTTAGAATGCAGGGCAACGTGTTGCATTTAGAATACAGGAATGGGGGGGGGGAAGGTGGGGGGTGATATGCAGGGTGGTAGAGGACACTGCTATGGGGGTGACCCTGCCCATAACAGTGTCCACTTCCCCCTTCACATCACCCCCCCACTCAGTGTTGTCTTCTGGCCCCCCCTTCCCCTATAGCAGTAACCTTGCCCCCTCCTTTTCCCTCCCCTCTCCTCCCATAGCACAGTGTCCTACCTGTTTCCACAGTAGAGACCGGGAGGCAGCACAGTTCTAGACAGAGGGCAGAAGCCGGCAGAGTGACTTTTCATATTAGCAAGCTGGTGATTAGTTGCTTAGGACCACCCTGTGTCCTAGCAACCAATCACCAACTGTTTAACATAAAAAGTTCATTTGGCCAGCTCCTCCTCCTGCCCTTCGTTCTGGGCTGTGCTTCCTCCCAGTCTCCGCTTTTCACTGATCACAGCGACGGAGGAGGATGGAAGCGAGAGGAGGAGAGAGAGACTGGGACATAGATGGCGTGACGGAGCCGCGGAGGAGGCTGGAGGCTGGGAGGGGGGCCTGGGGAGACAAGGATTGGCACACATAGAAGGCATGGGTCGGCAGTGCAGGAACCTATTCACGGTCCACCTGTCACCTGCCTGCAGCTGACGGGTTGCCGACCCTGCATTAAAGGTAAAAAACTTTAGTGTTTAGAACCACTTTAAATATTCAGCTTATGTGTACAATATAATTAAAACAGTTACAATAAAAAACAATGTATATCCAATATTTGCAACAGTTTACTCATGGTGGACCCTTACCCAGTAGCTGAAACACTTAAAATTATTACAAATATTATACATTCTCCAATTTACCTGCCCACAGCTTGCCTTTAGGATGTTTCCAAAGAAGGGAGATCCCCTTAAAGAGGAACTCCAGGCTCCCCCCAAATAATTTCAAGTCAGCAGCTACAAATACTGTCGCTGTTGATTTTTATTATTATGACACTTACCTGTCTAGGAATCCAGTGGTGTCTTCACCCAAGCTGCTTTTTCAATTAGCTATTGAATGCTGGCACCACCATTTTGAACAAGGGAAACCAGCAGTGAAGCCTTGTCGCTTTACAGCTGGTTTCCTACTGCACATGCGCGAAGCGCGCTGAGCTTTGTGAATGGACACGCTGCAGGGAAAGAGGAGGGGGGCTAACTTCCAGCTCAGTTCACTGCGGCGAACTGAGCCAGAAGTGGGAGCGGGTACCTGTCAAAACCAGGTACCTGCTCCCCCTCCCCCAAAAGGTGCCAAATTTGGCAGCAGAAGGGGGGAGGAGGCAGACAAGTAGAGCTTCCCCTTTTATGTGGAGCTCTGTTTTAATGTCCCCACAGTTAATATAAGAGTTTAATATTAAAGCATTAACTCTACTGCCCCGTACACACGGTCGGAATTTCCGACAACACGCTCCGATCGGACATTTTCCGTTGGAAAATGTCCGATCGGAGCGTGTTGTCGGAAATTCCGACAGTGTGTAGGCTCCATCGGACATTTTCCATCGGATTTTCCGACACACAAAGTTGGACAGCAGGAGATAAAATTTTCCGACAACAAAATCCGTTGTCGGAAATTCCGATCGTGTGTACACAAATCCGACGGACAAAGTGCCACGCATGCTCAGAATAAATAAAGAGATGAAAGCTATTGGCCACTGCCTCGTTTATAGTCCCGACGTACGTGTTTTACGTCACCGCGTTTGGAACGATCGGATTTTCCGACAACTTTGTGTGACCGTGTGTATGCAAGACAAGTTTGAGCCAACATCCGTCGGAAAAAATCCTAGGATTTTGTTGTCGGAATGTCCGAACAAAGTCCGACCGTGTGTACGGGGCATACTTCTTTTTCCTTTGCAAAGGAATCTCTTAATCTCAATAAGGCTTCTGTGTGAATAATTAAAAGGTAGAGATTTGATCAGATAAATCAGTTTTGCAGAACAATAAATTTAAATACTTAAGCATCCACATAAGATTAAAGGTAGCTTCCTCCATTCCTCCAATACTTTTGAACACCAAATCTATCACTGGAAAATAGTTCAGAGTATATATCTTTTTCCTAATTTACATCAAGAATGAAGTGAATGTGAGGGATGACATTACTAATGGTGCAAGGGAAGGGGTGGAATCCTTGTGGGTGGAGCTCAAAAGGGAAAAAAACTAATGGGAAAGTAATAGTGGGCATATGTTACAGGCCCCTCAACCTGAGGGAGATGGAGGCGTCTGACCGACAAGAGACAATAAATTACTAGACCTACTGATTATAAACAACATAGATCTAATCGCGGATGTGGAAATATGGGTCAAATTAGCAAACAGCGATCACAGCGGTTAATTACATTCAGTATAAGTCAAAAGAGCCAACTTCCCTAAACTATGCTCTATGCTACATGATATTAAGTGGGATAAAATCCTAGGAACAAGGAACACGGAGGAAAAATGGGAGTGCTTTAATAGCATACTAAACAAAGGTATTGGCAAGTGTATTCCTTTGGGTATATATATAAAAGAGCTAGGATTAAACCTGGGTGGCTAAACCATAATGTAAAAATGCATATAAAAGTGTCAGCATCCCAAGATAACAGTACAGGGAAAGCAATAAGAAGTGTAAGAGCACAATCAGAGTGGTTAAATAGACCAAGAAAGGCACATAGTGAAAGAGAATTAAAAAAATCCCAAGAATTTTTTTTTTAATATAGTAACAGTAGAAAAGTGATGCCAGAACATGTTGGCCCCATAAAGAATGATAAGGGGAATTTGGTTACAAAAGATAAAGATAAGACAGCGGTTTTAAAATCATTCTTCTCAGTTTTCACAAAGGAAAAGGGGGGATATCGTAACCAAGACTGTAATGTTATATATTTAAATTTTTATTTATTTTCTCAATATAAAAAAGTACAGCAATAAATCACAAATTACCAAAAAGCATATTACTATATTCCCCTTCTATTCCCTTTCTCTCCCCCCCACCCCCCTCCCTTCCCTTCCCTTCCCTTCCTCTTCCCTCTCCTTCTCATCTCCATCTCCCTCCCTACTCATCTCCTACACATAATGTTTTATAACACATCACAGAATGTACCATCATGGCTAACAGAAGCCAGTGTCAGAAAATACTTAAAAAGCCAAATAAGTCAGGACCAGATGGCGTACACCCAAGAGTCCTTAGGAAACTCAGTCAGGTGATAGCCAGATCATTGTTCCTAATTTTTATGGACAGTTTACTGACTGGAATGGTAGCAGCTGATTGGAGAAAAGACAACGCGGTACCAATATTTAAAAAAAGAGCCAAGATATATCACTGGAAACTACAGGCCAGTCAGTCTAACATCAATAGTCTGTAAGATGTCAGTGCTCCTGCTCCTCATTCCAGCATCCGGGTTTTGGATATTACATTCTTCCTGTCTGTGTCCACCTGCAAGGTGATTGATGTGGTCAGTCACCTGTTATAAGCAAGCCAAATGCTCAGTCCCTTGCTTGTGATAGTGAGTGATACCTGTGTTGTTCCTAATCGAGCTCATTTTCTGTCTGCCCTGCTTTACTAGTTTGGATTTCCCTGTGTATGACTTCGGACCAGATTATTTGACTATTACTTGAACTCAGCCTGCCTTTTACCTGGACTGTCATCTTGAACTCAGCCTTCCTTTTACCTGGACTGTCATAGAACCACGCTACCTGTCTGCTAACTGCAAGTATCTCTTGGCTTTGCTCAGTACGCATCTGCCCTGGTGTGGTGGCCAGGCACTATAGCGCTGTTTATAAGTCCTGGGGGCAACCAAGTTCCGGTAGACCTGCTATAGGTGAAGCACACAGTAGCCAGCTATAGTGTCTGACCACCTGCATTGGGGTAGACGTGTCAGTAAGCTATTGGAGGGGATGATAAGGGGCCATATCCAGGATTTTGGTAATGAAAACAGTACCATTAGTAGTAATCAGCATGGACTCATAAAGGATCGTTATTGCCAGACCAGGGAGGCCTAAGGATGTGGTGTATCTGGATTTTGCAAAGGCATTTGATACAGTTCTCCATACATATTTA